>JAEIFK010000340.1:0-106815 GCA_018901825.1 Drosophila funebris | reverse complement strand
AAAATTGACTTTTTCGGTTTTTTTTTTTTTTTTTTTGACAAATCTGATTTTTGACGAAAAAAACGTTTTTTTGTTACAAAAAACCGTTTGCCATTTTTGGACAAATCTGATTTTTTGTCAAAAAAAAAACTGTATTTTTTTTGCCATTTTTTTTAAAAATCTGACTTTTCGATAAACAACCGCTATTTTGCCATTTTTTGACAAATCTGAATTTTTACGGTTTTTTTTTTGCATTTTTTGACAAATCTGATTTTTTGTTGAAAAAAACGTTATTTTGACATTTTTTGGCAAATCTGAATTTTTACGAAAAAACCGTTTGCCATTTTTAGACAAATCTGATTTTTGTCGAAAAAACACGTTTTTTTTTTTGCCATTTTTTGACTAAATCTGATTTTTTTGAAAAAAAAACTTATTTTGCCATTTTTTTTAAAAATCTGATTTTTTTCGAAAAAAACGTTATTTTGCCATTTTTTGACAAATCTGATTTTTTCGAAAAAAACGTTATTTTGCCATTTTTTGACAAAAATGTGACTTTTTCGGTTTTTTTTTTATTTCATTTTTTTGACAAATCTGATTTTTGTTGAAAATAAACGTTATTTTGCCATTTTTTGCAAAATCTGAATTTTACGGTTTTTTTTTTGCCATTTTTTGACAAATCTTGATTTTTTGTTGAAAAAAAACGTTATTTTGACCATTTTTTGACAAATCTGAATTTTTACGAAAAACCGTTTTTTTGCCATTTTTGAAAAATCTGATTTTTGCCAAAAAACGACTTTTTGCCATTTTTTTGCATTTTTAACGTTTTGATTTTTGTCGAAAAAAACCGATTTTTTTCATTTTTGCCATTTTTTGACAAATCTGAATTTTTGACGAAAAACCTTTTTTTTGCCATTTTTTTACAAATCTGATTTTTTCGACAAAAAAACGTTATTTTGCCATTTTTTGACAAATCTGAATTTTTTTTTTGAAAAACGTTTATTTTACAAATCTGATTTTTTTTGAAAAAAAAACGTTTTTTGTAATTTTTTTGAAAAATCTGAATTTTGTCGAAAAAACCGTTATTTTGCCATTTTTTGACAAATCTGAATTTTTCGAAAAACACTATTTTTGCCATTTTTTGACAAATCTGATTTTTGTTGAAAAAAAACGTTATTTTGACATTTTTTGGCAAATCTGAATTTTTACGAAAAAACCGTTTGCCATTTCTGGACAAATCTGATTTTGTCGAAAAAACACTTATTTTGCCATTTTTTGAAAAATCTGAATTTTTTCGAAAAAACCGTTATTTTGCCATTTTTTGACAAAATTTGACTTTTTACGTTTTTTTTTTGCCATTTTTTGACAAAATCTGATTTTTGTTGAAAAAAACGTTATTTTGACATTTTTTGGCAAATCTGAATTTTTACGAAAAACCGTTTGCCATTTTTTTACAAATCTGATTTTTGTCGAAAAAAAACGTTATTTTGCCATTTTTGACAAATCTGAATTTTTACGAAAAACCGTTTTTTTGTCATTTTTGACAAATCTGATTTTTGATGAAAAAAAGCTTTTTGATTTTTAATTTTTACGAAAAAACCGTTTTTTGCCATTTTTAAAAATCACTTTTCGTTTTTTTCCATTTTTTAACAAATCTGATTTTTGTTGAAAAACCGTTATTTTGACATTTTTTGGACAAATCTGAATTTTTACGAAAAAAAACCGTTTTGCCATTTTTTACAAATCGGACTTTTTTGAAAAAACCGTTATTTTGCCATTTTTTGACAAATCTGAATTTTTACGTTTTTTTTGCCATTTTTTGACAAATCTGATTTTTGTTGAAAAAAACGTTGTTTTGACATTTTTTGGCAAATCTGAAATTTTACGAAAAACCGTTTGCCATTTTTAGACAAATCTGACTTTTCGGTTTTTTTTTCGCATTTTTTGACAAATCTGATTTTTGTTGAAAAAAAAAAACGTTATTTTGACATTTTTGGAAATCTGAATTTTTACGAAAAACCGTTTGCCATTTTTGGACAAATCTGATTTTTGTCGAAAAACACGTTGTTTTTTTTGGCATTTTTTGACAAATCTGATTTTTTTCGAAAAAACCGTTGTTTTGCCATTTTTTTGACAAAAATTGACTTTTTCGGTTTTTTTTTTATTTCATTTTTTGACAAATCTGGTTTTTGTTGAAAAAACGTTGTTTTGACATTTTTCGACAAATTTAATTTTACGAAAAACCTTTTCGGATTTCCATTTTTGCACAAATCTGATTTTTGTCGAAAAAAAACGTTATTTTGCCATTTTTTGACAAATCTGAATTTTACGTTTTTTGCCATTTTTTGACAAATCTGATTTTTGTTGAAAAAAACGTTATTTTGACATTTTTTGGCAAATCTGAATTTTTACGAAAAAAACCGTTTGCCATTTTTTAGACAAATCTGACTTTTTTTTAAAAACCGTTTTTTTTCCATTTTTTGACAAATCTGATTTTTTAATGAAAAAAACGTTATTTTGGCATTTTTTGGCAAATCTGAATTTTTACGAAAAACCGTTATTTTGCCATTTTTAGACAAATCTGATTTTTGTCGAAAAAACACGTTTTTTTTTGCCATTTTTTGACAAATCTGATTTTGTTTCGAAAAAAACGTTGTTTTGCCATTTTTTTTACAAATGTGACTTTTTTCGGAAAATTTTTTTTGCCATTTTTTGACAAATCTGATTTTTGTTGAAAAAAACCGTTATTTTGACATTTTTTGGCAAATCTGAATTTTTCAAAAAAACTTTATTTTGCCATTTTTTTGAAAAATCTGATTTTTTTCGAAAAAAAACCGCTTATTTTGCCATTTTTTGACAAATCTGATTTTTTTTGACAAAAAAAACGTTATTTTGCCATTATTTTTTGACAAAATCTGAATTTTTTCGAAAAAAATGGTTTTTTTTATTTTTGCCATTTTTTGGACAAATTTGATTTTTGTTGAAAAAACGATTTTTGTTGAAAAAAACGTTATTTTGACATTTTTTGGCAAATCTGAATTTTTACAGAAAAAAACCGTTTGCCATTTTTTGACAAATCTGATTTTTGTCGAAAAACACGTTATTTTGGCATTTTTTGACAAATCTGATTTTTTGAAAAAACATTATTTTGCCATTTTTTGACAAATCTGATTTTTGTTGAAAAAACGTTTTTTACATTTTTTGATTACGTTGTTTACCATTTTTGGACAAATCTGATTTTTGTCGAAAAAAAAACGTTATTTTGCCATTTTTTTGACAAATCTGAATTTTTTTTAATTTTTGCCATTTTTTGACAAATTTGATTTTTTTATGAAAAAACCAGTTATTTTGCCATTTTTTGACAAATCTGATTTTTGTCGAAAAAACCGTTTCATTTTGCCTTTGACAAATCTGATTTTTGTCGAAAAAACGTTTTTTTGCCATTTTTTGACAAATCTGATTTTTTGTGGAAAAAAAAACGTTATTTTGCCATTTTTGGCAAAAATCTGATTTTTGTCGAAAAAAAACGTTTTTTCCATTTTTGGACAAATCTGAATTTTTACGAAAAAACCATTTTTGCCATTTTTTGACAAATCTGATTTTTGTCGAAAAAAAAAAAACGTTATTTTGCCATTTTTTGACAAATCTGACTTTTTCGAAAAACATTTTTTTGCCATTTTTTGACAAATCTGATTTTTTGTTGAAAAACCAACGTTATTTTGCCATTTTTTGACAAATCTGATTTTTGCGAAAAAAACGTTGTTTTGCCATTTTTTGGGAAAAAATGGACTTTTACGGTTTTTTTGCCATTGTTTTGACAAATCTGATTTTTGTCGAAAAACGTTATTTTGCCATTTTTTTTTTACAAAAAAAACTGATTCCTTTTTGGAAAAAATTTTGTTTTTTATTTTGCCATTTTTTAACAAATCTGATTTTTGTCGAAAAAAACGTTATTTTGCCATTTTTTGACAAATCTGAATTTTTACGATTTTTTTTGCCATTTTTTGACAAATCTGATTTTTGTCGAAAAAAAGTTATTTTGACATTTTTTGGAAATCTGAATTTTTACGAAAAAACCGTTTGCCATTTTTGATTTGACAAATCTGATTTTTTCGAAAAAAAACCGTATTTTGCCATTTTTTTAAAAATCTGATTTTTTTCGATTTTTTATTGCCATTTTTGACAAATCTGATTTTTGTTGAAAAAAAACGTTATTTTGACATTTTTTGGCAAATCTGAATTTTTACGAAAAACCGTTTGCCATTTTTGACAAATCTGATTTTTGTTGAAAAACACGTTATTTTGCCATTTTTTGACAAATCTGAATTTTTACGAAAAACGTTTTTTTGCCATTTTTTGACAAATCTGATTTTTGTCGAAAAAAAACCCGTTATTTTGCCATTTTTTGGAAAAATCTGAATTTTTACGAAAAAAAGCATTTTTTGCCATTTTTTTGACAAATCTGATTTTTGTCGAAAAAAAAACGTTATTTTGCCATTTTTTTTGCAAAATCTGATTTTTGTCGAAAAAAAAAACGTTATTTTGACATTTTTTGACAAATCTGATTTTTTACGAAAAACTGTTTGCCATTTTTGGACAAATCTGATTTTTTCGAAAAAACGTTGTTTTGCCATTTTTTTGACAAAAATTGACTTTTTTTTTTTTTTGCATTTTTTGATTACAAACTGGTTTTTGTTGAAAAAACGTTGTTTTGACATTTTTTGGCAAATCTGAAATTTTACGAAAAAACCGGGTGCATTTTTAGCCATTTTTTGACAAATCTGATTTTTTCGAAAAAAAACGTTTTTTGCCATTTTTTGACAAATCTGAATTTATAACGTTTTTTTTTTTGCCATTTTTTGACAAATCTGATTTTTGTTGAAAAAAACGTTATTTTGACATTTTTTGACAAATCTGAATTTTTACGAAAAACCGTTTGCCATTTTTTGACAAATTTGACTTTTTTTGAAAACCTTTTTTTTTTCCATTTTTTTTGACAAATCTGATTTTTGTTGAAAAAAAACGTTATTTTGACATTTTTTGGCAAATCTGAATTTTTACGAAAAAACCGTTTGCCATTTTTGCACAAATCTGATTTTTGTCGAAAAACCGTTATTTTGCCATTTTTTTAAAAATTTTTTTCTGTTTTTTTGCCATTTTTTGACAAATCTGATTTTTGTTGAAAAAAAAACGTTATTTTGACATTTTTTGGCAAATCTGAATTTTTACGAAAAAACCGTTTTTGCCATTTTTTGACAAATCTGATTTTTGTTCGAAAAAACACGTTATTTTGCCATTTTTTTGACAAATCTGATTTTTGTTGAAAAAAAAAATACTTTTGACATTTTTTGGCAAATTTTTACGAAAAAACCGTTTGCTCATTTTTTGACAAATCTGATTTTTGTCGAAAAAACACGTTATTTTGCCATTTTTTTGACAAATCTGAATTTTTTGTTGTTTTAAAAAAAACGTTTTTTTTGACATTTTTTGGAAATCTGAATTTTTACGAAAAAAACCGTTTGCTATTTTTGGACAAATCTGATTTTTGTCAAAAAACACATATTTGACATTTTTAAATCGGCTTTTTTTGCCATTTTTTGACAAATCTGATTTTTTGAAAAAAACACGTTATTTTGCCATTTTTATTTTTTTAAAACTGAATTTTTCGTTTTTTTTTCCATTTTTTCATTTTTTGACAAATCTGATTTTTGTTGAAAAAAAACGTTATTTTGACATTTTTTGGCAAATCTGAATTTTTACGAAAAAACCGTTTGCCATTTTTGGACAAATCTGATTTTTTGTCGAAAAAACCATGTATTTTGCCATTTTCTGACAAATCTGAATTTTTCGAAAAAAACGTTGTTTTGCCATTTTTTTAAAAATTGACTTTTTCCTTTTTTTTTTGCCATTTTTTGACAAATCTGAATTTTTGCTATTTTTTGACAAGTCTGATTTTTGTTGAAAAAAAACGTTATTTTGACATTTTTGAAAAATCTGAATTTTTACGAAAAAACCGTTTGCCATTTTTGGACAAATCTGATTTTTTGTCGAAAAAAACCACTTATTTTGCCATTTGTTGACAAATCTGATTTTTGTCGAAAAAACACGTTATGCCATTTTTTGTTTTTTTTGCCATTTTTTGACAAATCTGAATTTTGTTGAAAAAAAAAACGTTATTTTGACATTTTTTGACAAATCTGTATTTTTACGAAAAAAACCGTTTTTTGCCATTTTTTGACAAATCTGATTTTTGTCGAAAAAAACCGTTATTTTGCCATTTTTTGACAAATCTGATTTTTGTCGAAAAAAACCACGTTATTTTGCCATTTTTTGACAAATCTGATTTTTGTGGAAAAAAACGTTATTTTGCCATTTTTTGACAAATCTGATTTTGTTACGAAAAAAACCGTTATTTTGCCATTTTTTGACAAATCTGAATTTTTTCGAAAAAACCGTTTATTTTGCCATTTTTTGACAAATCTGAATTTTGTCGAAAAAAACGTTTTTTGCCATTTTTTGACAAATCTGATTTTTTGTCGAAAAAAACGTTTTTTGCCATTTTTTGAAATCTGAATTTTTACGAAAAACCCTTATTTTGCCATTTTTTGACAAATCTGATTTTTTCGAAAAACCACTTATTTTGCCATTTTTTGACAAATCTGATTTTTGTCGAAAAAAACCGTTATTTTGCCATTTTTTGGACAAATCTGAATTTTTACGTTTTTTTTTTCATTTTTTTACAAATCTGATTTTTGTTGAAAAAAAATTTTGAATACGAAAAACCACTTATTTTGCCATTTTTGACAAATCTGATTTTTGTCGAAAAAAACGTTATTTTGCCATTTTTTGACAAATCTGAATTTTTACGTTTTTTTTTTTGCATTTTTTGACAAATCTGATTTTTTTTGAAAAAAAACGTTATTTTGAAATTTTGCCATTTTTTGACAAATCTGAATTTTTACGAAAAAAACGTTTGCCATTTTTTGAACAAATCTGATTTTTGTCAAAAAAAACAACCTTATTTTGCCATTTTTTTGAGCAAATCTGATTTTGTCGATAAAAAACCGTATTTTGCCATTTTTTGACAAATCTGACTTTTTTCGAAAAACCATTTTTTTGCCATTTTTTGACAAATCTGATTTTTGTTGAAAAAAAAAACGTTATTTTGACATTTTTTGGCAAATCTGAATTTTTACGAAAAAACCGTTTGCCATTTTTGAAAATCTGATTTTTGTCGAAAAAAACTTTTTTTTGCCATTTTTTGACAAATCTGATTTTTGTCGAAAAAAACATTATTTTGCCATTTTTTGACAAATCAATTGAATTTTTACGTTTTTTTTTTTTCCATTTTTTGACAAATCTGATTTTTGTTGAAAAAAAACGTTATTTTGACATTTTTGGCAAATCTGAATTTTTACGAAAAAACCGTTTGCCATTTTTGACAAATCTGATTTTTGTCGAAAAAACCACTTATTTTGCCATTTTTTGACAAATCTGATTTTTTGAAAAAAAACGTTGTTTTGCCATTTTTTTTAAAAAATTGAACTTTTTCGAGTTTTTTTTCATTTTTTGACAAATCTGATTTTTGTCGAAAAAACACGTTATTTTGCCATTTTTTGGACAAATCTGATTTTTGTCGAAAAAAAACCGTTATTTTGCCATTTTTTGACAAAAATTGACTTTTTCCGTTTTTTTTTTCCATTTTTTGACAAATCTGATTTTTGTTGAAAAAAAACGTTATTTTGACATTTTTTGGCATATCTGAATTTTTACGAAAAAACCGTTTGCCATTTTTGGACAAATCTGATTTTTGTCGAAAAAACCACTTATTTTGCCATTTTTTGACAAATCTGATTTTTGTCGAAAAAAAAACGTTATTTTGCCATTTTTTGACAAATCTGAATTTTACGTTTTTTTTTCCATTTTTTGACAAATCTGATTTTTGTTGAAAAAAAAAACGTTATTTTGACATTTTTTGGCAAATCTGAATTTTTACGAAAAAACCGTTTGCCATTTTTGGACAAATCTGATTTTTGTCGAAAAAACCATTTTTTTTTGCCATTTTTTGACAAATCTGATTTTTTTCGAAAAAAACGTTATTTTGCCATTTTTTGACAAATCTGACTTTTTACGTTTTTTTTTTTTTTTTTTTTGACAAATCTGATTTTTGTTGAAAAAAACGTTATTTTGCCATTTTTGAAAAATGATTTTTCAAAAACTTATTTTGCCATTTTTTGACAAATCTAATTTTTTCGAAAAAAAACGTTGTTTTGCCATTTTTTTTTTTTAAAATTTTTTTTTTTTTCCATTTTTTGACAAATCTGATTTTTGTTGAAAAAAAACGTTATTTTGACATTTTTTGGCAAATCTGAATTTTTACGAAAAAACCGTTTGCCATTTTTGGACAAATCTGATTTTTGTCGAAAAAACCACGTTATTTTGCCATTTTTTGACAAATCTAATTTTTTCGAAAAAAACTTTTTTTGCCATTTTTTTGACAAAAAATGGACTTTTTCGATTTTTTGCCATTTTTTGACAAATCTGATTTTTTGATGAAAAAAAAACGTTATTTTGACATTTTTTGGCAAATCTGAATTTTTACGAAAAAACCGTTTGCCATTTTTTGACAAATCTGATTTTTGTCGAAAAAAAACCGGTTATTTTGCCATTTTTTGACAAATCTGATTTTTGTCGAAAAAAAACGTTATTTTGCCATTTTTTGACAAATCTGAATTTTTACGTTTTTTTTACCATTTTTTATTTTTTGACAAATCTGATTTTTGTTGAAAAAAAAACGTTATTTTGACATTTTTTGGCAAATCTGAATTTTTACGAAAAAACCGTTTGCCATTTTTGGACAAATCTGATTTTTGTCGAAAAAAAACACTTATTTTGTCATTTGTTGACAAATCTGATTTTTCGAAAAAAAACGTTGTTTTGCCATTTTTTTTTTAAATGGACTTTTACGGCTTTTTTTTTCCATTTTTTGACAAATCTGATTTTAGTTGAAAAAACCACGTATTTTGCCATTTTTTGACATATCTGATTTTTTACAAAAAAAAACGTTGTTTTGCCATTTTTTGACAAAAATTGACTTTTTCGGTTTTTTTTTTTTGCCATTTTTTGACAAATCTGATTTTTGATGAAAAAAAACGTTATTTCTGAATTTTTACGAAAAAACCGTTTGCCATTTTTGCACAAATCTGATTTTTGTCGAAAAAACCGTTATTTTGACATTTTTTGGCAAATCCGAATTTTTACGAAAAAACCGTTTGCCATTTTTGGACAAATCTGATTTTTTCGAAAAAACCGTTGTTTTGCCATTTTTTTGACAAAAATTGACTTTTTCGGTTTTTTTTTTTATTTCATTTTTTGACAAATCTGGTTTTTGTTGAAAAAAACGTTGTTTTGACATTTTTTGGCAAATCTGAAATTTTACGAAAAAACCGGTTGCCATTTTTAGACAAATCTGACTTTTCGGTTTTTTTTTTCCATTTTTTGACAAATCTGATTTTTGTTGAAAAAAAAAAAACGTTATTTTGACATTTTTTGGCAAATCTGAATTTTTCCGAAAAAACCGTTTGCAAATCTGATTTTTGTCGAAAAAAACCACGTATTTTTTTTTGCATTTTTTGAGAAATCTGATTTTTTCGAAAAAAAACGTTGTTTTGCCATTTTTTGACAAAAATTGACTTTTTCGGTTTTTTTTTTTATTTCATTTTTTGACAAATTTGGTTTTTGTTGAAAAAAACGTTGTTTTGCCATTTTTTCGACAAAAATTGACTTTTTCGGTTTTTTTTTTCCATTTTTTTACCAATCTGATTTTTGTTGAAAATAAACGTTATTTTGACATTTTTTGGCAAATCTGAATTTTTACGAAAAAACCGTTTGCCATTTTTGCACAAATCTGATTTTTGCCGAAAAAAAAACGGTATATTGCCATTTTTTAACAAATCTAATTTTTTCGAAAAAAACGTGTTTTTGCCATTTTTTTTTTTTTAAAAAATGGACTTTTTCGTAACGTTTTTTTGCCATTTTTTGACAAATCTGATTTTTGATGAAAAAAAACGTTATTTTGACATTTTTTGGCAAATCTGAATTTTTACGAAAAAACCGTTATTTTGCCATTATTTGACAAATCTGATTTTTTCGAAAAAAACGTTGTTTTGCCGATTTTTTTGACAAATCTGGTTTTTGTTGAAAAAAAAACGTTGTTTTGACATTTTTTGGCAAATCTGAATTTTTACGAAAAAACCGTTTGCCATTTTTAGACAAATCTGATTTTTGTCGAAAAAAAACCACTTATTTTGCCATTTGTTGACAAATCTAATTTTTTCGAAAAAAAAGTTGTTTTGCAATTTTTTTACAAAAAAATGGACTTTTTTGTTTTATTTTTTTTTCCATTTTTTGACAAATCTGATTTTTGTTGAAAAAAACGTTATTTTGACATTTTTTGGCAAATCTGAATTTTTACGAAAAAACCGTTTGCCATTTTTGGACAAATCTGATTTTTGTCGAAAAAAAACGTTATTTTGCCATTTTTTGACAAATCTGATTTTTGAAGAAAAAAACGTTTGTGCCATTTTTGGAAAATCTGATTTTTTTCGAAAAAAAGCGTTATTTTGCCATATTTTGACAAATCTGAATTTTTTTTTGTTCCATATTTTGTCAAATTTGATTTTTGTTGAAAAAAACGTTATTTTGAAATTTTTTTGGAAATATGAATTTTTACGAAAAAACCGTTTGCCATTTTTGGACAAATCTGATTTTTGTCGAAAAAAACCATGTATTTTGCCATTTTCTGACAAATCTGATTTTTTTCGAAAAAAACCGTTTTTTTGCCATTTTTTTGAAAAAATTGACTTTTTTTCGAATGTTTTTTTTTCCATTTTTTGACAAATCTGAATTTTGTTGAAAAAAACTTATTTTGCATTTTTGACAAATCTGATTTTTGTTTGAAAAAAAACGTTATTTTGACATTTTTGGCAAATCTGAATTTTTAAAATAAAAAAACCGTTTTCCATTTTTGACAAATCTGATTTTTGTCGAAAAAAACGTTATTTTGCCATTTTTTTGACAAATCTGATTTTTTCGAAGAAAAAATTTTTTTGCCAATTTTTTGACAAATCTGATTTTTGTCGAAAAAAAGCTTTATTTTGCCATTTTTTGACAAATCTGAATTTTTTTTTCCATATTTTTGACAAATCTGATTTTTGTTGAAAAAAAAACGTTATTTTGAAATTTTTTGGCAAATCTGAATTTTTACGAAAAAACCGTTTGCCATTTTTGGACAAATCTGATTTTTGTCGAAAAAAACCATGTATTTTGCCATTTTCTGACAAATCTAATTTTTTCGAAGAAAAACGTGTTTTTTGCCATTTTTTTTTAAAATCTGACTTTTTCGTTTTTTTTCCATTTTTTGACAAATCTGAATTTTTGCTATTTTTTTTTGACAAGTCTGATTTTTGTTGAAAAAAAAATTTGAAAACGTTTTTTCATTATTTTAACAATTTTTTGAAAAATCTGAATTTTTTACGAAAAAACCGTTTGCCATTTTTGGACAAATCTGATTTTTGTCGAAAAAAACCACTTATTTTGCCATTTGTTGACAAATCTGATTTTTTTTCGAAAAAAACCGTTATTTTGCCATTTTTTGACAAATCTGAATTTTGTTGAAAAAAAAAACGTTATTTTGACATTTTTTGGCAAATCTGTATTTTTACGAAAAAACCGTTTGCCATTTTTGGACAAATCTGATTTTTGTCGAAAAAAACCACTTAATTTGCTATTTTTTGACAAATCTGATTTTTGTCGAAAAAACCACGTATTTTTCCATTTTTTGACAAATCTGATTTTTGTTGAAAAAAAAACGTTATTTTGACATTTTTTGGCAAATCTGAATTTTTACGAAAAAACCGTTTGCCATTTTTAGACAAATCTAATTTTTGTCGAAAAAACCACTTATTTTGCCATTTGTTGACAAATCTAATTTTTTCGAAAAAAACGTTTCTTCCATTTTTTGACAAATCTGATTTTTGTCGAAAAAACCACTTAATTTGCTATTTTTTTCGACAAATCTGATTTTTTGTCGAAAAAACCCATTTTATTTTGCCATTTTTTGACAAATCTGATTTTTTGTCGAAAAAACCGTCATTTTGCCATTTTTTGACAAATCTGAATTTTCAAAAAACGTTTTTTTTTGCTATTTTTTGACAAGTCTGATTTTTGTTGAAGAAAAACGAAAAAACCACTTATTTTGCCATTTGTTGACAAATCTAATTTTTTCGAAAAAAAGTTGTTTTGCCATTTTTTTTTTAAATGGACTTTTCCGTTTTTTTTTTCATTTTTTGACAAATCTGATTTTTGATGAAAAAAAAACGTTATTTTGACATTTTTTGACAAATCTGAATTTTTACGAAAAAACCGTTTGCCATTTTTGGACAAATCTGATTTTAGTCAAAAAAAAACAACTGTATTTTGCCATTTTTTTAAAAATCTGACTTTTGTTCGAAAACAACCACTATTTTGCCAATTTTTTGACAAATCTAATTATTCGTTTTTTTTTTGCCATTTTTTGACAAATCTGATTTTTGATGAAAAAAAACGTTATTTTGCCATTTTTTGCCAAATCAAAATTTTTACGTTTTTTTTGCCATTTTTTGACAAATCTGATTTTTGTTGAAAAAAAAAACGTTTTTTGACATTTTTTGACATATCTGAATTTTTACCAAAAAAACCGTTTTTTGCAAAAACCATTTTTTGCCATTTTTGGACAAATCTGATTTTTGTCGAAAAAACGTTACTTTGTTATTTTGCCATTTTTTGACAAATCTGATTTTTCGAAAAAAAACGTTGTTTTGCCATTTTTTTGACAAAAAATGGACTTTTTCGGTTTTTTTTTTTTTTTCATTTTTTGACAAATCTGATTTTTGTCGAAAAAAAACCGGTATTTTGCCATTTTTTGACAAATCTGACTTTTGTCGAAAAAAAAACATTATTTTGCCATTTTTTGACAAATCTGAATTTTTACGTTTTTTTTTTTTCCATTTTTTGACAAATCTGATTTTGTTGAAAAAAAAAAAACGTTTTTTTGACATTTTTTGGCATATCTGAATTTTTACGAAAAAAACCGTTTGCCATTTTTGGACAAATCTGATTTTTGTCGAAAAAACCACTTATTTTGCCATTTGTTGACAAATCTGATTTTTGTCGAAAAAAACCGTCATTTTGCCATTTTTTGACAAATCTGAATTTCTACGTTTTTTTTTTTTACCATTTTTTGACAAATCTGATTTTTGTTGAAAAAAAAACGTTTTTTTGACATTTTTTGGCATATCTGAATTTTTTACGAAAAAACCGTTTTCCCTTTTTTGACAAATCTGATTTTTGTCGAAATAACCACTTATTTTGCCATTTGTTGACAAATCTGATTTTTGTCGAAAAAAACCGTCATTTTGCCATTTTTTGACAAATCTGAATTTCTACGTTTATTTTTCTATTTTTTTTGTTGAAAAAAAAAACGAAAAACCACTTAAAAATTTTGCCATTTTTTGTTGACAATATCTAATTTTTGTCGAAAAAAACGTTGTTTTGCCATTTTTTTGACAAAAATATTTGACTTTTTTTTTTTTTCCATTTTTTGACAAATCTGATTTTTGATGAAAAAAAAACGTTATTTTGACATTTTTTGGCAAATCTGAATTTTTACGAAAAAACCGTTTGCCATTTTTGGACAAATCTGATTTTTGTCGAAAAAAAAACCGGTATTTTGCCATTTTTTGACAAATCTGATTTTTGTCGAAAAAAAAACGTTTTTTTGCCATTTTTTTGACAAATCTGAATTTTTCGTTTTTTTTTTCCATTTTTTGACAAATCTGATTTTTGTTGAAAAAAAAATGTTTTTTTGACATTTTTTGACAATTTGGCATATCTGAATTTTTACGAAAAAAACCGTTTTTTGCCATTTTTTGACAAATCTGATTTTTGTCGAAAAAAACCACTTATTTTGCCATTTTTTTGACAAATCTGAATTTCTACGTTTTTTTTTTTGCTATTTTTTGACAAGTCCGATTTTTGTTGAAAAAAAACGAAAAACCACTTATTTTGCCATTTGTTGACAAATCTAATTTTTTCGAAAAAAACGTTGTTTTGCAATTTTTTTTTTTAAAATGGACTTTTTCGTTTTATTTTTTTTTTCCATTTTTTGACAAATCTGATTTTTGTTGAAAAAAACGTTATTTTGACATTTTTTTGGCAAATGTGAATTTTTACGAAAAACCGTTTGCCATTTTTAGACAAATCTGATTTTTGTCGAAAAAAAAAAACGTTATTTTGTCATTTTTTAACATTTTTGACAAATCTGATTTTTGACGAAAAAACGTTTTGTGCCATTTTTGGGGCAAATCTGATTTTTGTCGAAAAATAACGTTATTTTGCCATATTTTGACAAATCTGAATTTTTTGAAAAACCGTTTTTTGCCATTTTTTGACAAATCTGATTTTTGTTGAAAAAAAAAGTTATTTTGAAATTTTTTTGCAAATCTGAATTTTTACGAAAAAACCGTTTGCCATTTTTGGACAAATCTGATTTTTGTCGAAAAAAACCACTTAATTTGCTATTTTTCGACAAATCTGATTTTTGTCGAAAAAACCACGTATTTTGCCATTTTTTGACAAATCTGATTTTTGTTGAAAAAAAACGTTATTTTGACATTTTTTGGCAAATCTGAATTTTTACGAAAAAACCGTTTGCCATTTTTAGACAAATCTAATTTTTGTCGAAAAAACCACTTATTTTGCCATTTGTTGACAAATCTAATTTTTTCGAAAAAAACGTTTCTTCCATTTTTTGACAAATCTGATTTTTGTCGAAAAAACCTTAATTTCTTGCATTTTTCGACAAATCTGATTTTTGTCGAAAAAACCACTTATTTTGCCATTTGTTGACAAATCTGATTTTTGTCGAAAAAGCCGTCATTTTGCCATTTTTTGACAAATCTGAATTTCAACGTTTTTTTGCTATTTTTTTGACAAGTCTGATTTTTGTTGAAGAAAAACAAAAAAAACCACTTATTTTGCCATTTGTTGACAAATCTAATTTTTTCGAAAAAAAAGTTGTTTTGCCATTTTTTTTTTTTAAATGGACTTTTCCGTTTTTTTTTTTTCATTTTTTGACAAATCTGATTTTTGATGAAAAAAAACGTTATTTTGACATTTTTTGACAAATCTGAATTTTTACGAAAAAACCGTTTGCCATTTTTGGACAAATCTGATTTTAGTCAAAAAAACAACTGTATTTTGCCATTTTTTTTTTAAAAAATCTGACTTTTTGTCGAAAACAACCACTATTTTGCCAATTTTTGACAAATCTGAATTTTTACGTATTTTTTTTGCCATTTTTTTGACAAATCTGATTTTTGATGATGAAAAAAACATTATTTTGCCATTTTTTGCCAAATCAAAATTTTTACGTTTTTTTTTGCCATTTTTTGACAAATCTGATTTTTGTTGAAAAAAACAAAACGTTTTTTGACATTTTTTGGCATATCTGAATTTTTACCAAAAAACCGTTTGCCATTTTTGGACAAATCTGATTTTTGTCGAAAAAACCGTTATTTTGCCATTTTTTGACAAATCTGAATTTTTACGTTTTCTTTTTCCTATTTTTTGACAAGTCTGATTTTTGTTGAAAAAAAACGTTATTTTGACATTTTTGGCAAATCTGAATTTTTACGAAAAAACCGTTTGCCATTTTTGGACAAATCTGATTTTTGTCGAAAAAACCACTTATTTTGCCATTTGTTGACAAATCTAATTTTTTCGAAAAAACGTTGTTTTGCCATTTTTTTGACAAAAAATGGACTTTTTCGTTTTTTTTTTTTCATTTTTTGACAAATCTGATTTTTGTCGAAAAAAACCGGTATTTTGCCATTTTATGACAAATCTGACTTTTGTCGAAAAAAAACATTATTTTGCCATTTTTTGACAAATCTGAATTTTTACGTTTTTTTTTTTACCATTTTTTGACAAATCTGATTTTTGTTGAAAAAAAAAACGTTTTTTTGACATTTTTTGGCATATCTGAATTTTTACGAAAAAAACCGTTTGCCATTTTTGGACAAATCTGATTTTTGTCGAAAAAACCACTTATTTTGCCATTTGTTGACAAATCTGATTTTTGTCGAAAAAACCGTAATTTTGCCATTTTTTGACAAATCTGAATTTCTACGTTTTTTTTTTACCATTTTTTGACAAATCTGATTTTTGTTGAAAAAAAAACGTTTTTTTGACATTTTTTGGCATATCTGGATTTTTTACGAAAAAACCGTTTTCCCTTTTTTGGACAAATCTGATTTTTGTCGAAATAACCACTTATTTTGCCATTTGTTGACAAATCTGATTTTTGTCGAAAAAACCGTCATTTTGCCATTTTTTGACAAATCTGAATTTCTACGTTTTTTTTTTTATTTTTGTTGAAAAAAAAGAAAAAAACCACTTATTTTGCCATTTGTTGACAAATCTAATTCTTTTCGAAAAAAACGTTGTTTTGCCATTTTTTTTTTAAAAAATGGACTTTTTCGTTTTTTTTTTCCATTTTTTGACAAATCTGATTTTTGTTGAAAAAAAACGTTTTTTTGACATTTTTTGGCAAATCTGAATTTTTACGAAAAAACCGTTTGCCATTTTTAGACAAATCTGATTTTTGTCGAAAAAAAACCGTTATTTTGCCATTTGTATGACAAATCTGACTTTTTGTCGAAAAAAACGTTATTTTGCCATTTTTTGACAAATCTGAATTTTTACGTTTTTTTTTACCATTTTTTTGACAAATCTGATTTTTGTTGAAAAAAAACGTTTTTTTGACATTTTTTGGCAAATCTGAATTTTTACGAAAAAACCGTTTGCCATTTTTGGACAAATCTGATTTTTGTCGAAAAAACCACTTATTTTGCCATTTTTTGACAAATCTGAATTTTCGAAAAACCGTATTTTGCCATTTTTTGACAAATCTGAATTTTCACGTTTTTTTTTTTTTGACATTTTTTGACAAGTCTGATTTTTGTTGAAAAAAACGAAAAAACACTTATTTTGCCATTTTTTGACAAATCTGAATTTATTCGAAAAAAACGTTGTTTTGCCATTTTTTTTTTTTTAAAAATGGACTTTTTTTCGTTTTATTTTTTTTTTTGCCCATTTTTTGACAAATCTGATTTTTGTTGAAAAAAAAACTTTATTTTGACATTTTTTGGCAAATGTGAATTTTTACGAAAAAACCGTTTGCCATTTTTAGACAAATCTGATTTTTTGTCGAAAAAAAACGTTATTTTGTCATTTTTTTAACAAATCTGATTTTTGAAGAAAAAAACGTTTTGTGCCAATTTTTGGCAAATCTGATTTTTTGTCGAAAAAATAACGTTATTTTGCCATTTTTTGACAAATATGAATTTTTTTTTGCCATTTTTTTGTCAAATTTGATTTTTTGTTGAAAAAAATTATTGAAATTTATTTTGGACAAATCTGAATTTTTACGAAAAAACCGTTTTGCCATTTTTTGACAAATCTGATTTTTGTCGAAAAAAACCGTTATTTTGCCATTTTTTGACAAATCTGAATTTTTAAAAAACGTTTTCTTTTGCCATTTTTTGACAAATCTGATTTTTGTTGAAAAAAAAACGTTTTTTTGACATTTTTTGAAAAATCTGAATTTTTACGAAAAAACCGTTTGCCATTTTTGGACAAATCTGATTTTTGTCGAAAAAAACCACTTATTTTGCCATTTTCTGACAAATCTAATTTTTTCGAAAAAACCGTGGTTTTTGCCATTTTTTTTTAAAAGACTTTTCGTTTTTTTTTTTTTTTTTTCCATTTTTTGACAAATCTGATTTTTGATGAAAAAAAACGTTATTCTGCCATTTTTTGACAAATCTGATTTTTTTCGAAAAAACCGTTATTTTGCCATTTGTTGACAAATCTGATTTTTGTCGAAAAAACCGTTATTTTGCCATTTTTTGACAAATCTGATTTTTGATGAAAAAAAACGTTATTTTGACATTTTTTGACAAATCTGATTTTTGTACGAAAAAACCATTATTTTGCTATTTTTTGACAAATCTGATTTTTTCGAAAAAAAAACGTTGTTTTTGCCATTTTTTTGACAAATCTGGTTTTTGTTGAAAAAAAACGTTGTTTTTCCATTTTTTGGCAAATCTGAATTTTTCCGAACAAACCGTTTGCAATTTTTGGACAAATCTGATTTTTGTCGAAAAAAAACTGTATTTTGCCATTTTCTTTTTTGGAAAAATCTGATTTTTGTCGAAAAAAACATTATTTTGCCATTTTTTTTACAAATCTGAATTTTTACGTTTTTTTTCCATTTTTTGACAAATCTGATTTTTGTTGAAAAAAAAAACGTTATTTTGACATTTTTTGGCAAATCTGAATTTTTACGAAAAAAACCGTTTGCCATTTTTGGACAAATCTGATTTTTTGTCGAAAAAACCACTGTATTTTGCCATTTGTTGACAAATCTGATTTTTGTCGAAAAAAACCGTTATTTTGCCAGTTTTTTGACAAATCTGAATTTTTACGATGTTTTGCCAATTTTTGTTGAAAAAAATTATTGACTTTTTCGACTATTTTTTAAAACTTTGCCATTTTTTGACAAATCTGATTTTTGATGAAAAAAAAACGTTATTTTGAAATTTTTTGGCAAATCTGAATTTTTACGAAAAAAACCGTTTTGCCATTTTTAGACAAATCTGATTTTTGTCGAAAAAAAAAACCGTTATTTTGCCATTTTTTGACAAATCTGACTTTTGTTCGAAAAAAAACTTATTTTGCCATTTTTTTGACAAATCTGAATTTTTACAAATTTTTTTACCATTTTTTAGACAAATCTGATATTTTGTCGAAAAAAAACCGGTTATATTGCCATTTTATGACAAATCTGAATTTTTACGTTTTTTTTTTTGACAACATTTAAAAATTTTTTCATTTTTTGACAAATCTGATTTTTGTTGAAAAAAAACGTTATTTTGACATTTTTTGGCATATCTGAATTTTTACGAAAAAACCGTTTGCCATTTTTGGACAAATCTGATTTTTTTTCGAAAAAAAACCACTTATTTTGCCATTTTTTGACAAATCTGAATTTCTACGAATAACTTTTTTGCTATTTTTTGACAAGTCCGATTTTTGTTGAAAAAAACAAGAAAAAACCACTTATTTTGCCATTTTTTGACAAATCTAATTTATTCGAAAAAAACGTTGTTTTGCAATTTTTTTTAAAAAATGGACTTTTTTCTTGTTTTATTTTTTTTTTTTTGCCATTTTTTGACAAATCTGATTTTTGTTGAAAAAAAACGTTATTTTGACATTTTTTGGCAAATGTGAATTTTTACGAAAAAAACCGTTTGCCATTTTTAGACACATCTGATTTTTGTCGAAAAAAAACGTTATTTTGTCATTTTTTAACACATCTGATTTTTTGAAGAAAAAATTTTTTTGCCAATTTTTGGCAAATCTGATTTTTTCGAAAATATAACGTTATTTTGCCATATTTTGACAAATCTGAATTTTTTTTTCCATATTTTGTCAAATTTGATTTTTGTTGAAAAAAAAAAGTTATTTTGAAATTTTTTGAAAATATGAATTTTTACGAAAAAACCGTTTGCCATTTTTGGACAAATCTGATTTTTGTCGAAAAAAACCACTTATTTTGCCATTTACTGACAAATCTAATTTTTTCGAAGAAAACGTGTTTTTGCCATTTTTTTTTTAAATGGACTTTTTCGTTTTTTTTTTTTCAATTTTTTGACAAATCTGATTTTTGATGAAAAAAAACGTTATTCTGCCATTTTTGGACAAATCTGATTTTTGTCGAAAAAACCACTTATTTTGCCATTTGTTGACAAATCTGATTTTTTGTCGAAAAAACCGTTATTTTGCCATTTTTTGACTAATCTGAATTTTGATGAAAAAAAAACGTTATTTTGACATTTTTTGTCAAATCTGAATTTTTACGAAAAAACCATTATTTTGCTATTTTTTGACAAATCTGATTTTTTCGAAAAAAAAACGTTGTTTTGCCATTTTTTTGACAAATCTGGTTTTTGTTGAAAAAAAAACGTTGTTTTTACATTTTTTGGCAAATCTGAATTTTTCCGAACAAACCGTTTGCAATTTTTGGGCAAATCTGATTTTTGTCGAAAAAAACTGTATTTTGCCATTTTTTTTTGAAAAATCTGATTTTTGTCGAACAAAAACATTATTTTGCCATTTTTTGACAAATCTGAATTTTTACGTTTTTTTTTTACAATTTTTTGACAAATCTGATTTTTGTTGAAAAAAAAAACGTTATTTTGAAATTTTTTGGCAAATCTGAATTTTTACGAAAAAACCGTTTGCCATTTTTGGACAAATCTGATTTTTGTCGAAAAAACCCACTTATTTTGCCATTTGTTGACAAATCTGATTTTTGTCGAAAAAAACCGTTATTTTGCCAGTTTTTGACAAATCTGAATTTTTACGATGTTTTGCCATTTTTTTTGACAAAAAATGGACTTTTTCCGTTTTTTTTTCCATTTTTTGACAAATCTGATTTTTGATGAAAAAAAAATCGTTATTTTGAAATTTTTTGGCAAATCTGAATTTTTACGAAAAAACCGTTTGCCATTTTTAGACAAATCTGATTTTTGTCGAAAAAAAAACCGGTATTTTGCCATTTTATGACAAATCTGACTTTTGTCGAAAAAAAACATTATTTTGCCATTTTTTGACAAATCTGAATTTTTACAATTTTTTTTACCATTTTTTAGACAAATCTGATTTTTGTCGAAAAAAAACCGGTAATGCCATTTTACAAATCGACTTTAAAAACATTATTTTGCCATTTTATGACAAATCTGAATTTTTACGTTTTTTTTTTTCCATTTTTTGACAAATCTGATTTTTGTTGAAAAAAAAAAGTTTTTTTGACATTTTTTGGCATATCTGAATTTTTACGAAAAAACCGTTTGGCATTTTTGGACAAATCTGATTTTTGTCGAAAAAACCACTTATTTTGCCATTTGTTGACAAATCTAATTTTTTCGAAAAAAACGTTGTTTTGCAATTTTTTGACAAATCTGAATTTCTACGTTTCTTTTTGCTATTTTTTGACAAATCTGATTTTTGTCGAAAAAAAAAACCGGTATTTTGCCATTTTTTGACAAATCTGAATTTCTACGTTTTTTTTTTTTTGCTATTTTTTGACAAATCTGATTTTTGTCGAAAAAAAAACGGTATTTTGCCATTTTATGACAAATGACTGACTGTTATTTTTTTTTTAAAAATGGACTTTTTCGTTTTTTTTTTTTTTTCATTTTTTGACAAATCTGATTTTTGTTGAAAAAAAACGTTTTTTTGACATTCTTTGGCATATCTGAATTTTTACGAAAAAACCGTTTGCTATTTTTGGACAAATCTGATTTTTTGTCGAAAAAACCGTTATTTTGCCATTTTTTGACAAATCTGAATTTTTACGTTTTTTTTACAATTTTTTGACAAATCTGATTTTTGTTGAAAAAAAACGATATTTTGACATTTTTTGGCAAATCTGAATTTTTACGAAAAAACCGTTTGCCATTTTTGGACAAATCTGATTTTTGTCGAAAAAACCACTTATTTTACCATTTTTTGACAAATCTGATTTTTGTCGAAAAAAAAAACATTATTTTGCCATTTTTTGACAAATCTGAATTTCTACGTTTTTTTTTTGCTATTTTTTGACAAATCTGATTTTTGTCGAAAAAATAACGTTATTTTGCCATTTTATGACAAATCTGACTTTTGTCGAAAAAAAACATTATTTTGCCATTTTTTGACAAATCTGAATTTTTACGTTTTTTTTTTACAATTTTTTGACAAATCTGATTTTTGTTGAAAAAAAACTTTATTTTGACATTTTTTGGCAAATCTGAATTTTTACGAAAAAACCGTTTGCCATTTTTAGACAAATCTGATTTTTGTCGAAAAAAAAACGTTATTTTGTCATTTTTTGAACAAATCTGATTTTTTGAAGAAAAAATTTTTGTGCCAATTTTTGGCAAATCTGATTTTTTGTCGAAAAAATAACGTTATTTTGCCATATTTTGACAAATCTGAATTTTTTTTTGCCATATTTTGTCAAATTTGATTTTTGTTGAAAAAAAAAAAGTTATTTTGAAATTTTTTTGGAAATATGAATTTTTACGAAAAAACCGTTTGCCATTTTTGGACAAATCTGATTTTTTGTCGAAAAAACCGTTATTTTACCATTTTTTGACAAATCTGAATTTTTACGTTTTTTTTTGCTATTTTTTGACAAATCTGATTTTTGTTGAAAAAAAAACGTTTTTTTGACATTTTTGAAAAATCTGAATTTTTACGAAAAAACCGTTTGCCATTTTTGGACAAATCTGATTTTTGTCGAAAAAACCACTTATTTTGCCATTTGTTGACAAATCTGATTTTTTCGAAAAAACCGTCATTTTGCCATTTTTTGACAAATCTGAATTTTAACGTTTTTTTTTTGCTATTTTTTGACAAGTCTGATTTTTTGTTGAAGAAAAAAAAAACGACTTATTTTGCCATTTGTTGACAAATCTGAATTTTTTCGAAAAAAAGTTGTTTTGCCATTTTTTTTTAAATGGACTTTTCCGTTTTTTTTTCATTTTTTTGACAAATCTGATTTTTGATGAAAAAAAACGTTATTTTGACATTTTTTGACAAATCTGAATTTTTACGAAAAAACCGTTTGCCATTTTTGGACAAATCTGATTTTTAGTCAAAAAAAAAAACTGTATTTTGCCATTTTTTTTAAAAAATCTGACTTTTGTCGAAAACAACCACTATTTTGCCAATTTTTTGACAAATCTGAATTTTTACGTATTTTTTTTTTTTGCCATTTTTTGACAAATCTGATTTTTGATGAAAAAAAACATTATTTTGCCATTTTTTGCCAAATCAAAATTTTTACGATTTTTTCGCCATTTTTTGACAAATCTGATTTTTGTTGAAAAAAAAAAAACGTTTTTTTGACATTTTTTGGCAATATCTGAATTTTTTGTTTACCAAAAACCGTTTTTGCCATTTTTGGACAAATCTGATTTTTGTCGAAAAAACCGTTATTTTGCCATTTTTTTGACAAATCTGAATTTTTACGTTTTTTTTTTCCTATTTTTTGACAAGTCTGATTTTTGTTGAAAAAAACGTTATTTTGACATTTTTGGCAAATCTGAATTTTTTACGAAAAAACCGTTTGCCATTTTTGGACAAATCTGATTTTTGTCGAAAAAACCACTTATTTTGCCATTTGTTGACAAATCTAATTTTTTCGAAAAAAACGTTGTTTTGCCATTTTTTTGACAAAAAATGGACTTTTTTTTTTTTTATTTTTTTTTTTCATTTTTTGACAAATCTGATTTTTGTCGAAAAAAAAACGGTATTTTGCCATTTTATGACAAATCTGACTTTTGTCGAAAAAAACATTATTTTGCCATTTTTTGACAAATCTGAATTTTGTCGACTTTTTTTACCATTTTTTGACAAATCTGATTTTTTGTTGAAAAAAAAACGTTTTTTTGACATTTTTTGGCATATCTGAATTTTTACGAAAAAACCGTTTGCCATTTTTGGACAAATCTGATTTTTGTCGAAAAAACCACTTATTTTGCCATTTGTTGACAAATCTGATTTTTGTCGAAAAAACCGTAATTTTGCCATTTTTTGACAAATCTGAATTTCTACGTTTTTTTTTTACCATTTTTTTGACAAATCTGATTTTTGTTGAAAAAAAACGTTATTTTGACATTTTTTGCATATCTGGATTTTTTTACGAAAAAACCGTTTTCCTTTTTTGGACAAATCTGATTTTTGTCGAAATAACCACTTATTTTGCCATTTGTTGACAAATCTGATTTTTGTCGAAAAAACCGTCATTTTGCCATTTTTTGACAAATCTGAATTTCTACGTTTTTTTTTTTGCTATTTTTGTTGAAAAAAAACGAAAAAACCACTTATTTTGCCATTTGTTGACAAATCTAATTTTTTCGAAAAAACGTTGTTTTGCCATTTTTTTTGACAAAAAATGGACTTTTTCGTTTTTTTTTCATTTTTTTTTGACAAATCTGATTTTTGATGAAAAAAAACTTTATTTTGACATTTTTTGGCAAATCTGAATTTTTACGAAAAAACCGTTTGCCATTTTTAGACAAATCTGATTTATGTCGAAAAAAACCGGTTATTTTGTCATTTTATGACAAATCTGACTTTTTGTCGAAAAAAAATTATTTTGCCATTTTTTGACAAATCTGAATTTTTACGTTTTTTTTTTTCCATTTTTTGACAAATCTGATTTTTGTTGAAAAAAAAACGTTTTTTTGACATTTTTTGGCATATCTGAATTTTTACGAAAAAACCGTTTGCCATTTTTGACAAATCTGATTTTTGTCGAAAAACCAACTTATTTTGCCATTTTTTGACAAATCTGAATTTCTACGTTTTTTTTTTTTTCTGATATTTTTTGACAAGTCCGATTTTTTGTTGAAAAAAAACGAAAAAACCACTTATTTTGCCATTTGTTGACAAATCTAATTTATTCGAAAAAAACGTTGTTTTGCAATTTTTTTTTTAAAATGGACTTTTCGTTTTATTTTTTTTTTTTATTTTCCATTTTTTGACAAATCTGATTTTTTGTTGAAAAAAAACTTTATTTTGACATTTTTTGGCAAATGTGAATTTTTACGAAAAAACCGTTTGCCATTTTTAGACACATCTGATTTTTGTCGAAAAAAAAACGTTATTTTGTCATTTTTTTGACACATCTGATTTTTTGAAGAAAAAATTTTTGTGCCAATTTTTGGCAAATCTGATTTTTGTCGAAAATATAACGTTATTTTGCCATATTTTGACAAATCTGAATTTTTTTTTTGCCATATTTTGTCAAATTTGATTTTTGTTGAAAAAAAAGTTATTTTGAAATTTTTTGGAAATATGAATTTTTACGAAAAAACCGTTTGCCATTTTTGGACAAATCTGATTTTTGTCGAAAAAAAACCGTTATTTTACCATTTTTTGACAAATCTGAATTTTTACGTTTTCTTTTGCTATTTTGTGACAAATCTGATTTTTGTTGAAAAAAAAACGTTTTTTTGACATTTTTGAAAAATCTGAATTTTTACGAAAAAACCGTTTGCCATTTTTGGACAAATCTGATTTTTGTCGAAAAAACCACTTATTTTGCCATTTACTGACAAATCTAATTTTTTCGAAAAAAACGTTTTTTTGCCATTTTTTTTTTAATGGACTTTTTCGTTTTTTTTTTTACATTTTTTTGACAAATCTGATTTTTGATGAAAAAAACGTTATTTTGCCATTTTTGACAAATCTGATTTTTGTCGAAAAAACCACTTATTTTGCCATTTGTTGACAAATCTGATTTTTGTCGAAAAAACCCGTTATTTTGCCATTTTTTGACTAATCTGAATTTTGATGAAAAAAAACGTTATTTTGACATTTTTTGTCAAATCTGAATTTTTACGAAAAAACCATTATTTTGCCATTTTTTGACAAATCTGATTTTTTCGAAAAAACGTTGTTTTGCCATTTTTTTGACAAATCTGGTTTTTGTTGAAAAAAACGTTGTTTTTACATTTTTTGGCAAATCTGAATTTTTCCGAACAAAACCGTTTTTTGCAATTTTTGGGCAAATCTGATTTTTGTTTCGAAAAAAAACTGTATTTTGCCATTTTTTTTTGGAAAAATCTGATTTTTGTCGAACAAAAAACATTATTTTGCCATTTTTTGACAAATCTGAATTTTTACGTTTTTTTTTTACAATTTTTTGACAAATCTGATTTTTGTTGAAAAAAAAAACGTTATTTTGAAATTTTTTGGCAAATCTGAATTTTTACGAAAAAAAACCGTTTGCCATTTTTGGACAAATCTGATTTTTGTCGAAAAAACCACTTATTTTGCCATTTGTTGACAAATCTGATTTTTGTCGAAAAAACCGTTATTTTGCCAGTTTTTTGACAAATCTGAATTTTTACGATGTTTTGCCATTTTTTTTGACAAAAAATGGACTTTTTCGTTTTTTTTTTCCATTTTTTTGACAAATCTGATTTTTGATGAAAAAAAATCGTTATTTTGAAATTTTTTGGCAAATCTGAATTTTTACGAAAAAACCGTTTGCCATTTTTAGACAAATCTGATTTTTGTCGAAAAAAAAAAAACGGTATTTTGCCATTTTATGACAAATCTGACTTTTGTCGAAAAAAACATTATTTTGCCATTTTTTGACAAATCTGAATTTTTACAATTTTTTTACCATTTTTTGACAAATCTGATTTTTGTCGAAAAAAAACACGGTATTTTGCCATTTTATGACAAATCTGAATTTTTACGTTTTTTTTTACCATTTTTTGACAAATCTGATTTTTGTTGAAAAAAATGTTTTTTTGACATTTTTTGGCATATCTGAATTTTTACGAAAAAACCGTTTGCCATTTTTGGACAAATCTGATTTTTGTCGAAAAAACCAACTTATTTTGCCATTTTTTGACAAATCTGAATTTCTACGTTTTTTTTTTTGCTATTTTTTGACAAGTCCGATTTTTGTTGAAAAAAAAACGAAAAAAACCACTTATTTTGCCATTTGTTGACAAATCTAATTTATTCGAAAAAAACGTTGTTTTTGCAATTTTTTTTTAAAAATGGACTTTTTTCGTTTTATTTTTTTTTTTTTCCATTTTTTGACAAATCTGATTTTTGTTGAAAAAAACTTTATTTTGACATTTTTTGGCAAATGTGAATTTTTACGAAAAAACCGTTTGCCATTTTTAGACACATCTGACTTTTTGTCGAAAAAAAAACGTTATTTTGTCATTTTTTTAACACATCTGATTTTTGAAGAAAAAATTTTTTTTGTGCCAATTTTTGGCAAATCTGATTTTTGTCGAAAATATAACGTTATTTTGCCATATTTTGACAAATCTGAATTTTTTTATTTTTGCCATATTTTTGTTTAAAAAAAAAAACGTTATTTTGAAATTTTTTGGAAATATGAATTTTTACGAAAAAACCGTTTGCCATTTTTGGACAAATCTGATTTTTTTCGAAAAAAAAACCGTTATTTTACCATTTTTTGACAAATCTGAATTTTTACGTTTTCTTTTGCTATTTTTTGACAAATCTGATTTTTGTTGAAAAAAAACGTTATTTTTGACATTTTTGAAAAATCTGAATTTTTACGAAAAAACCGTTTGCCATTTTTGGACAAATCTGATTTTTGTCGAAAAAAACCACTTATTTTGCCATTTACTGACAAATCTAATTTTTTCGAAGAAAACGTGTTTTTGCCATTTTTTTTTTTTATGGACTTTTTCGTTTTTTTTTCTATTTTTTTTTTGACAAATCTGATTTTTGATGAAAAAAAACGTTATTCTGCCATTTTTGGACAAATCTGATTTTTGTCGAAAAAACCACTTATTTTGCCATTTGTTGACAAATCTGATTTTTGTCGAAAAAACCGTTATTTTGCCATTTTTTGACTAATCTGAATTTTGATGAAAAAAAAACGTTATTTTGACATTTTTTGTCAAATCTGAATTTTTACGAAAAAACCATTATTTTGCTATTTTTTGACAAATCTGATTTTTTCGAAAAAAAACGTTGTTTTGCCATTTTTTTGACAAATCTGGTTTTTGTTGAAAAAAAAAACGTTGTTTTTACATTTTTTGGCAAATCTGAATTTTTCCGAACAAACCGTTTGCAATTTTTGGGCAAATCTGATTTTTTGTCGAAAAAAACTGTATTTTGCCATTTTTCTTTTGGAAAAATCTGATTTTTGTCGAACAAAAACATTATTTTGCCATTTTTTGACAAATCTGAATTTTTACGTTTTTTTTTTCAATTTTTTGACAAATCTGATTTTTGTTGAAAAAAAAACGTTATTTTGAAATTTTTTGGCAAATCTGAATTTTTACGAAAAAAACCGTTTGCCATTTTTGGACAAATCTGATTTTTGTCGAAAAAACCACTTATTTTGCCATTTGTTGACAAATCTGATTTTTGTCGAAAAAAACCGTTATTTTGCCAGTTTTTGACAAATCTGAATTTTTACGATGTTTTGCCATTTTTTTTGAAAAAAATGGACTTTTTCGTTTTTTTTTTTTCCATTTTTTGACAAATCTGATTTTTGATGAAAAAAAACGTTTTTTTGACATTCTTTTGGCATATCTGAATTTTTACGAAAAAACCGTTTGCTATTTTTGGACAAATCTGATTTTTGTCGAAAAAAAACCGGTATTTTGCCATTTTATGACAAATCTGACTTTTGTCGAAAAAAACATTATTTTGCCATTTTTTGACAAATCTGAATTTTTACAATTTTTTTTTCCATTTTTTAGACAAATCTGATTTTTTGTCGAAAAAAAAACGGTATATTGCCATTTTATGACAAATCTGAATTTTTACGTTTTTTTTTTTTTTTTTTACCATTTTTTGACAAATCTGATTTTTGTTGAAAAAAAATGTTTTTTTGACATTTTTGGCATATCTGAATTTTTACGAAAAAACCGTTTGCCATTTTTGGACAAATCTGATTTTTGTCGAAAAAAACCACTTATTTTGCCATTTGTTGACAAATCTAATTTTTTTCGAAAAAAACGTTGTTTTGCAATTTTTTGACAAATCTGAATTTCTACGTTTCTTTTTGCTATTTTTTGACAAATCTGATTTTTGTCGAAAAAAAAAACGGTATTTTGCCATTTTTTGACAAATCTGAATTTCTACGTTTTTTTTTTTTTGCTATTTTTTTGACAAATCTGATTTTTGTCGAAAAAAAACGGTATTTTGCCATTTTATGACAAATGACTTGACTGTTATTTTTTTTTTTTTAAAATGGACTTTTTCGTTTTTTTTTTTTTTTTCCCATTTTTTGACAAATCTGAATTTTTGCTATTTTTTGAAAAAAAAAAAACGTTATTTTGACATATTTGAAAAATCTGAATTTTTACGAAAAAACCGTTTGCCATTTTTGGACAAATCTGATTTTTGTCGAAAAAACCACTTATTTTGCCATGTGCTGACAAATCTAATTTTTTTCGAAAAAAACGTGTTTTTGCCATTTTTTTTTTTTTATAAATGGACTTTTTTGTTTTTTTTTTTTACAATTTTTTGACAAATCTGATTTTTGATGAAAAAAACGTTATTCTGCCATTTTTGGACAAATCTGATTTTTGTCGAAAAAACCACTTATTTTGCCATTTGTTGACAAATCTGATTTTTGTCGAAAAAACCGTTATTTTGCCATTTTTTGACTAATCTGAATTTTGATGAGAAAAAACGTTATTTTGACATTTTTTGTCAAATCTGAATTTTTACGAAAAAACCGTTATTTTGCTATTTTTTGACAAATCTGATTTTTTCGAAAAAAAAAACGTTGTTTTGCCATTTTTTTGACAAATCTGGTTTTTGTTGAAAAAAAACGTTGTTTTTACATTTTTTGGCAAATCTGAATTTTTCCGAACAAACCGTTTGCAATTTTTGGGCAAATCTGATTTTTGTCGAAAAAAACTGTATTTTGCCATTTTTTTTTTTTTGAAAAATCTGATTTTTGTCGAACAAAAACATTATTTTTCCATTTTTTGACAAATCTGAATTTTTACGTTTTTTTTTCAATTTTTTGACAAATCTGATTTTTGTTGAAAAAAAAAACGTTATTTTGAAATTTTTTGGCAAATCTGAATTTTTACGAAAAAACCGTTTGCCATTTTTGGACAAATCTGATTTTTGTCGAAAAAAACCACTTATTTTGCCATTTGTTGACAAATCTGATTTTTTGTCGAAAAAACCGTTATTTTGCCATTTTTTGACAAATCTGAATTTTTACGATGTTTTGCCATTTTTTTGACAAAAAATTTTCGTTTTTTTTTCTCCATTTTTTGACAAATCTGATTTTTGATGAAAAAAAATCGTTATTTTGAAATTTTTTGGCAAATCTGAATTTTTACGAAAAAACCGTTTGCCATTTTTAGACAAATCTGATTTTTGTCGAAAAAAAAAAACGGTATTTTGCCATTTTATGACAAATCTGACTTTTGTCGAAAAAAAACATTATTTTGCCATTTTTTGACAAATCTGAATTTTTACAATTTTTTTTACCATTTTTTAGACAAATCTGATTTTTGTCGAAAAAAAACCGGTATATTGCCATTTTTTGACAAATCTGATTTTTTGTCGAAAAAAAACATTATTTTGCCATTTTTTGACAAATCTGAATTTTTACGTTTTTTTTTACCATTTTTTGACAAATCTGATTTTTGTTGAAAAAAAAACGTTTTTTTGACATTTTTTGGCATATCTGAATTTTTACGAAAAAACCGTTTGCCATTTTTGGACAAATCTGATTTTTGTCGAAAAAAACCACTTATTTTGCCATTTGTTGACAAATCTAATTTTTGTCGAAAAAACCGTTATTTTGCCATTTTTTGACAAATCTGAATTTTTACGATGTTTTGCCATTTTTTTTGACAAAAAATGGACTTTTTGAAAAAACGTTTTTTTTCCCATTTGTTGACAAATCTAATTTTTTCGAAAAAAAGTTGTTTTGCCATTTTTTTTTTAAATGGACTTTTCCGTTTTTTTTTTTTCCATTTTTTGACAAATCTGATTTTTGATGAAAAAAAACGTTATTTTGACATTTTTTGACAAATCTGAATTTTTACGAAAAAAACCGTTTGCCATTTTTGGACAAATCTGATTTTAGTCAAAAAAAAACAACTGTATTTTGCCATTTTTTTAAAAAATCTGACTTTTGTCGAAAACAACCACTATTTTGCCAATTTTTGACAAATCTGAATTTTTACGTATTTTTTTTGCCATTTTTTGACAAATCTGATTTTTGATGAAAAAAAACATTATTTTGCCATTTTTTGCCAAATCAAAATTTTTACGTTTTTTTTTTTACGCCATTTTTTGACAAATCTGATTTTTGTTGAAAAAAAAAACGTTTTTTGACATTTTTTGGCATATCTGAATTTTTACCAAAAAACCGTTTGCCATTTTTGGACAAATCTGATTTTTGTCGAAAAAACCGTTATTTTGCCATTTTTTGACAAATCTGAATTTTTACGTTTTCTTTTCCTATTTTTTGACAAGTCTGATTTTTGTTGAAAAAAAACGTTATTTTGACATTTTTGGCAAATCTGAATTTTTACGAAAAAACCGTTTGCCATTTTTGGACAAATCTGATTTTTGTCGAAAAAACCACTTATTTTGCCATTTGTTGACAAATCTAATTTTTTCGAAAAAAAACGTTGTTTTGCCATTTTTTTGACAAAAAATGGACTTTTTCGTTTTTTTTTTTTTCATTTTTTGACAAATCTGATTTTTGTCGAAAAAAACCGGTATTTTGCCATTTTATGACAAATCTGACTTTTGTCGAAAAAAAACATTATTTTGCCATTTTTTGACAAATCTGAATTTTTACGTTTTTTTTTTTCCATTTTTTGACAAATCTGATTTTTGTTGAAAAAAAAATTTTTTTTGACATTTTTTGGCATATCTGAATTTTTACGAAAAAACCGTTTGCCATTTTTGGACAAATCTGATTTTTGTCGAAAAAACCACTTATTTTGCCATTTGTTGACAAATCTGATTTTTGTCGAAAAAAACGTAATTTTGCCATTTTTTGACAAATCTGAATTTCTACGTTTTTTTTTTACCATTTTTTGACAAATCTGATTTTTGTTGAAAAAAAACGTTTTTTTTGACATTTTTTGGCATATCTGGATTTTTTACGAAAAAACCGTTTTCCCTTTTTTGGACAAATCTGATTTTTGTCGAAATAACCACTTATTTTGCCATTTGTTGACAAATCTGATTTTTGTCGAAAAAACCGTCATTTTGCCATTTTTTGACAAATCTGAATTTCTACGTTTTTTTTTAGCTATTTTTGTTGAAAAAAAACAGAAAAAACCACTTATTTTGCCATTTGTTGACAAATCTAATTCTTTCGAAAAAAACGTTGTTTTGCCATTTTTTTTGACAAAAAATGGACTTTTTCGTTTTTTTTTTTTCCATTTTTTGACAAATCTGATTTTTGATGAAAAAAAACTTTATTTTGACATTTTTTGGCAAATCTGAATTTTTACGAAAAAACCGTTTGCCATTTTTAGACAAATCTGATTTATGTCGAAAAAAAACCGGTATTTTGTCATTTTATGACAAATCTGACTTTTGTCGAAAAAAACATTATTTTGCCATTTTTTTGACAAATCTGAATTTTTACGTTTTTTTTTTTACCATTTTTTGACAAATCTGATTTTTGTTGAAAAAAAAATCTTTTTTGACATTTTTTGGCATATCTGAATTTTTACGAAAAAAACCGTTTGCCATTTTTGGACAAATCTGATTTTTGTCGAAAAAACCACTTATTTTGCCATTTTTTGACAAATCTGAATTTCTACGTTTTTTTTTTTTTGCTATTTTTTGACAAGTCCGATTTTTGTTGAAAAAAAACGAAAAAAACCACTTATTTTGCCATTTGTTGACAAATCTAATTTATTCGAAAAAAACGTTGTTTTGCAATTTTTTTTTAAAAATGGACTTTTTTCGTTTTATTTTTTTTTCCTTTTTTTTTTTTTGACAAATCTGATTTTTGTTGAAAAAAAACTTTATTTTGACATTTTTTGGCAAATGTGAATTTTTACGAAAAACCGTTTGCCATTTTTAGACACATCTGACTTTTTGTCGAAAAAAAACGTTATTTTGTCATTTTTTTAACACATCTGATTTTTTGAAGAAAAAATTTTGTGCCAATTTTTGGCAAATCTGATTTTTGTCGAAAAAATAACGTTATTTTGCCATATTTTGACAAATCTGAATTTTTTTTTGCCATATTTTGTCAAATTTGATTTTTGTTGAAAAAAAAATTATTTTGAAATTTTTTTGGAAATATGAATTTTTACGAAAAACCGTTTGCCATTTTTGGACAAATCTGATTTTTGTCGAAAAAAACCGTTATTTTACCATTTTTTGACAAATCTGAATTTTTACGTTTTCTTTTGTTATTTTTTGACAAATCTGATTTTTGTTGAAAAAAAAACGTTTTTTTGACATTTTTTGAAAAATCTGAATTTTTACGAAAAAACCGTTTGCCATTTTTGGACAAATCTGATTTTTGTCGAAAAAACCACTTATTTTGCCATTTACTGACAAATCTAATTTTTTTCGAAGAAAACGTGTTTTTTTATTTTTTTTTAAATGGACTTTTTCGTTTTTTTTTTTTCAATTTTTTGACAAATCTGATTTTTTGATGAAAAAAAAACGTTATTTTGCCATTTTTGGACAAATCTGATTTTTGTCGAAAAAACCACTTATTTTGCCATTTGTTGACAAATCTGATTTTTGTCGAAAAAACCGTTATTTTGCCATTTTTTGACTAATCTGAATTTTGATGAAAAAAAACGTTATTTTGACATTTTTTGTCAAATCTGAATTTTTACGAAAAAACCATTATTTTGCTATTTTTTTGACAAATCTGATTTTTTCGAAAAAAAACGTTGTTTTGCCATTTTTTGACAAATCTGGTTTTTGTTGAAAAAAAAACGTTGTTTTTGACATTTTTTGGCAAATCTGAATTTTTCCGAACAAACCGTTTGCCATTTTTGGGCAAATCTGATTTTTTGTCGAAAAAAACTGTATTTTGCCATTTTCTTTTTGGAAAAATCTGATTTTTGTCGAAAAAAAACATTATTTTGCCATTTTTTGACAAATCTGAATTTTTACGTTTTTTTTTCCATTTTTTGACAAATCTGATTTTTGTTGAAAAAAAAAACGTTATTTTGAAATTTTTTGGCAAATCTGAATTTTTACGAAAAAACCGTTTGCCATTTTTGGACAAATCTGATTTTTGTCGAAAAAACCACTTATTTTGCCATTTGTTGACAAATCTGATTTTTGTCGAAAAAAACCGTTATTTTGCCATTTTTTGACAAATCTGAATTTTTACGATGTTTTGCCATTTTTTTTGACAAAAAATGGACTTTTTCGTTTTTTTTCTTATCAATTTTTGACAAATCTGATTTTTGATGAAAAAAAAATCGTTATTTTGAAATTTTTTGGCAAATCTGAATTTTTACGAAAAAACCGTTTGCCATTTTTAGACAAATCTGATTTTTGTCGAAAAAAAAACCGGTATTTTGCCATTTTTTGACAAATCTGATTTTTGTCGAAAAAAACATTATTTTGCCATTTTTTGACAAATCTGAATTTTTACAAAAATTTTTTACCATTTTTTAGACAAATCTGATTTTTGTCGAAAAAAAACCGGTATTTTGCCATTTTATGACAAATCTGAATTTTTAAACGTTTTTTTTTTTACCATTTTTTGACAAATCTGATTTTTGTTGAAAAAAAATGTTATTTTTGACATTTTTTGGCAAATCTGAATTTTTACGAAAAAACCGTTTGCCATTTTTGGACAAATCTGATTTTTGTCGAAAAAACCACTTATTTTGCCATTTTTTGACAAATCTGAATTTCTAAAAACGTTTTTTTTTGCCATTTTTTGACAAATCTGATTTTTGTTGAAAAAAAAAACGTTTTATTTTGCCATTTGTTGACAAATCTGATTTTTTACGAAAAAACGTTGTTTTGCAATTTTTTTTTAAAAATGGACTTTTTTTTGAAAACTTTTTTTTCCATTTTTTGACAAATCTGATTTTTGTTGAAAAAAAACTTTATTTTGACATTTTTTGGCAAATCTGAATTTTTACGAAAAAACCGTTTGCCATTTTTAGACAAATCTGATTTTTGTCGAAAAAAAAACGTTATTTTGTCATTTTTTGAACAAATCTGATTTTTTCGAAGAAAAAACTTTTGTGCCATTTTTTGGGCAAATCTGATTTTTTGTCGAAAAATAAACGTTATTTTGCCATATTTTGACAAATCTGAATTTTTGTATTTTGCCATATTTTGTCAAATTTGATTTTTGTTGAAAAAAAAGTTATTTTGAAATTTTTTGGAAATATCGAATTTTTACGAAAAAACCGTTTGCCATTTTTGGACAAATCTGATTTTTGTCGAAAAAAACCGTTATTTTACCATTTTTTGACAAATCTGAATTTTTACGTTTTCTTTTGCTATTTTGTGACAAATCTGATTTTTGTTGAAAAAAAAACGTTTTTTTGACATTTTTTGAAAAATCTGAATTTTTACGAAAAAACCGTTTGCCATTTTTGGACAAATCTGATTTTTGTCGAAAAAACCACTTATTTTGCCATTTTCTGACAAATCTGATTTTTTCGAAGAAAAAACGTGTTTTTGCCATTTTTTTTTAAATCTGGACTTTTTCGTTTTTTTTTTTCAATTTTTTGACAAATCTGATTTTTGATGAAAAAAAACGTTATTTTGCCATTTTTGGACAAATCTGATTTTTGTCGAAAAAAACCACTTATTTTGCCATTTGTTGACAAATCTGATTTTTGTCGAAAAAAAACGTTATTTTGCCATTTTTTGACTAATCTGAATTTTGATGAAAAAACGTTATTTTGACATTTTTTGACAAATCTGATTTTTTGTCGAAAAAACCATTATTTTGCCATTTTTTGACAAATCTGATTTTTCGAAAAAAAACGTTGTTTTGCCAAAAAAATTTTTTTTTTTTGCCATTTTTTGACAAATCTGATTTTTGTTGAAAAAAAAACGTTGTTTTGACATTTTTTGGCAAATCTGAATTTTTCCGAAAAAACCGTTTGCCATTTTTGGACAAATCTGATTTTTGTCGAAAAAACACCTGTATTTTGCCATTTTCTTTTGACAAATCTGATTTTTTGTCGAACAAAAACGTTATTTTGCCATTTTTTGACAAATCTGAATTTTTACGTTTTTTTTTTCAATTTTTTGACAAATCTGATTTTTGTTGAAAAAAAAAACGTTATTTTGACATTTTTTGGCAAATCTGAATTTTTACGAAAAAACCGTTTGCCATTTTTGGACAAATCTGATTTTTGTCGAAAAAACCACTTATTTTGCCATTTGTTGACAAATCTGATTTTTGTCGAAAAAACACGTTATTTTGCCATTTTTTGACAAATCTGAATTTTTACGATGTTTTGCCATTTTTTTTTTTGACAAAAAATGGACTTTTTCGTTTTTTTTTCCATTTTTTGACAAATCTGATTTTTGATGAAAAAAAACGTTTTTTTGACATTCTTTGGCAAATCTGAATTTTTACGAAAAAACCGTTTGCCATTTTTGGACAAATCTGATTTTTTGTCGAAAAAAAACGGTATTTTGCCATTTTTTGACAAATCTGACTTTTGTCGAAAAAAAACGTTATTTTGCCATTTTTTGACAAATCTGAATTTTTACGAAAATATTGTTACCATTTTTTAGACAAATCTGATTTTTGTCGAAAAAAACGTTATATTGCCATTTTTTGACAAATCTGAATTTTTACGTTTTTTTTTACCATTTTTTGACAAATCTGATTTTTGTTGAAAAAAAAAACGTTTTTTTGACATTTTTTGGCAAATCTGAATTTTTACGAAAAAACCGTTTGCCATTTTTGGACAAATCTGATTTTTGTCGAAAAAAACCACTTATTTTGCCATTTGTTGACAAATCTGAATTTTTGTCGAAAAAACGTTGTTTTGCCATTTTTTGACAAATCTGAATTTTTCTAACGTTTCTTTTTGCCATTTTTTGACAAATCTGATTTTTGTCGAAAAAAAACGTTATTTTGCCATTTTTTGACAAATCTGAATTTTTACGTTTTTTTTTGCCATTTTTTGACAAATCTGATTTTTGTCGAAAAAAAACGGTATTTTGCCATTTTTTGACAAATCTGACTGATGTTAAATTTTTTAAAAATGGACTTTTTTGATCTTTTTTTCATTTTTTGACAAATAACTGAATTTTTTTGCCATTTTTTGACAAATCTGATTTTTGTTGAAAAAAAAAACGTTATTTTGACATTTTTGAAAAATCTGAATTTTTACGAAAAAAACCGTTTGCCATTTTTGGACAAATCTGATTTTTTGTCGAAAAAACCACTTATTTTGCCATTTTCTTGACAAATCTGAATTTTTTCGAAAAAACGTTTTTTTGCCATTTTTTAATTTTAAAATTGATTTTTTATTTTTTTTTTTTTATTTTGCAATTTTTTGACAAATCTGATTTTTGATGAAAAAAAACCGTTATTCTGCCATTTTTGGACAAATCTGATTTTTGTCGAAAAAAACCACTTATTTTGCCATTTTTTGACAAATCTGATTTTTGTCGAAAAAACCGTTATTTTGCCATTTTTTTGACAAATCTGAATTTTGATGAAAAAAACGTTATTTTGACATTTTTTGACAAATCTGAATTTTTTCGAAAAAAACGTTATTTTGCCATTTTTTGACAAATCTGATTTTTTCGAAAAAAACGTTGTTTTGCCATTTTTTGACAAATCTGATTTTTGTTGAAAAAAAACGTTGTTTTGACATTTTTTGGCAAATCTGAATTTTTACCGAACAAACCGTTTGCCATTTTTGGGCAAATCTGATTTTTGTCGAAAAAAAACTGTATTTTGCCATTTTTTTTTGAAAAATCTGATTTTTGTCGAAAAAAACATTATTTTGCCATTTTTTGACAAATCTGAATTTTTACGTTTTTTTTTTACCATTTTTTGACAAATCTGATTTTTGTTGAAAAAAAAAACGTTATTTTGAAATTTTTGGCAAATCTGAATTTTTACGAAAAAACCGTTTGCCATTTTTGGACAAATCTGATTTTTTGTCGAAAAAAACCACTTATTTTGCCATTTGTTGACAAATCTGATTTTTGTCGAAAAAACCCGTTATTTTGCCAGTTTTTGACAAATCTGAATTTTTACGATGTTTTGCCATTTTTTTTGACAAAAAATGGACTTTTTTTTTACGTTTTTTTTCTCCATTTTTTGACAAATCTGATTTTTGTTGAAAAAAAAATCGTTATTTTGACATTTTTTGGCAAATCTGAATTTTTACGAAAAAAACCGTTTGCCATTTTTAGACAAATCTGATTTTTGTCGAAAAAAACCGGTATTTTGCCATTTTATGACAAATCTGATTTTTGTCGAAAAAAAACATTATTTTGCCATTTTTTGACAAATCTGAATTTTTACGAAATTTTTTGACCATTTTTAGACAAATCTGATTTTTGTCGAAAAAAAAACGGTATTTTGCCATTTTATGACAAATCTGACTTTTTGTCGAAAAAAACATTATTTTGCCATTTTTTGACAAATCTGAATTTTTACGTTTTTTCTACCATTTTTTTGACAAATCTGATTTTTGTTGAAAAAAAACGTTTTTTTGACATTTTTTGGCATATCTGAATTTTTACGAAAAAACCGTTTGCCATTTTTGGACAAATCTGATTTTTGTCGAAAAACCACTTATTTTGCCATTTGTTGACAAATCTAATTTTTGTCGAAAAAAACCGTTATTTTGCCATTTTTTGACAAATCTGAATTTTTACGATGTTTTGCCATTTTTTTGACAAAAAATGGACTTTTTCGACTTTTTTGCCATTTTTTGACAAATCTGATTTTTGATGAAAAAAACGTTATTTTGAAATTTTTTGGCAAATCTTAATTTTTACGAAAAAACCGTTTGCCATTTTTTGACAAATCTGATTTTTGTCGAAAAAAACCATATTTTGCATTTGACAAACGACCGGTATTTTTGCCATTTTATTGACAAATCTGACTTTTTGTCGAAAAAAAACAGTTATTTTGCCATTTTTTGACAAATCTGAATTTTTACGAAAAATCTTTTACCATTTTTTGACAAATCTGATTTTTGTCGAAAAAAAACCGGTATTTTGCCATTTTTTGACAAATCTGACTTTTTGTCGAAAAAAAACATTATTTTGCCATTTTTTGACAAATCTGAATTTTTACGTTTTTTTTTACCATTTTTTGACAAATCTGATTTTTGTTGAAAAAAAAAATGTTTTTTGACATTTTTTGGCATATCTGAATTTTTACGAAAAAACCGTTTGCCATTTTTGGACAAATCTGATTTTTGTCGAAAAAACCACTTATTTTGCCATTTTTTGACAAATCTGAATTTCTACGTTTTTTTTTTGCCATTTTTTTTTGACAAATCTGATTTTTGTCGAAAAAAAACCGGTATTTTGCCATTTTTTGACAAATCTGACTGTTATTTTTTTTTAAAAATGGACTTTTTCGTTTTTTTTTCTTTTTTTTTGACAAATCTGATTTTTGTTGAAAAAAAACGTTTTTTTGACATTTTTTGGCAAATCTGAATTTTTACGAAAAAACCGTTTGCTATTTTTGGACAAATCTGATTTTTGTCGAAAAAAACCGTTATTTTGCCATTTTTTGACAAATCTGAATTTTTACGTTTTTTTTGCCAATTTTTTGACAAATCTGATTTTTGTCGAAAAAAACCACTTATTTTGCCATTTACTGACAAATCTAATTTTTTCGAAGAAAACGTGTTTTTGGCCATTTTTTTTTTTAAAAATGTGACTTTTTCGAAAATTTTTTTTTCATTTTTTGACAAATCTGAATTTTTACGCTATTTTTTTTTTGACAAATCTGATTTTTGTTGAAAAAAAAACGTTATTTTGACATTTTTGAAAAATCTGAATTTTTACGAAAAAAACCGTTTGCCATTTTTGGACAAATCTGATTTTTGTCGAAAAAAACCACTTATTTTGCCATTTTTTGACAAATCTGAATTTTTTCGAAAAAACGTTTTTTGCCATTTTTTTTTTTAAAATCGACTTTTTCGTTTTTTTTTTTACATTTTTTGACAAATCTGATTTTTGATGAAAAAAACGTTATTCTGCCATTTTTGGACAAATCTGATTTTTTGTCGAAAAAACCACTTATTTTGCCATTTGTTGACAAATCTGATTTTTGTCGAAAAAAACCGTTATTTTGCCATTTTTTGACAAATCTGAATTTTGATGAAAAAAAAACGTTATTTTGACATTTTTTGGCAAATCTGAATTTTTACGAAAAAACCGTTATTTTGCTATTTTTTGACAAATCTGATTTTTTCGAAAAAAAAACGTTATTTTGCCATTTTTTTTGACAAATCTGATTTTTTGTTGAAAAAAACGTTGTTTTTGCCATTTTTTGGCAAATCTGAATTTTTCCGAACAAACCGTTTGCCATTTTTGACAAATCTGATTTTTGTCGAAAAAACCTGTAATTTTGCCATTTTTTTTGAAAAATCTGATTTTTGTCGAACAAAAAACATTATTTTGCCATTTTTTGACAAATCTGAATTTTTACGTTTTTTTTTTGCCATTTTTTGACAAATCTGATTTTTGTTGAAAAAAAAAACGTTATTTTGACATTTTTTGGCAAATCTGAATTTTTACGAAAAAAACCGTTTGCCATTTTTGGACAAATCTGATTTTTGTCGAAAAAACCACTTATTTTGCCATTTGTTGACAAATCTGATTTTTGTCGAAAAAACCGTTATTTTGCCATTTTTTGACAAATCTGAATTTTTACGATTTTTTTTCATTTTTTTGACAAAAAGACTTTTACTTTTTTGCCATTTTTTGACAAATCTGATTTTTGATGAAAAAAAAACGTTATTTTGAAATTTTTTGGCAAATCTGAATTTTTACGAAAAAAACCGTTTGCCATTTTTAGACAAATCTGATTTTTGTCGAAAAAAAACCGGTTATTTTGCCATTTTATGACAAATCTGATTTTTGTCGAAAAAAAAACGTTATTTTGCCATTTTTTGACAAATCTGAATTTTTACGTTTTTTTTTTGCTATTTTTTGACAAATCTGATTTTTGTCGAAAAAAAACGTTATTTTGCCATTTTTTGACAAATCTGACTTTTGTCGAAAAAAAACGTTATTTTGCCATTTTTTGACAAATCTGAATTTTTACGTTTTTTTTTTTCAATTTTTTGACAAATCTGATTTTTGTTGAAAAAAAACGTTATTTTGACATTTTTTGGCAAATCTGAATTTTTACGAAAAAACCGTTTGCCATTTTTGGACAAATCTGATTTTTGTCGAAAAAACCACTTATTTTGCCATTTTTTGACAAATCTGATTTTTTCGAAAAAAAACGTTGTTTTGCCATTTTTTGACATTAAAAAACGTTTTTGACATTTTTTTTGACAAATCTGATTTTTGTCTAAAAAAAAAACGTTATTTTGCCATTTTTTGACAAATCTGAATTTTGCGAAAATTTTTTTTTTGCCATTTTTTGACAAATTTGATTTTTGTTGAAAAAAAAAACGTTATTTTGAAATTTTTTTGGAAATCTGAATTTTTACGAAAAAAACCGTTTTGCCATTTTTTGGACAAATCTGATTTTTGTCGAAAAAAACCGTTATTTTACCATTTTTTGACAAATCTGAATGTTTACGTTTTTTTTTGCTATTTTTTGACAAATCTGATTTTTGTTGAAAAAAAAAAACGTTTTTTTGACATTTTTTGGAAAAATCTGAATTTTTACGAAAAAACCGTTTGCCATTTTTGGACAAATCTGATTTTTGTCGAAAAAAACCACTTATTTTGCCATTTACTGACAAATCTAATTTTTCGTAAGAAAACGTGTTTTTGCCATTTTTTTTTTAAAAATGGACTTTTTCGTTTTTTTTTTTTCATTTTTTGACAAATCTGAATTTTTGCTATTTTTTGACAAGTCTGATTTTTGTTGAAAAAAAACGTTATTTTGACATATTTTGAAAAATCTGAATTTTTACGAAAAAACCGTTTGCCATTTTTGGACAAATCTGATTTTTGTCGAAAAAACCACTTATTTTGCCATTTGCTGACAAATCTAATTTTTTCGAAAAAAACGTGTTTTTGCCATTTTTTTTTAAATGGACTTTTTCGTTTTTTTTTTTTCAATTTTTTTGACAAATCTGATTTTTGATGAAAAAAAAACGTTATTCTGCCATTTTTGGACAAATCTGATTTTTTGTCGAAAAAACCACTTATTTTGCCATTTGTTGACAAATCTGATTTTTGTCGAAAAAACCGTTATTTTGCCATTTTTTGACTAATCTGAATTTTGATGAAAAAAAAACGTTATTTTGACATTTTTTGTCAAATCTGAATTTTTACGAAAAAAACCGTTATTTTGCTATTTTTTGACAAATCTGATTTTTTCGAAAAAAAACGTTGTTTTGCCATTTTTTTGACAAATCTGGTTTTTGTTGAAAAAAAACGTTGTTTTTACATTTTTTGGCAAATCTGAATTTTTCCGAACAAACCGTTTGCAATTTTTGGGCAAATCTGATTTTTGTCGAAAAAAACTGTATTTTGCCATTTTTTTTTGGAAAAATCTGATTTTTGTCGAACAAAAAACATTATTTTGCCATTTTTTGACAAATCTGAATTTTTACGTTTTTTTTTTTACAATTTTTTGACAAATCTGATTTTTGTTGAAAAAAAAACGTTATTTTGAAATTTTTTGGCAAATCTGAATTTTTACGAAAAAACCGTTTGCCATTTTTGGACAAATCTGATTTTTTGTCGAAAAAACCACTTATTTTGCCATTTGTTGACAAATCTGATTTTTGTCGAAAAAAACCGTTATTTTGCCATTTTTTGACAAATCTGAATTTTTAAAAACGATGTTTTGCCATTTTTTTGACAAAAAATGGACTTTTTCGTTTTTTTTTTCATTTTTTGACAAATCTGATTTTTGATGAAAAAAAAACGTTATTTTGACATTTTTTGGCAAATCTGAATTTTTACGAAAAAAACCGTTTGCCATTTTTAGACAAATCTGATTTTTGTCGAAAAAAAACGGGTATTTTTCCATTTTATGACAAATCTGACTTTTTGTCGAAAAAAAACATTATTTTGCCATTTTTTGACAAATCTGAATTTTTACAATTTTTTTTTGCCATTTTTTAGACAAATCTGATTTTTGTCGAAAAAAAACCGGTATTTTGCCATTTTATGACAAATCTGACTTTTTGTCGAAAAAAACATTATTTTGCCATTTTTTGACAAATCTGAATTTTTACGTTTTTTTTTTTACCATTTTTTGACAAATCTGATTTTTGTTGAAAAAAAATGTTTTTTTGACATTTTTTGGCAAATCTGAATTTTTACGAAAAAACCGTTTGCCATTTTTGGACAAATCTGATTTTTGTCGAAAAAACCAACTTATTTTGCCATTTGTTGACAAATCTGAATTTTTTCGAAAAAAACGTTGTTTTGCAATTTTTTGACAAATCTGAATTTCTACGTTTTTTTTTGCTATTTTTTGACAAATCTGATTTTTGTCGAAAAAAAACCGGTATTTTGCCATTTTTTGACAAATCTGAATTTCTAAAAACGTTTTTTTTTTGCCATTTTTTGACAAATCTGATTTTTGTCGAAAAAAAACCGGTATTTTGCCATTTTATGACAAATCTGACTGTTATTTTTTTTTTTAAAATGGACTTTTTCGTTTTTTTTTTTTTTCATTTTTTGACAAATCTGATTTTTGTTGAAAAAAAACGTTTTTTTGACATTCTTTGGCATATCTGAATTTTTACGAAAAAACCGTTTGCTATTTTTGGACAAATCTGATTTTTGTCGAAAAAACCGTTATTTTGCCATTTTTTGACAAATCTGAATTTTTACGTTTTTTTTTCCAATTTTTTGACAAATCTGATTTTTGTTGAAAAAAAACGTTATTTTGACATTTTTTGGCAAATCTGAATTTTTACGAAAAAACCGTTTGCCATTTTTGGACAAATCTGATTTTTGTCGAAAAAAACCACTTATTTTGCCATTTTTTGACAAATCTGATTTTTGTCGAAAAAAAAACGTTATTTTGCCATTTTTTGACAAATCTGAATTTCTACGTTTTTTTTTGCTATTTTTTGACAAATCTGATTTTTGTCGAAAAAAATAACGTTATTTTGCCATTTTTTGACAAATCTGATTTTTGTCGAAAAAAAAACGTTATTTTGCCATTTTTTGACAAATCTGAATTTTTACGTTTTTTTTTTACAATTTTTTGACAAATCTGATTTTTGTTGAAAAAAAAACGTTATTTTGACATTTTTTGGCAAATCTGAATTTTTACGAAAAAACCGTTTGCCATTTTTGGACAAATCTGATTTTTGTCGAAAAAACCACTTATTTTACCATTTTTTGATAAATCTGATTTTTTTTGAAAAAAAAAACGTTTTTTTGACATTTTTTGGCAAATCTGATTTTTGTCTAAAAAAATAACGTTATTTTGCCATATTTTGACAAATCTGAATTTTTTTTGCCATATTTTGTCAAATTTGATTTTTTGTTGAAAAAAAAAGTTATTTTGAAATTTTTTGGAAATCTGAATTTTTACGAAAAAACCGTTTGCCATTTTTGGACAAATCTGATTTTTGTCGAAAAAAAACGTTATTTTGCCATTTTTTGACAAATCTGAATTTTTACGTTTTCTTTTGCTATTTTTTGACAAATCTGATTTTTGTTGAAAAAAAAACGTTATTTTTACATTTTTGAAAAATCTGAATTTTTACGAAAAAACCGTTTGCCATTTTTGGACAAATCTGATTTTTGTCGAAAAAACCACTTATTTTGCCATTTTTTGACAAATCTAATTTTTTTCGAAGAAAAACGTGTTTTTTGCCATTTTTTTTAAAAATGGACTTTTTCGAAAAACGTTTTTTGCCATTTTTTGACAAATCTGAATTTTTTGCTATTTTTTGACAAATCTGATTTTTGTTGAAAAAAAAAACGTTATTTTGACATTTTTTGAAAAATCTGAATTTTTACGAAAAAACCGTTTGCCATTTTTGGACAAATCTGATTTTTGTCGAAAAAACCACTTATTTTGCCATTTGCTGACAAATCTGAATTTTTTCGAAAAAACGTTTTTTTGCCATTTTTTGACAAATTTTTTTTTGTCGAAAAAAGGACTTTTTTTCCATTTTTTATTTTTGACAAATCTGATTTTTTTGATGAAAAAAAACGTTATTTTGCCATTTTTTGGACAAATCTGATTTTTTGTCGAAAAAACCACTTATTTTGCCATTTTTTGACAAATCTGAATTTTTAAAAACGTTTTTTTATATTTTTGACAAATTATTTTTCATTTTTTTTGAATCTGATTTTTGTTGAAAAAAAACAGTTATTTTGACATTTTTTGGCAAATCTGAATTTTTACGAAAAAACCGTTTGCCATTTTTGGACAAATCTGATTTTTGTCGAAAAAAACACTTATTTTGCCATTTGTTTGACAAATCTGATTTTTTCGAAAAAAACGTTGTTTTGCCATTTTTTGACAAATCTGAATTTTTACGTTTTTTTTTGCCATTTTTTGACAAATCTGATTTTTGTCGAAAAAAAAAACCGTATTTTGCCATTTTTTGACAAATCTGAATTTTTACAAAAACGTTTTTTTTTTTGCCATTTTTTGACAAATCTGATTTTTGTCGAAAAAAAACCGTTATTTTGCCATTTTTTGACAAATCTGAATTTTTAAAAAAAGACTTTTTTTGCCATTTTTTGACAAATCTGATTTTTGTTGAAAAAAAACGTTATTTTTGACATTTTTTGGCAAATCTGAATTTTTACGAAAAAACCGTTTGCCATTTTTGGACAAATCTGATTTTTGTCGAAAAAAACCGTTATTTTGCCATTTTTTGACAAATCTGAATTTTTACGAAAACGTTTTTTGCCATTTTTTGACAAATCTGATTTTTGTTGAAAAAAAACGATATTTTGACATTTTTTAAACTAATTTTTACGAAAAAACGTTTTGCCATTTTTTGACAAATCTGAATTTTTCGAAAAAACGTTATTTTGCCATTTTTTGACAAATCTGATTTTTGTTGAAAAAAAAACGTTATTTTGACATTTTTGAAAAATCTGAATTTTTACGAAAAAACCGTTTGCCATTTTTGAACAAATCTGATTTTTGTCGAAAAAACCACTTATTTTGCCATTTTTTGACAAATCTGATTTTTTGTCGAAAAAAACGTTATTTTGCCATTTTTTGACAAATCTGAACTTTTTACGTTTTTTTTTGCCATTTTTTGACAAATCTGATTTTTGATGAAAAAAAACGTTATTTTGCCATTTTTTGACAAATCTGATTTTTGTCGAAAAAAACCACTTATTTTGCCATTTTTTGACAAATCTGAATTTTTACGTTTTTTTTTTTTTGCCATTTTTTGACAAATCTGATTTTTGTTGAAAAAAAACGTTATTTTGACATTTTTTGGCAAATCTGAATTTTTACGAAAAAACCGTTTGCCATTTTTGGACAAATCTGATTTTTGTCGAAAAAACCACTTATTTTGCCATTTGTTGACAAATCTAATTTTTTCGAAAAAAACGTTGTTTTGCAATTTTTTGACAAATCTGAATTTTTACGTTTTTTTTTGCCATTTTTTTTGACAAATCTGATTTTTGTCGAAAAAAAAACGTTATTTTGCCATTTTTTGACAAATCTGAATTTCTACAAAAATTTTTTTTTTTTGCAAATTTTTTTACGAAAAACTGATTATTTTTCGAAAAAAAAAACCGGTATTTTGCCATTTTTTGACAAATCTGACTTTTATTTTTTTTTTATTTTTGAAAAAATGGACTTTTTTTTTTTTTTTTTTCATTTTTTGACAAATCTGATTTTTGTTGAAAAAAAAACGTTTTTTTGACATTCTTTGGCATATCTGAATTTTTGCGAAAAAAACCGTTTGCTATTTTTGGACAAATCTGATTTTTGTCGAAAAAAAACGTTATTTTGCCATTTTTTGACAAATCTGAATTTTTACGTTTTTTTTAGCCATTTTTTGACAAATCTGATTTTTGTTGAAAAAAAACGTTATTTTGACATTTTTTGGCAAATCTGAATTTTTACGAAAAAAACCGTTTGCCATTTTTGGACAAATCTGATTTTTTGTCGAAAAAACCACTTATTTTACCATTTTTTGACAAATCTGATTTTTGTTGAAAAAAAACGTTTTTTTGACATTTTTTGGCAAATCTGAATTTTTACGAAAAAACCGTTTGCCATTTTTGGACAAATCTGATTTTTGTCGAAAAAACCACTTATTTTGCCATTTGTTGACAAATCTGATTTTTTGTCGAAAAAAACCGTCATTTTGCCATTTTTTGACAAATCTGAATTTCTACGTTTTTTTTTTGCAAATTTTTTGACAAATCTGATTTTTGTCGAAAAAAAACGTTATTTTGCCATTTTATGACAAATCTGACTTTTGTCGAAAAAAAAAACATTATTTTGCCATTTTTTGACAAATCTGAATTTTTACGTTTTTTTTTTTCAATTTTTTTGACAAATCTGATTTTTGTTGAAAAAAAACGTTATTTTGACATTTTTTGGCAAATCTGAATTTTTACGAAAAAACCGTTTGCCATTTTTGGACAAATCTGATTTTTGTCGAAAAAACCACTTATTTTACCATTTTTTGATAAATCTGATTTTTGTTGAAAAAAAAAACGTTTTTTTAACATTTTTTGGCAAATCTGAATTTTTACGAAAAAACGTTTTTGCCATTTTTTGACAAATCTGATTTTTGTCGAAAAAAACGTTATTTTGCCATTTTTTTAACACATCTGATTTTTTGAAGAAAAAATTTTTTTGCCAATTTTTGACAAATCTGATTTTTGTCGAAAAAAACGTTATTTTGCCATTTTTTGACAAATCTGAATTTTTTTTTGCCATTTTTTGACAAATTTGATTTTTGTTGAAAAAAAAAAAGTTATTTTGAAATTTTTTGGAAATCTGAATTTTTACGAAAAAACCGTTTGCCATTTTTGGACAAATCTGATTTTTGTCGAAAAAACCGTTATTTTGCCATTTTTTGACAAATCAGAATTTTTACGTTTTTTTTTTCTATTTTTTGACAAATCTGATTTTTGTTGAAAAAAAACGTTATTTTGAACATTTTTGGAAAATCTGAATTTTTACGAAAAAACCGTTTGCCATTTTTGGACAAATCTGATTTTTGTCGAAAAAACCACTTATTTTGCCATTTTTTGACAAATCTAATTTTTTTCGAAGAAAACGTGTTTTTTGCCATTTTTTTAAAAATGGACTTTTTTCGTTTTTTTTTCCATTTTTTGACAAATCTGAATTTTTTGCTATTTTTTGACAAATCTGATTTTTGTTGAAAAAAAAAACGTTATTTTGACATTTTTTGAAAAATCTGAATTTTTACGAAAAAACCGTTTGCCATTTTTGGACAAATCTGATTTTTTGTCGAAAAAAACCACTTATTTTGCCATTTTTTGACAAATCTGATTTTTGTCGAAAAAACGTTGTAATTTGCCATTTTTTGACAAATCTGATTTTTGTTGAAAAAAAAAACGTTTTTTTGACATTTTTTGACAAATCTGAATTTTTGACGAAAAAAAACGTTATTTGCCATTTTTAGACAAATCTGATTTTTGTCGAAAAAAAACACTTATTTTGCCATTTGTTGACAAATCTGAATTTTTTCGAAAAAAACGTTTTTTGCCATTTTTTGACAAATCTGATTTTTGTATAAAAAAAAACGTTATTTTGACATTTTTTGTCAAATCTGAATTTTTACGAAAAAACCGTTATTTTGCCATTTTTTGACAAATCTGATTTTTTCGAAAAAAAAAACGTTGTTTTGCCATTTTTTTGACAAATCTGGTTTTTGTTGAAAAAAAACGTTGTTTTTACATTTTTTGGCAAATCTGAAATTTTACGCAAAAACCGTATGCCATTTTTCGTCAAATCTGATTTTTGTCGAAAAAACCACGTATTTTGCCATTTTTTGACAAATCTGATTTTTGTTGAAAAAAAAACGTTATTTTGACATTTTTTGGCAAATCTGAATTTTTCCGAACAAACCGTTTGCCATTTTTGGGAAAATCTGATTTTTGTCAAAAAAAACTGTATTTTGCCATTTTTTTTTTGGAAAAATCTGATTTTTGTCGAACAAAAACATTATTTTGCCATTTTTTGACAAATCTGAATTTTTACGTTTTTTTTTTTGCAATTTTTTGACAAATCTGATTTTTGTTGAAAAAAAAACGTTATTTTGACATTTTTTGGCAAATCTGAATTTTTACGAAAAAACCGTTTGCCATTTTTGGACAAATCTGATTTTTGTCGAAAAAAACCACTTATTTTGCCATTTGTTGACAAATCTGATTTTTGTCGAAAAAACCGTTATTTTGCCATTTTTTGACAAATCTGAATTTTTACGTTTTTTTTGCTATTTTTTGACAAATCTGATTTTTGTCGAAAAAAAACCGTTATTTTGCCATTTTTTGACAAATCTGACTTTTGTCGAAAAAAAAACATTATTTTGCCATTTTTTGACAAATCTGAATTTTTACGTTTTCTTTTGCTATTTTTTGACAAATCTGATTTTTGTTGAAAAAAAAACGTTATTTTGACATTTTTTGGCAAATCTGAATTTTTACGAAAAAACCGTTTGCCATTTTTTGACAAATCTGATTTTTGTCGAAAAAACCGTTATTTTGCCATTTTTTGACAAATCTGAATTTCTTGTAAAAAAAACGTTTTTTTTTTTGCCATTTTTTGACAAATCTGATTTTTGTTGAAAAAAAAAAACCACTTATTTTGCCATTTGTTGACAAATCTAATTTTTTTCGAAAAAAACGTTGTTTTGTCATTTTTTTTAAAAAATGGACTTTTTTGTTTTTTTTTTTTCCATTTTTTGACAAATCTGATTTTTGTTGAAAAAAAAACGTTTTTTTGACATTTTTTGGCAAATCTGAATTTTTACGAAAAAACCGTTTGCCATTTTTAGACAAATCTGATTTTTGTCGAAAAAAAACCGGTATTTTGCCATTTTTTGACAAATCTGACTTTTGTCGAAAAAACCACTTATTTTGCCATTTTTTGACAAATCTGATTTTTGTTGAAAAAAAACGTTATTTTGCCATTTTTTGACAAATCTGAATTTTGTCGAAAAAAACCGTTATTTTGCCATTTTTTGACAAATCTGATTTTTGTAAAAAAACGTTATTTTACCATTTTTTGACAAATCTGATTTTTGTTGAAAAAAAAACGTTATTTTGCCATTTTTTGGCAAATCTGAATTTTTACGAAAAAAACGTTTTTTGCCATTTTTGGACAAATCTGATTTTTTTCGAAAAAATTATTTTGCCATTTTTTGACAAATCTGATTTTTGTTGAAAAAAAAACGTTATTTTGACATTTTTTGGCAAATCTGAATTTTTACGAAAAAACCGTTTGCCATTTTTGAGACAAATCTGATTTTTGTCGAAAAAAACCACTTATTTTTTGACAAATCTGATTTTTTTCGAAAAAAACGTTATTTTGCCATTTTTTTTTAAAAATCTGACTTTTTTTTTTTTTTTGCAAATTTTTTGACAAATCTGATTTTTGTTGAAAAAAAAAACGTTATTTTGACATTTTTTGGCAAATCTGAATTTTTACGAAAAAACCGTTTGCCATTTTTGACAAATCTGATTTTTGTCGAAAAAACCAGTTATTTTGCCATTTTTTGACAAATCTGATTTTTGTCGAAAAAAAAAACATTATTTTGCCATTTTTTGACAAATCTGAATTTTTACGTTTTTTTTTTACCATTTTTTGACAAATCTGATTTTTGTCGAAAAAAAACGTTATTTTGCCATTTTTTGACAAATCTGATTTTTTACGAAAAAACCGTTATTTTGAATCATTTTTTGACAAATTTTATTTTTGACAAACTGATTTTTTTTTGAAAATCGAAAAAAACTTTCAAAAAAAAACTTTATTTTGCCATTTGTTGACAAATCTGATTTTTTTCGAAAAAAACGTTGTTTTGCCATTTTTTTTTTAAATTGACTTTTTACGTTTTTTTTTTTTCCATTTTTTGACAAATCTGATTTTTGTTGAAAAAAAAAACGTTATTTTGACATTTTTTGGCAAATCTGAATTTTTACGAAAAAACCGTTTGCCATTTTTGGACAAATCTGATTTTTGTCGAAAAAAAACGTTATTTTGCCATTTTTTGACAAATCTGAATTTTTACGTTTTCTTTTGCTATTTTTTGACAAATCTGATTTTTGTTGAAAAAAAAACGTTATTTTGACATTTTTTGGCAAATCTGAATTTTTACGAAAAAACCGTTTGCCATTTGTTGACAAATCTGATTTTTGTCGAAAAAAACCGTTATTTTGCCATTTTTTGACAAATCTGAATTTTTACGTTTTTTTTTTTGCCATTTTTTGACAAATCTGATTTTTGTTGAAAAAACGAAAAAAAACCACTTATTTTGCCATTTGTTGACAAATCTAATTTTTTCGAAAAAAAACGTTGTTTTGCCATTTTTTTGACAAATCGACTTTTTCGAAAAAGTTTTTTTTCCATTTTTTGACAAATCTGATTTTTGTTGAAAAAAAACTTTTTTTTGACATTCTTTTGGCAAATCTGAATTTTTACGAAAAAACCGTTTGCCATTTTTGGACAAATCTGATTTTTGTCGAAAAAACCATTATTTTGCCATTTTTTTGACAAATTGACTTTTTTTTTTTTTTGCCATTTTTTGACAAATCTGATTTTTGTTGAAAAAAAAACGTTATTTTGACATTTTTTGGCAAATCTGAATTTTTACGAAAAAACCGTTTGCCATTTTTGGACAAATCTGATTTTTGTCGAAAAAAAAAACAACTGTATTTTGCCATTTTTTTTGAAAAAATCTGACTTTTTGTCGAAAAAAACCGTTATTTTGCCATTTTTTGACAAATCTGAATTTTTACGTATTTTTTGCCATTTTTTGACAAATCTGATTTTTGTTGAAAAAAAACGTTATTTTGACATTTTTTGGCAAATCTGAATTTTTACGAAAAAACCGTTTGCCATTTTTAGACAAATCTGATTTTTTTCGAAAAAACCGGTATTTTGCCATTTTTTGACAAATCTGATTTTTGTTGAAAAAAACGTTATTTTGCCATTTTTTGACAAATCTGAATTTTTACGAAAAAACCGTTTGCCATTTTTTGACAAATCTGATTTTTGTCGAAAAAACCACGTTATTTTGCCATTTTTTGACAAATCTGATTTTTGTCGAAAAAACCGTTATTTTGCCATTTTTTGACAAATTTTAATTTCTACGTTTTTTTTTTTTGAACTATTTTTGTTGAAAAAAAAACGAAAAAACCTTATTTTGCCATTTTTTGACAAATCTGAATTTTTACGAAAAAAACGTTTTGCCATTTTTTGACAAATCTTTTTTTTTTAAAATTGACTTTTTCGTTTTTTTTGCCATTTTTTGACAAATCTGATTTTTGTTGAAAAAAACGTTTTTTTGCCATTTTTTGGCAAATCTGAATTTTGTCGAAAAAACACGTTATTTTTGCCATTTTTTGACAAATCTGAATTTTTACTTTTTTTTTTTGCCATTGTTTTACAAATCTGAATTTTATTGAAAAAAAAACGTTATTTTGTCATTTTTTGGCAAATCTGAATTTTTACGAACAAACCGTTTGCAATTTTTGGGCAAATCTGATTTTTGTCGAAAAAAAACTGTATTTTGCCATTTTTTTTTTGAAAAATCTGACTTTTGTCGAAAAAAACCATTATTTTGCCATTTTTTGACAAATGTGAATTTTTACGTTTTTTTTACCATTACGTTGTTTACCATTTCTTGACAAATCTGATTTTTGTTGAAAAAAAAAAAACGTTATTTTGACATTTTTTGGCAAATCTGAATTTTTACGAAAAAACCGTTTGCCATTTTTGGACAAATTTGATTTTTGTCGAAAAAACCACTTATTTTGCCATTTGTTGACAAATCTGATTTTTGTCGAAAAAACCGTTATTTTGCCATTCTTTGACAAATCTGAATTTTTACGTTTTTTTGGCTATTTTTTTACAAGTCTGATTTTTGTTGAAAAAAAAACGTTATTTTGACATTTTTTGGCAAATCTGAATTTTTACGAAAAAACCGTTTGCCATTTTTGGACAAATCTGATTTTTGTCGAAAAAAACCACTTATTTTGTCATTTGTTGACAAATCTGATTTTTCGAAAAAAAAAACGTTGTTTTGCCATTTTTTTTTTTTTTTTATGGACTTTTTCGGTTTTTTTTCCATTTTTTGACAAATCTGATTTTTGTTGAAAAAACCACGTATTTTGCCATTTTTTGACATATCTGATTTTTTGGAAAAAAAAACGTTGTTTTGCCATTTTTTGGACAAAAATTGACTTTTTCGGTTTTTTTTTTGCCATTTTTTGACAAATCTGATTTTTGATGAAAGAAAACGTTATTTCTGAATTTTTACGAAAAAACCGTTTGCCATTTTTGCACAAATCTGATTTTTGTCAAAAAAAAAACTGTATTTTGCCATTTTTTTTTAAAATCTGACTTTTGTCGAAAACAACCGCTATTTTGTCATTTTTTGACAAATCTGAATTTTTACGTTTTTTTTTTTGGCATTTTTTGACAAATTTGATTTTTGTTGAAAAAAAAACGTTATTTTGAAATTTTTTGGAAAATCTGAATTTTTACGAAAAAACCGTTTGCCATTTTTGGGAAAATCTGATTTTTGTCGAAAAAACCACTTATTTTGCCATTTTTTAACAAATTCGATTTTTTTGAAAAAAAAACGGTTATTTTGCCATTTTTTGACAAATCTGATTTTTTCGAAAAAACCGTTGTTTTGCCATTTTTTTGACAAAAATTGACTTTTTCGCGTTTTTTTTCCATTTTTTGACAAATCTGATTTTTGTTGAAAAAAAACGTTATTTTGACATTTTTTGGCAAATCTGAATTTTTACGAAAAAACCGTTTGCCATTTTTGGACAAATCTGATTTTTGTCGAAAAAAAAACCGTATTATTTTTGCCATTTTTTGAAAAATCTGAATTTTGTCATTTTTTGAAAAAATTTTTTTTTTTTTTGCCATTTTTTGACAAATCTGATTTTTGTTGAAAAAAAACGTTATTTTGAAATTTTTTGACAAATCTGAATTTTTTACGAAAAAACCGTTTTTTTTTCATTTTTTGCCAAATTTTTTGAGAAAACTATTTTTGTCGAAAAAAAACGTTATTTTGCCATTTTTTAACAAATCTGATTTTTTCGAAAAAACCGTTATTTTGCCATTTTTTGACAAATCTGATTTTTTCGAAAAAAAACGTTGTTTTGCCATTTTTTTGACAAAAATTGACTTTTTTTTTTTTTTTTTTCTTTTTTTTTTTTTTGACAAATCTGGTTTTTGTTGAAAAAAACGTTGTTTTGACATTTTTTGGCAAATCTGAAATTTTACGAATAAACCGTTTGCCATTTTTGCACAAATCTGATTTTTGTCGAAAAAAAACGGTATTTTGCCATTTTTTGACAAATCTGAATTTATACGTTTTTTTTTTTTGCCATTTTTTGACAAATCTGATTTTTGTTGAAAAAAAACGTTATTTTGAAATTTTTTGGCAAATCTGAATTTTTACGAAAAAACCGTTTGCCATTTTTAGACAAATCTGACTTTTCGGTTTTTTTTTTTCCATTTTTTGACAAATCTGATTTTTGTTGAAAAAAAAAACGTTATTTTGGCATTTTTTGGCAAATCTGAATTTTTACGAAAAAACCGTTTGCCATTTTTAGACAAATCTGATTTTTGTCGAAAAAACCACGTATTTTTTTTTGCCATTTTTTGACAAATCTGATTTTTTTCGTAAAAAACGTTGTTTTGCCATTTTTTTTACAAAAATGGACTTTTTCGGTTTTTGTTTTATTTCATTTTTTGACAAATCTGATTTTTGTTGAAAAAAACGTTATTTTGACATTTTTTGGCAAATCTGAATTTTTGTCAAAAAAAAACTGTATTTTGCCATTTTTTTGAAAAATCTGACTTTTTTTCGAAAACAACCGCTATTTTGCCATTTTTTGACAAATCTGATTTTTGATGAAAAACCGTTATTTTTGCCATTTTTTTTTGACAAAAATGGTCCTTTTTCGGTTTTTTTTTCCCATTTATTGACAAATTTGATTTTTGTTGAAAAAAACGTTATTTTGACATTTTTTGGCAAATCTGAATTTTTACGAAAAAACCGTTTGCCATTTTTGAAAAGTCTGATTTTTGTCGAAAATAACTGTATTTTGGCATTTTTTTTGAAAAATCTGACTTTTGTCGAAAAAAAACATTATTTTGCCATTTTTTGACAAATGTGAATTTTTACGTTTTTTTTTCATTACGTTGTTTACCATTTCTTGACAAATCTGATTTTTGTTGAAAAAAAAAAACGTTATTTTGACATTTTTTGGCAAATCTGAATTTTTACGAAAAAACCGTTTGCCATTTTTGGACAAATCTGATTTTTGTCGAAAAAAACCACTTATTTTGCCATTTGTTGACAAATCTGATTTTTGTCGAAAAAACCGTTATTTTGCCATTTTTTGACAAATCTGAATTTTTACGTTTTTTTTTTTTTGGCAATTTTTTTACAAGTCTGATTTTTGTTGAAAAAAAAACGTTATTTTGACATTTTTTGGCAAATCTGAATTTTTACGAAAAAACCGTTTGCCATTTTTGGACAAATCTGATTTTTGTCGAAAAAAAACCACTTATTTTGTCATTTTTTGACAAATCTGATTTTTCGAAAAAAAAACGTTGTTTTGCCATTTTTTTTTTTAAATGGACTTTTTTCGTTTTTTTTTCCATTTTTTGACAAATCTGATTTTTGTTGAAAAAAACACGTTATTTTGCCATTTTTTGACAAATCTGATTTTTTCGAAAAAAAAACGTTGTTTTGCCATTTTTTGGACAAAAATCTGACTTTTTCGGAATTTTTTTGCCATTTTTTGACAAATCTGATTTTTGATGAAAGAAAACGTTATTTCTGAATTTTTACGTAAAAACCGTTTGCCATTTTTTGACAAATCTGATTTTTGTCGAAAAAAAACGTGTATTTTGCCATTTTTTTAAAAATCTGATTTTTGTCGAAAAAAAACGTTATTTTGCCATTTTTTGACAAATCTGATTTTTGTCGAAAAAAAACGTTATTTTGCCATTTTTTGACAAATCTGAATTTTTAGGTTTTTTTTTTTGCCATTTTTTGACAAATTTGATTTTTGTTGAAAAAAAAACGTTATTTTGACATTTTTTGGCAAATCTGAATTTTTACGAAAAAACCGTTTGCCATTTTTGGACAAAATCTGATTTTTGTCGAAAAAACCGCTTATTTTGCCATTTTTTTTGACAAATCTGATTTTTTTGAAAAAAAAACCGTTATTTTGCCATTTTTTGACAAATCTGATTTTTTCGAAAAAAACCGTTATTTTGCCATTTTTTTGACAAAAATCTGAATTTTTACGTTTTTTTTTTCCTTTTTTGACAAATCTGATTTTTGTTGAAAAAAAAAACGTTATTTTGACATTTTTTGGCAAAATCTGAATTTTTACGAAAAAACCGTTTGCCATTTTTGGACAAATCTGATTTTTGTCGAAAAAAACACTGTATTTTGCCATTTTTTTGACAAATCTGACTTTTTGTCGAAAAAAACGTTATTTTGCCATTTTTTGACAAATCTGAATTTTTTTTTGCCATTTTTTGAAAAATGACCGTTTTTTGCCATTTTTTTTTTACAAATCTGATTTTTGTTGAAAAAAAACGTTATTTTGACATTTTTTGGCAAATCTGAATTTTTACGAAAAAACCGTTTGCCATTTTTTGACAAATCTGATTTTTGTCGAAAAAAACCGTTATTTTGCCATTTTTTGACAAATCTGAATTTTTACGAAAAACGTTATTTTGCCATTTTTTGACAAATCTGATTTTTTTTTTGAAAATATTTTGAAAAAAAACGTTATTTTGACATTTTTTGGCAAATCTGAATTTTTACGAAAAAACCGTTTTTGCCATTTTTGGACAAATCTGATTTTTTCGAAAAAAAACCGTTGTTTTGCCATTTTTTTGACAAAAATTGACTTTTTCGGTTTTTTTTTTTTTTCATTTTTTGACAAATCTGGTTTTTGTTGAAAAAAACGTTGTTTTGACATTTTTTGGCAAATCTGAAATTTTACGAAAAAAACCGTTTGCCATTTTTGCACAAATCTGATTTTTGTCGAAAAAAACGGTATTTTGCCATTTTTTGACAAATCTGAATTTATACGATAAATTTTTGCCATTTTTTGACAAATCTGATTTTTGTTGAAAAAAACGTTATTTTGAAATTTTTTGGCAAATCTGAATTTTTACGAAAAAACCGTTTGCCATTTTTAGACAAATCTGACTTTTTGGTTTTTTTTTCCATTTTTTGACAAATCTGATTTTTGTTGAAAAAAAAAATTATTTTGGAATATTTTTGGCAAATCTGAATTTTTACGAAAAAACCGTTTGCCATTTTTAGACAAATCTGATTTTTGTCGAAAAAACCACGTATTTTTTTTTGCCATTTTTTGACAAATCTGATTTTTGTCGAAAAAAACGTTGTTTTGCCATTTTTTTTACAAAAATGGACTTTTTCGTTTTTTTTTTTTTCATTTTTTGACAAATCTGATTTTTGTTGAAAAAAAACGTTATTTTGACATTTTTTGGCAAATCTGAATTTTTGCAAAAAAAACGTTTTTTGCCATTTTTTGAAAAATCTGATTTTTTCGAAAAAACAACCGCTATTTTGCCATTTTTTGACAAATCTGATTTTTTCGATGAAAAAACGTTGTTTTGCCATTTTTTTGACAAAAATGGACTTTTTCGGTTTTTTTTTTCCATTTTTTGACAAATCTGATTTTTGTTGAAAAAAACGTTATTTTGACATTTTTTGGCAAATCTGAATTTTTACGAAAAAAAACCGTTTTTGCCATTTTTTGAAAAATCTGATTTTTTGTCGAAAAAAACCGTTTTTTTTCCATTTTTTGACAAATCTGATTTTTGATGAAAAACCGTTAATTTTGCCATTTTTTTGACAAAACTGAACTTTTTCGAACGTTTTTTTTTGGCATTTTTTGACAAATCTGATTTTTGTTGAAAAAAACGTTATTTTGACATTTTTTGGCAAATCTGAATTTTTACGAAAAAACCGTTTGCCATTTTTGAACAAATCTGATTTTTGTCGAAAAAAAACCGTTTTTTTGCCATTTTTTTTTAAAAATCTGATTTTTTCCGAAAAAAACCGTTATTTTGCCATTTTTTGACAAATCTGAATTTTCAAATACGTTTTTTTTTGCCATTTTTTGACAAATCTGATTTTTGTTGAAAAAAAAACGTTATTTTGTCATTTTTTGGCAAATCTGAATTTTTCTGAATTTACGAAAAACCCGTTTTTTGCCATTTTTTGACAAATCTGATTTTTGTCGAAAAAAAACGTTATTTTGCCATTTTTTGACAAATCTGAATTTTGACGAAAAACCGTTATTTTTGCCATTTTTTGACAAATCTGATTTTTGTTGAAAAAAAGGATACGTTATTTTGACATTTTTTGGCAAATCTGAATTTTTACGAAAAAACCGTTTGCCATTTTTGAACAAATCTGATTTTTGTCGAAAAAAAACTTTATTTTGCCATTTTTTGAAAAAATCTGACTTTTTCGAAAAAAACCGTTATTTTGCCATTTTTTGACAAATCTGATTTTTGTTGAAAAAAAAACGTTATTTTGTCATTTTTTGGCAAAAATCTGAATTTTCTGAATTTACGAAAAAACCGTTTGCCATTTTTGGACAAATCTGATTTTTGTCGAAAAAAACGTTATTTTGCCATTTTTTGACAAATCTGAATTTTTACTTTTTTTTTGCCATTTTTTGACAAATCTGATTTTTGTGGAAAAAAACGTTATTTTGACATTTTTTGGCAAATCTGAATTTTTACGAAAAAACCGTTTGCCATTTTTGGACAAATCTGATTTTTGTCGAAAAAACCGTTATTTTGCCATTTTTTGACAAATCTGACTTTTTACGTTTTTTTTGGCATTTTTTGACAAATCTGATTTTTGTTGAAAAAAAAAACGTTATTTTGACATTTTTTGGCAAATGTGAATTTTTACGAAAAAACTGTTTGCCATTTTTGGCAAATCTGATTTTTGTCGAAAAAAAAAAAAGTTATTTTGCCATTTGTTGACAAATCTGAATTTTTACGAAAAAACCGTTTTCCATTTTTTGGACAAATCTGATTTTTGTCGAAAAAAAACGTATTTTGCCATTTTTTGACAAATCTGAATTTTGACGAAAAACCGTTATTTTGCCATTTTTTGACAAATCTGATTTTTGTTGAAAAAAAACGTTATTTTGACATTTTTTGGCAAATCTGAATTTTTACGAAAAAACCGTTTGCCATTTTTGGACAAATCTGATTTTTTGTCGAAAAAAACGTTATTTTTGCCATTTTTTGACAAATCTGAATTTTTGAAAAACTGATTTTTTTTTTTGCCATTTTTTGACAAATCTGATTTTTGTTGAAAAAAAAACGTTATTTTGACATTTTTTGGCAAATCTGAATTTTTACGAAAAAAACCGTTTGCCATTTTTCGACAAATCTGATTTTTGTCGAAAAAAAAAACAGTTATTTTGCCATTTTTTGACAAATCTGAATTTTTACGAAAAAACCGTTTTTTTGCCATTTTTGGACAAATCTGATTTTTGTCAAAAAAAAAACGTTATTTTGCCATTTTTTGACAAATCTGAATTTTTACGAAAAAAACCGTTTGCCATTTTTTTTCAAATCTGATTTTTTGTTGAAAAAAAAACGTTATTTTGACATTTTTTGGCAAATCTGAATTTTTACGAAAAAACCGTTTGCCATTTTTTGACAAATCTGATTTTTGTCGAAAAAACACGTTATTTTGCCATTTTTTGACAAATCTGAATTTTTACTTTTTTTTTTTGCCATTTTTTTACAAATCTGATTTTTATTGAAAAAAAAACGTTATTTTGACATTTTTTGGCAAAACTGAATTTTTACGAAAAAACCGTTTGCCATTTTTGGACAAATCTGATTTTTGTCGAAAAAAAACTGTATTTTGCCATTTTTTTTTAAAAATCTGACTTTTGTCGAAAAAAAACATTATTTTGCCATTTTTTGACAAATCTGAATTTTTGTCGAAAAAACGTTATTTTGCCATTTTTTGACAAATCTGATTTTTGTTGAAAAAAAAACGTTATTTTGACATTTTTTGGCAAATCTGAATTTTTACGAAAAAAACCGTTTGCCATTTTTGGACAAATCTGATTTTTGTCGAAAAAACCACTTATTTTGCCATTTTTTCGACAAATCTGATTTTTTTCGAAAAAACCCGTTATTTTGCCATTTTTTGACAAATCTGATTTTTGTTGAAAAAAAAAAAACGTTATTTTGACATTTTTTTGGCAAATCTGAATTTTTACGAAAAAACCGTTTGCCATTTTTGGACAAATCTGATTTTTGTCGAAAAAACCACTTTATTTTGCCATTTTTTGACAAATCTGATTTTTGTCGAAAAAAAACCTTATTTTGCCATTTTTTGACAAATCTGGACTTTTTTACGTTTTTTTTTTTTTTTATTTTTTGACAAATCTGATTTTTGTTGAAAAAAAAAACGTTATTTTGACATTTTTTGGCAAATCTGAATTTTTACGAAAAAAACCGTTTGCCATTTTTGACAAATCTGATTTTTTGTCGAAAAAAAAAACGTTATTTTGCCATTTTTTTAACAAATCTGATTTTTACGAAAAAAATTTTTTGCCATTTTTTGACAAATCTGATTTTTTCGAAAAAAAACGTTATTTTGCCATTTTTTGACAAATCTGAATTTTTACGTTTTTTTTTCATTTTTTTGACAAATCTGATTTTTGTTGAAAAAAAACGTTTATTTTGACAAATCTGATTTTTTTCGAAAAAACCACTTGATTTTTTGCCATTTTTTGACAAATCTGATTTTTGTCAAAAAAACCGTTTTTTTGCCATTTTTTGACAAATCTGATTTTTGTCGAAAAAAAAACTTTATTTTGCCATTTTTTGACAAATCTGATTTTTTGTTGAAAAAAAAGTTTGCCATTTTTAGACAAATCTGATTTTTGTCGAAAAAACCACTTATTTTGCCATTTTTTGACAAATCTGATTTTTGTCGAAAAAAAACGTTATTTTGCCATTTTTTTGACAAAAATCTGAATTTTTTGCATTTTTTGACAAAAATTTTTTCTTTTTTTTGCCATTTTTTGACAAATCTGATTTTTGTTGAAAAAAAAACGTTATTTTGACATTTTTTGGCAAATCTGAATTTTTACGAAAAAAACCGTTTGCCATTTTTGGACAAATCTGATTTTTGTCGAAAAAACCACTTATTTTGCCATTTTTTGACAAATCTGATTTTTTTCGAAAAAAACGTTATTTTGCCATTTTTTGACAAAAATGAATTTTTCGTTTTTTTTCCATTTTTTGACAAATCTGATTTTAATTTTTACAAAAACCGTTTCCATTTTTGACAAATCTGATTTTTGTTGAAAAAAAACGTTATTTTGCCATTTTTTGGCAAATCTGAATTTTTACGAAAAAAACCGTTTTTTGCCATTTTTTGACAAATCTGATTTTTGTCGAAAAAACCGGTTATTTTGCCATTTTTTGACAAATCTGATTTTTGTCGAAAAAAAACGTTATTTTGCCATTTTTTGACAAATCTGAATTTTTAAACGTTTTTTTGCCATTTTTTGACAAATCTGATTTTTGTTGAAAAAATTTTTTTTGAAAAATCTGATTTTTGTCGAAAAAACCGTTTATTTTGCCATTTTTTGACAAATCTGATTTTTTTCGAAAAAAACGTTGTTTTGCCATTTTTTTTTTAAATGGACTTTTTCGTTTTTTTTTTTTTTTCATTTTTTGACAAATCTGATTTTTGTTGAAAAAAAAAACGTTATTTTGACATTTTTTGAAATCTGAATTTTTACGAAAAAACCGTTTGCCATTTTTGGACAAATCTGATTTTTGTCGAAAAAACCACTTATTTTGCCATTTTTTGACAAATCTGATTTTTTCGAAAAAAAAACGTTGTTTTGCCATTTTTTTGAAAAAAATTGACTTTTTCGTTTTTTTTTTCCATTTTTTGACAAATCTGATTTTTGTTGAAAAAAAACGTTATTTTGACATTTTTTGGCAAATCTGAATTTTTACGAAAAAACCGTTTGCCATTTTTAGACAAATCTGATTTTTGTCGAAAAAAAAAACCGGATAATTTGCCATTTTTTTGACAAATCTGACTTTTTGTCGAAAAAAAACGTTATTTTGCCATTTTTTGACAAATCTGAATTTTTACGTTTTTTTTTACCTTTTTTTTTTGACAAATCTGATTTTTGTTGAAAAAAAAAACGTTATTTTGACATTTTTTGGCAAATCTGAATTTTTACGAAAAAACCGTTTGCCATTTTTGGACAAATCTGATTTTTGTCGAAAAAAACACGTTATTTTGCCATTTTTTGACAAATCTGAATTTTTACGTTTTTTTTGCCATTTTTTCATTTTTTGACAAATCTGATTTTTTTTGAAAAAAAACTAAAAACCACTTATTTTGCCATTTTTTGGACAAATCTGAATTTTTGTCGAAAAAAAAACGTTGTTTTGCCATTTTTTTTTACAAATCTGACTTTTTTTTTTTTTTTTTGCAATTTTTTGACAAATCTGATTTTTGTTGAAAAAAAAACGTTATTTTGACATTTTTTGGCAAATCTGAATTTTTACGAAAAAACCGTTTGCCATTTTTGGACAAATCTGATTTTTGTCAAAAAAAAAAAACAACTGTATTTTGCCATTTTTTTTGAAAAATCTGACTTTTGTCGAAAAAACCGTTATTTTGCCATTTTTTGACAAATCTGAATTTTTACGTATTTTTTTGCCATTTTTTGACAAATCTGATTTTTTGATGGAAAAAAAAAAAATTTTGACATTTTTTGGCAAATCTGAATTTTTACGAAAAAACCGTTTGCCATTTTTAGACAAATCTGATTTTTGTCGAAAAAAACCGGTATTTTGCCATTTTATGACAAATCTGACTTTTGTCGAAAAAAAAAACATTATTTTGCCATTTTTTGACAAATCTGAATTTTTACGTTTTTTTTTTACCATTTTTTGACAAATCTGATTTTTGTTGAAAAAAAAAACGTTTTTTTGACATTTTTTGGCAAATCTGAATTTTTACGAAAAAACCGTTTGCCATTTTTGGACAAATCTGATTTTTGTCGAAAAAAACCACTTATTTTGCCATTTGTTGACAAATCTGATTTTTGTCGAAAAAAAATGTTATTTTGCCATTTTTTGACAAATTTTAATTTCTACGTTTTTTTTTTTGCAAATTTTTGTTGAAAAAAAAAAAAAAAACCACTTATTTTGCCATTTTTTGACAAATCTAATTTTTTCGAAAAAAAAACGTTGTTTTGCCATTTTTTTAAAAAATTGACTTTTTCGTTTTTTTCCCTTTACAATTTTTTGAAAAAAATCTGAATTTTTACGAAAAAACCGTTTGCCATTTTTAGACAAATCTGATTTTTATCGAAAAAAACACTTATTTTGCCATTTTTTGACAAATCTGATTTTTGTCAAAAAAAACCGTTATTTTGCCATTTTTTGACAAATCTGAATTTTTACGTTTTTTTTTTGCCATTTTTTGACAAATCTGATTTTTGTTGAAAAAAAAACGTTATTTTGACATTTTTGGCAAATCTGAATTTTTACGAAAAAACCGTTTGCCATTTTTGGACAAATCTGATTTTTTTGTCGAAAAAAAACCACTTATTTTGCCATTTGTTGACAAATCTAATTTTTTCGAAAAAAACGTTGTTTTGCCATTTTTTTTGACAAAAATTGATTTTTCGTTTTTTTTTCCATTTTTTGACAAATCTGATTTTTGTTGAAAAAAAAACGTTATTTTGACATTTTTTGGCAAATCTGAATTTTTACGAAAAAACGTTTTGCCATTTTTAGACAAATCTAATTTTTGTCGAAAAAACCACTTATTTTGCCATTTGTTGACAAATCTGATTTTTGTCGAAAAAAACCGTTATTTTGCCATTTTTTGACAAATCTGAATTTTTACGTTTTCTTTTCTTTTTTTTGACAAATCTGATTTTTGTTGAAAAAAAACGTTATTTTGACATTTTTGGCAAATCTGAATTTTTACGAAAAAACCGTTTGCCATTTTTGGACAAATCTGATTTTTTGTCGAAAAAAAAAACCACTTATTTTGCCATTTGTTGACAAATCTAATTTTTTCGAAAAAAACGTTGTTTTGCCATTTTTTTGACAAAAATGGATTTTTTTTTTTTTTTCCATTTTTTGACAAATCTGATTTTTGTTGAAAAAAAAACGTTATTTTGACATTTTTTGGCAAATCTGAATTTTTACGAAAAAACCGTTTGCCATTTTTAGACAAATCTGATTTTTGTCGAAAAAAAACCGGTATTTTGCCATTTTATGACAAATCTGACTTTTTGTCGAAAAAAACATTATTTTGCCATTTTTTGACAAATCTGAATTTTTAAACGTTTTTTTTTTTACAAATTTACCATTTTTTGACAAATCTGATTTTTGTTGAAAAAAAAACGTTTTTTTGACATTTTTTGGCAAATCTGAATTTTTACGAAAAAACCGTTTGCCATTTTTGGACAAATCTGATTTTTGTCGAAAAAAACCACTTATTTTGCCATTTTTTTGAAAAATCTGACTTTTACTTTTGTCGAAAACAACCGCTATTTTGCCAATTTTTGACAAATCTGAATTTTTACGTATTTTTTGCCATTTTTTGACAAATCTGATTTTTGATGGAAAAAAAAACGTTATTTTGACATTTTTGGCAAATCTGAATTTTTACGAAAAAACCGTTTGCCATTTTTTGACAAATCTGAATTTTTACGTTTTTTTTCCATTTTTTGACAAATCTGATTTTTGTTGAAAAAAGAACGTTTTTTTGACATTTTTTGGCATATCTGAATATCTGAATCTGAATACGAAAAAACTGTTTGCCATTTTTGGACAAATCTGATTTTTGTCGAAAAAACCACTTATTTTGCCATTTGTTGACAAATCTGATTTTTGTCGAAAAAAATGTCATTTTGCCATTTTTTGACAAATTTTAATTTCAACGTTTTTTTTTTTATTTTTGTTGAATAAAAACGAAAAAACCACTTATTTTGCCATTTGTTGACAAATCTAATTTTTTCGAAAAAATAACGTTGTTTTGCCATTTTTTTTAAAAATCTGACTTTTTCGTTTTTTTTTCTCATTTTTTGACAAATCTGATTTTTGATGAAAAAAAACGTTATTTTGACATTTTTGGCAAATCTGAATTTTTACGAAAAAACCGTTTGCCATTTTTAGACAAATCTGATTTTTGTCGAAAAAACCGGTATTTTGCCATTTTTTGACAAATCTGACTTTTGTCGAAAAAAAACATTATTTTGCCATTTTGTTGACAAAAATGGACTTTTTTGATTTGTTTTTTTTTTCCATTTTTTGACAAAACTGATTTTTGTTGAAAAAAAACGTTATTTTGACATTTTTTGGGTAAATCTGAATTTTTACGTTTTTTTGTTTGCCATTTTTGGACAAATCTGATTTTTGTCGAAAAAACCACGTATTTTGCCATTTTTTGACAAATCTGATTTTTTCGAAAAAACACGTTGTTTTGCCATTTTTTTGACAAAACTGGATTTTTACGTTTTTTTTGCCATTTTTTGACAAATCTGATTTTTGCTGAAAAAAACGTTATTTTGACATTTTTTGCCAAATCTGAATTTTTGACGAAAAAACCGTTATTTTTGACATTTTTTTACAAATCTGACTTTTTTCGAAAAAAACCATTATTTTGCCACTTTTTGACAAATCTGAATTTTTTTGGAAAAACGTATTTTTTTGCCATTTTTTGACAAATCTGATTTTTTGTTGAAAAAACGTTATTTTGCCATTTTTTGACAAATCTGATTTTTTAAAAAAACGTTATTTTATTTTTGGCAAATCTAATTTTTACGAAAAACCGTTGCCATTTTTTGACAAATCTGATTTTTGCTGAAAAAAACGTTATTTTGACATTTTTTGGCAAATCTGAATTTTTACGAAAAAACCGTTTGCCATTTTTAGACAAATCTGATTTTTGTCGAAAAAAACGTTACTTTTGCCATTTTTTGACAAATCTGAATTTTTGACGAAAAACCGTTATTTTGCCATTTTTTGACAAATCTGACTTTTGTCGAAAAAAAACGTTATTTTGCCATTTTTTGACAAATCTGAATTTTTACGTATTTTTTTTGCCATTTTTTGACAAATCTGATTTTTGTTGAAAAAACGTTATTTTGACATTTTTTGCAAATCTGAATTTTTTGAAAAAAAACGTTTTTTGCCATTTTTTGACAAATCTGATTTTTGTCGAAAAAAACACGTATTTTGCCATTTTTTGACAAATCTGATTTTTGTCGAAAAAAAACCGTTATTTTGCCATTTTTTGACAAATCTGAATTTTTACGTTTTTTTGTCCATTTTTTGACAAATCTGATTTTTAATGAAAAAAAAAAACTTTATTTTGACATTTTTTGGCAAATCTGAATTTTTACGAAAAAACCGTTTGCCATTTTTAGACAAATCTGATTTTTGTCGAAAAAAACGTTATTTTGCCATTTTTTGACAAATCTGAATTTTAGGTTTATTTTCCATTTTTTGACAAATCTGATTTTTTTCGAAAAAAAACCGTTATTTTGCCATTCTTTTGACAAATCTGAATTTTTACGTTTTTTTTGCCATTTTTTGACAAATCTGATTTTTGTTGAAAAAAAACGTTATTTTGACATTTTTTGGCAAATCTGAATTTTTACGAAAAAACCGTTTGCCATTTTTGGACAAATCTGATTTTTGTCGAAAAAAACCACTTATTTTGCCATTTTTTTGACAAATCTGATTTTTGTCGAAAAAAAACGTTATTTTGCCATTTTTTGACAAATCTGAATTTTTACGTTTTTTTTTTTTCCATTTTTTGACAAATCTGATTTTTGTTGAAAAAAAACGTTATTTTGACATTTTTTGGCAAATCTGAATTTTTACGAAAAAACCGTTTGCCATTTTTGGACAAATCTGATTTTTGTCGAAAAAACCACTTATTTTGCCATTTTTCGACAAATCTGATTTTTGTCGAAAAAACACGTTTTTGCCATTTTTTGACAAATCTGATTTTTGATGAAAAAAAAAACGTTATTTTGACATTTTTTGCAAATCTGAATTTTTACGAAAAAAACGTTTGCCATTTTTGGACAAATCTGATTTTTTGTCGAAAAAACACGTATTTTGCCATTTTTTGACAAATCTGATTTTTTCGAAAAAACCGTTGTTTTGCCATTTTTTGACAAATCAGAATTTTTCGTTTTTTTTTCCATTTTTTGACAAATCTGATTTTTGATGAAAAAAAAACGTTATTTTGACATTTTTTGGCAAATCTGAATTTTTACGAAAAAACCGTTTGCCATTTTTAGACAAATCTGATTTTTTGTCAAAAAAACCGTTATTTTGCCATTTTTTGACAAATCTGAAGTTTTTTTTGACAAATCTTTTTTGTTGAAAAAACATTTTTTGACATTTTTGGCAAATCTGATTTTTTTCGAAAAAAAACCGTTGTTTTGCCATTCTTTTGACAAATCTGAATTTTTACGTTTTTTTTGCAATTTTTTGACAAATCTGATTTTTGTTGAAAAAAAACGTTATTTTGACATTTTTTGGCAAATCTGAATTTTTACGAAAAAACCGTTTGCCATTTTTGGACAAATCTGATTTTTGTCGAAAAAACCACTTATTTTGCCATTTTTTGACAAATCTGATTTTTGTCGAAAAAAACCGTTATTTTGCCATTTTTTGACAAATCTGAATTTTTACGTTTTTTTTTTTCCATTTTTTGACAAATCTGATTTTTGTTGAAAAAAAAACGTTATTTTGACATTTTTTGGCAAATCTGAATTTTTACGAAAAAACCGTTTGCCATTTTTGGACAAATCTGATTTTTGTCGAAAAAACCACTTATTTTGCCATTTTTTGACAAATCTGATTTTTGTCGAAAAAACACGTATTTTTGCCATTTTTTGACAAATCTGATTTTTTGTTGAAAAAAAAAACGTTATTTTGACATTTTTTGGCAAATCTGAATTTTTACGAAAAAAACCGTTTTTGCCATTTTTAGACAAATCTGAATTTTTATCGAAAAAACCACTTATTTTGCCATTTGTTGACAAATCTGATTTTTTGTCGAAAAAAAACCACGTTTTTTGCCATTTTTTGACAAATCTGATTTTTGATGAAAAAAACGTTATTTTGCCATTTTTTGACAAATCTGAATTTTTACGTTTTTTTTTTCTATTTTTTGACAAATCTGATTTTTGTTGAAAAAAAACGTTATTTTGACATTTTTTGGCAAATCTGAATTTTTACGAAAAAACCGTTTGCCATTTTTTGACAAATCTGATTTTTGTCGAAAAAAAAAACCGGTATTTTGCCATTTTTGACAAATCTGACTTTTGTCGAAAAAAACGTTATTTTGCCATTTTTTGACAAATCTGAATTTTTACGTTTTTTTTTGCTTTCCATTTTTTGACAAATCTGATTTTTGATGAAAAAAAACGTTATTTTGACATTTTTTGGCAATCTGAATTTTTACGAAAAAACCGTTTGCCATTTTTGGACAAATCTGATTTTTTGTCGAAAAAACCACTTATTTTGCCATTTGTTGACAAATCTAATTTTTTCGAAAAAAACGTTGTTTTGCCATTTTTTTGACAAAAAATGGACTTTTTCGTTTTTTTTTCCATTTTTTGACAAATCTGATTTTTGATGAAAAAAAACGTTATTTTGACATTTTTTGGCAAATCTGAATTTTTACGAAAAAACCGTTTGCCATTTTTAGACAAATCTGATTTTTGTCGAAAAAAAACCGGTATTTTGCCATTTTATGACAAATCTGACTTTTGTCGAAAAAAAACATTATTTTGCCATTTTTTGACAAATCTGAATTTTTACGTTTTTTTTTTCCATTTTTTGACAAATCTGATTTTTGTTGAAAAAAAAATGTTTTTTTGACATTTTTTAGCATATCTGAATTTTTACGAAAAAACCGTTTGCCATTTTTGGACAAATCTGATTTTTGTCGAAAAAACCACTTATTTTGCCATTTTTTGACAAATCTGAATTTTTACGTTTTTTTTTGCCATTTTTGGACAAATCTGATTTTTGTTGAAAAAAACGAAAAAACCACTTATTTTGCCATTTGTTGACAAATCTAATTTTTTCGAAAAAAAAACGTTGTTTTGCAATTTTTTTTTTAAAAAAATGGACTTTTTTTTTTTTTTTTTTCAATTTTTTGACAAATCTGACTTTTGTCGAAAAAAAACATTATTTTGCCATTTTTTGACAAATCTGAATTTTTACGTTTTTTTTTTACCATTTTTTGACAAATCTGATTTTTGTTGAAAAAAAAAATGTTTTTTTGACATTTTTTGGCAAATCTGAATTTTTACGAAAAAACCGTTTGCCATTTTTGGACAAATCTGATTTTTTGTCGAAAAAACCACTTATTTTGCCATTTGTTGACAAATCTAATTTTTTCGAAAAAAAACGTTGTTTTGCCATTTTTTTTTTTTTTTGAAAAAAGACTTTTTCGTTTTTTTTTTTTTTCATTTTTTGACAAATCTGATTTTTGATGAAAAAAAAACGTTATTTTGACATTTTTTGGCAAATCTGAATTTTTACGAAAAAACCGTTTGCCATTTTTGGACAAATCTGATTTTTTGTCGAAAAAACCACTTATTTTGCCATTTTTTCGACAAATCTAATTTTTTCGAAAAAAACGTTGTTTTGCCATTTTTTTGACAAAAAATGGACTTTTTTTTTTTTTTTTTTCCATTTTTTGACAAATCTGATTTTTGATGAAAAAAAACGTTATTTTGACATTTTTTGGCAAATCTGAATTTTTACGAAAAAACCGTTTGCCATTTTTAGACAAATCTGATTTTTGTCGAAAAAAAACCGGTATTTTGCCATTTTATGACAAATCTGACTTTTGTCGAAAAAAAACATTATTTTGCCATTTTTTTGACAAATCTGAATTTTTACGTTTTTTTTTTTTCCATTTTTTGACAAATCTGATTTTTGTTGAAAAAAAAAACGTTTTTTTGACATTTTTTGGCAAATCTGAATTTTTACGAAAAAACCGTTTGCCATTTTTGGACAAATCTGATTTTTTGTCGAAAAAACCACTTATTTTGCCATTTTTTGACAAATCTGAATTTCTACGTTTTTTTTGTATATTTTGGACAAGTCTGATTTTTTTTGAAAAAAAACGAAAAAACCACTTATTTTGCCATTTGTTGACAAATCTAATTTTTTCGAAAAAAACGTTGTTTTGCAATTTTTTTTTAAAAATTGACTTTTTTCGTTTTTTTTTTCAATTTTTTGACAAATCTGATTTTTGTTGAAAAAAAACGTTATTTTGACATTTTTTGGCAAATCTGAATTTTTACGAAAAAACCGTTTGCCATTTTTGGACAAATCTGATTTTTGTCAAAAAAAAACAACTGCATTTTGCCATTTTTTTGAAAAAATCTGACTTTTGTCGAAAACAACCGCTATTTTGCCAATTTTTGACAAATCAAAATTTTTACGTATTTTTTGCCATTTTTTGACAAATCTGATTTTTGTCGAAAAAACCGGTATTTTGCCATTTTATGACAAATCTGACTTTTGTCGAAAAAAAACATTATTTTGCCATTTTTTGACAAATCTGAATTTTTACGTTTTTTTTTTTTACCATTTTTTGACAAATCTGATTTTTGTTGAAAAAAGAACGTTTTTTTTGACATTTTTTGGCATATCTGAATTTTTACGAAAAAACCGTTTGCCATTTTTGGACAAATCTGATTTTTGTCGAAAAAAACCACTTATTTTGCCATTTGTTGACAAATCTGATTTTTGTCGAAAAAAATGTCATTTTGCCATTTTTTGACCAATTTTTATTTCTTCGTTTTTTTTTTGCTATTTTTGTTGAAAAAAAAAAAAAACCACTTATTTTGCCATTTGTTGACAAATCTAATTGTTTCGAAAAAAACGTTGTTTTGCCATTTTTTTTTTAAAAATTGACTTTTTCGTTTTTTTTTTTCCATTTTTTGACAAATCTGATTTTTGATGAAAAAAAAACGTTATTTTGACATTTTTTGGCAAATCTGAATTTTTACGAAAAAACCGTTTGCCATTTTTAGACAAATCTGATTTTTGTCGAAAAAAAACCGGTATTTTGTTATTTTATGACAAATCTGAATTTTGACGAAAAACCGTTATTTTTGCCATTTTGTTGACAAAAATGGACTTTTTCGGTTTTTTTTTTTCCATTTTTTGACAAATCTGATTTTTGATGAAAAAAAAACGTTATTTTGACATTTTTTGGCAAATCTGAATTTTTACGAAAAAACCGTTTGCCATTTTTAGACAAATCTGATTTTTGTCGAAAAAACCACGTATTTTGCAATTTTTGGACAAATCTGATTTTTTCGAAAAAACCGTTGTTTTGCCATTCTTTGACAAATCTGATTTTTGATGAAAAAAAAACGTTATTTTGACATTTTTGGCAAATCTGAATTTTGACGAAAAACCGATATTTTTGACATTTTTTGACAAATCTGACTTTTGTCGAAAAAACCATTATTTTGCCACTTTTTGACAAATCTGAATTTTTACGTATTTTTTTGCCATTTTTTGACAAATCTGATTTTTGTTGAAAAATACGTTATTTTGCCATTTTTTGACAAATCAGAATTTTTACGTTTTTTTTTCCATTTTTTGACAAATCTGATTTTTGCTGAAAAAAAACGTTAATTTGACATTTTTTGGCAAATCTGTATTTTTACGAAAAAACCGTTTGCCATTTTTAGACACATCTGATTTTTGTCGAAAAAAACGTTATTTTGCCATTTTTTGACAAATCTGATTTTTGTCGAAAAAAACGTCATTTTGCCATTTTTTGACAAATCTGAATTTCTAAAAAACGTTTTTTTTTTCATTTTTTGACAAATCTGATTTTTGTTGAAGAAAAACGAAAAACCACTTATTTTGCCATTTGTTGACAAATCTGATTTTTTTTCGAAAAAAACGTTGTTTTGCCATTTTTTTTTTTTTTTTTTAAATGTGACTTTTTTCGTTTTTTTTTGCCATTTTTTGACAAATCTGATTTTTGATGAAAAAAACGTTATTTTGACATTTTTTGCCAAATCTGAATTTTTACGAAAAAACCGTTTGCCATTTTTGGACAAATCTGATTTTTTGTCGAAAAAACCACTTATTTTGCCATTTGTTGACAAATCTGATTTTTTCGAAAAAAACCGTTGTTTTACCATTTTTTTGACAAAAAATGGACTTTTTACGTTTTTTTTTCCATTTTTTGACAAATCTGATTTTTGATGAAAAAAAAACGTTATTTTGACATTTTTTGACAAATCTGAATTTTTACGAAAAAAACCGTTTGCCATTTTTAGACAAATCTGATTTTTGTCGAAAAAAAACCGTTATTTTGCCATTTTTTGACAAATCTGACTTTTGTCAAAAAAACGTTATTTTGCCATTTTTTGACAAATCTGATTTTGTTCGAAAAAAAACCGTTATTTTGCCATTTTTTGACAAATCTGAATTTTTACGTTTTTTTTTGCTATTTTTTGACAAAACTGATTTTTGTTGAAAAAACGTTACTTTAACAAACTTTGGCATATCTTAAATTTTGCCATTTGTTGGACAAATCTGATTTTTGTCGAAAAAAACGTTTTATTTTGCCATTTTTTGACAAATCTGATTTTTTGTCGAAAAAATTTTTTTTTTTATTTTTTTACCAATTTTTATTTCGACAAATTTTTGATATTTTTGTTGAAAAAAAACGAAAATTATTTTGCCATTTTTTGACAAATCTGAATTTTTTCGAAAAAAACGTTGTTTTGCCATTTTTTTTAAAAATTGACTTTTTCGTTTTTTTTTTCCATTTTTTGACAAATCTGATTTTTGATGAAAAAAAAACGTTATTTTGACATTTTTTGGCAAATCTGAATTTTTACGAAAAAACCGTTTGCCATTTTTAGACAAATCTGATTTTTTCGAAAAAACACGTTATTTTGCCATTTTTTTGACAAAATCTGATTTTTTCGAAAAAACCGTTGTTTTGCCATTTTTTGACAAATCTGATTTTTGATGAAAAAAAACGTTATTTTGACATTTTTTGGCAAATCTGAATTTTTACGAAAAAACCGATTTGCCATTTTTTGACAAATCTGATTTTTTGTCGAAAAAACCACGTATTTTGCCATTTTTTGACAAATCTGATTTTTGTCGAAAAAAACGTTATTTTGCCATTTTTTGACAAATCTGAATTTTTCTACGTTTTTTTTGCTATTTTTTGACAAGTCTGATTTTTGAAAAAAAACGAAAAAACACTTATTTTGCCATTTGTTGACAAATCTAATTTTTTCGAAAAAAAAACGTTGTTTTGCCATTTTTTTTTTTTAAAAATTGACTTTTTCGATTTTTTTTCCATTTTTTGACAAATCTGATTTTTGATGAAAAAAAAACGTTATTTTGACATTTTTTGGCAAATCTGAATTTTTACGAAAAAACCGTTTGCCATTTTTAGACAAATCTGATTTTTTGTCGAAAAAAAACCACGTATTTTGCCAATTTTTTGACAAATCTGATTTTTTTCGAAAAAAACCGTTGTTTTGCCATTCTTTGACAAATCTGATTTTTGATGAAAAAAAACGTTATTTTGACATTTTTTGGCAAATCTGAATTTTGACGAAAAAACCGATATTTTTGACATTTTTTGACAAATCTGACTTTTGTCGAAAAAAACATTATTTTGCCACTTTTTGACAAATCTGAATTTTTACGTATTTTTTTGCCATTTTTTGACAAATCTGATTTTTGTTGAAAAAAAACGTTATTTTGCCATTTTTTGACAAATCAGAATTTTTACGTTTTTTTTTGCCATTTTTTGACAAATCTGATTTTTGCTCGAAAAAAAAACGTTAATTTGACATTTTTTGGCAAATCTGTATTTTTACGAAAAAACCGTTTGCCATTTTTAGACACATCTGATTTTTGTCGAAAAAAACGTTATTTTGCCATTTTTTGACAAATCTGATTTTTATTTGCCATTTTTTGACAAATCTGATTTTTGATGAAAAAAAAAACGTTAATTTGACATTTTTTGGCAAATCTGAATTTTTACGAAAAAACCATTTTTAGACAAATCTGATTTTTGTCGAAAAAAACGTTTTTGCCATTTTTAGACAAATCTGATTTTTTGTCGAAAAAACCGTTATTTTTGCCATTTTTTGACAAATCTGACTTTTGTCGAAAAAACCTTTTTGCCATTTTTTGACAAATCTGATTTTTACGTTTTTTTTTGCCATTTTTTGACAAATCTGATTTTTGATGAAAAAAAAACGTTATTTTGACATTTTATGCCAAATCTGAATTTTTACGAAAAAAAGTTTGCCATTTTTTGACAAATCTGATTTTTGTTAAAAAAAAACCACGTATTTTGTCATTTTTTGACAAATCTGATTTTTTCGAAAAAAACCGTTGTTTTGCCATTTTTTGACAAATCAGAATTTTCACGTTTTTTTGCCATTTTTTTGACAAATCTGGTTTTTAATGAAAAAAAAAAACTTTATTTTGACATTTTTTGGCAAATCTGTATTTTTACGAAAAAACAGTTTGCCATTTTTAGACAACATCTGATTTTTGTCAAAAAAAACGTTATTTTGCCATTTTTTGACAAATCTGAAGTTTTAGGTTTTTTTTTTACATTTTTTGACAAATCTGATTTTTTCGAAAAAAAACCGTTGTTTTGCCATTCTTTGACAAATCTGAATTTTTACGTTTTTTTTTCCATTTTTTGACAAATCTGATTTTTGATGAAAAAAAACGTTATTTTGACATTTTTTGGCAAATCTGAATTTTGACGAAAAAACCGATTTTTTTGCCATTTTTTGACAAATCTGACTTTTGTCAAAAAAAACGTTATTTTGCCACTTTTTGACAAATCTGAATTTTTACGTAAATTTTTTGCCATTTTTTGACAAATCTGATTTTTGTTCGAAAAAACCGTTATTTTGCCATTTTTTGACAAATCTGAATTTTTACGTTTTTTTGCCATTTTTTGACAAATCTGATTTTTGTTGAAAAAAAACGTTATTTTGACATTTTTTGGCAAATCTGTATTTTTACGAAAAAACCGTTTGCCATTTTTAGACAAATCTGATTTTTGTCAAAAACCACGTTATTTTGCCATTTTTTGACAAATCTGATGTTTTAAAAGGTTTTTTTGTTAAACATTTTTTTGACATTTAAATCTGATTTTTTCGAAAAAAAAACCGTTGTTTTGCCATTTTTTGACAAATCTGAATTTTTACGTTTTTTTTTGCCATTTTTTGACAAATCTGATTTTTGTTGAAAAAAACGTTATTTTAACATTTTTTGGCAAATCTGAATTTTTACGAAAAACCACGTATTTTGCCATTTTTTGACAAATCTGATTTTTTCGAAAAAAAACGTTGTTTTGCCATTCTTTGACAAATCTGAATTTTTACGAAAATTTTTTGCCATTTTTTGACAAATCTGATTTTTGATGAAAAAAAACGTTATTTTGACATTTTTTGGCAAATCTGAATTTTGACGAAAAACCGATATTTTTGACATTTTTTGACAAATCTGACTTTTGTCAAAAAAAACGTTATTTTGCCACTTTTTGACAAATCTGAATTTTTACGTATTTTTTTTGCCATTTTTTGACAAATCTGATTTTTGTTGAAAAAAACGTTTATTTTGACATTTTTTGGCAAATCTGAATTTTTACGAAAAAAACAGTTTGGCCATTTTTAGACAAATCTGATTTTTGTCAAAAAAACGTTATTTTGCCATTTTTTGACAAATCTGAAGTTTTAGGTTTTTTTGTTACATTTTTTGACAAATCTGATTTTTTCGAAAAAAAAACGTTGTTTTGCCATTCTTTGACAAATCTGAATTTTTTACGTTTTTTTTGCCATTTTTTGACAAATTTGATTTTTGTTGAAAAAAACGTTATTTTAACATTTTTTGGCAAATCTGAATTTTTACGAAAAAACCGTTTGCCATTTTTGGACAAATCTGATTTTTGTCAAAAAAACTGTATTTTGCCATTTTTTTGAAAAATCTGACTTTTGTCGAAAAAAACCTTTATTTTGCCATTTTTTGACAAATCTGAATTTATACGTTTTTTTGCCATTTTTGGACAAATTTGATTTTTGTTGAAAAAAAAAACGTTATTTTGAAATTTTTTGGCAAATCTGAATTTTTACGAAAAAACCGTTTGCCATTTTTAGACAAATCTGATTTTTGTCGAAAAACCACTTATTTTGCCATTTTTTAACCAATCTGATTTTTTCAGAAAAAACCGTTATTTTGCCATTTTTTGATAAATCTGAATTTTTACGAAAAAACCGTTTGCCATTTTTGGACAAATCTGATTTTTGGTCGAAAAAACCACGTATTTTGCCATTTTTTGACAAATCTAATTTTTTTGTCGAAAAAAACCGTGGTTTTGCCATTTTTTTGACAAATCTGAATTTTTACGTTTTTTTTTTGCCATTTTTTGACAAATCTGATTTTTGTTGAAAAAAAAACGTTTTTTTGACATTTTTTGGCATATCTGAATTTTTACGAAAAAACCGTTTGCCATTTTTGGACAAATCTGATTTTTGTCGAAAAAACCACGTATTTTGCCATTTTTTGACAAATCTGATTTTTTTTGAAAAAACCGTTGTTTTGCCATTCTTTGACAAATCTGAATTTTTACGTTTTTTTTTCCATTTTTTGACAAATCTGATTTTTGATGAAAAAATATCGTTATTTTGACATTTTTACGAAAAAAAACCGTTTGCCATTTTTAGACACATCTGATTGTTTTGTCGAAAAAAAAACGTTATTTTGGCCATTTTTTGACAAATCAGATTTTTTTTTTTTGCCATTTTTTGACAAATCTGATTTTTGATGAAAAAAAAAAGTTACTTTGACATTTTTTGGCAAATCTGAATTTTTACGAAAAAACCGTTTGCCATTTTTAGACAAATCTGATTTTTGTCGAAAAAAAACACGGTATTATGACATTTTATGACAAATCTGAATTTTGACGAAAAACCGTTATTTTTGCCATTTTTTGACAAATCTGACTTTTGTCGAAAAAAACCGTCATTTTGCCACTTTTTGACAAATCTGAATTTTTACATATTTTTTTTGCCATTTTTTGACAAATCTGATTTTTGTTGAAAAATACGTTATTTTGACATTTTTTGGCAAATCTGAATTTTTACGAAAAAACCGTTTGCCATTTTTGGACAAATCTGATTTTTGTCGAAAAAAACCACGTATTTTGCCATTTTTTGACAAATCTGATTTTTTCGAAAAAACCGTTGTTTTGCCATTTTTTGACAAATCAGAATTTTCACGTTTTTTTTGCCATTTTTTGACAAATCTGATTTTTAATGAAAAAAAAAAACTTTATTTTGACATTTTTTGGCAAATCTGTATTTTTACGAAAAAAACAGTTTGCCATTTTTAGACACATCTAATTTTGTCGAAAAAACCGTTATTTTCCCATTTTTTGACAAATCTGAATTTTTACGTTTTTTTTTGATATTTTTTGACAAATCTGATTTTTGTTGAAAAAAAAATGTTTTTTTGACATTTTTTGGCAAATCTGAATTTTTACGAAAAAACCGTTTGCCATTTTTGGACAAATCTGATTTTTTGTCGAAAAAACCTTAACATTTATTTTGCCAATTGTTGACAAATCTAATTTTTTCGAAAAAAACGTTGTTTTGCCATTTTTTTGACAAAAAATGGATTTTTCGTTTTTTTTTCCATTTTTTGACAAATCTGATTTTTGATGAAAAAAAAACGTTATTTTGACATTTTTTGGCAAATCTGAATTTTTACGAAAAAACCGTTTGCCATTTTTGGACAAATCTGATTTTTGTCGAAAAAAAACCGGTATTTTGCCATTTTATGACAAATCTGACTTTTGTCGAAAAAAAACATTATTTTGCCATATTTTGACAAATCTGAATTTTTACGTTTTTTTTTTTACCATTTTTTGACAAATCTGATTTATGTTGAAAAAAAAACGTTTTTTTGACATTTTTTGACATATCTGAATTTTTACGAAAAAACCGTTTGCCATTTTTGGACAAATCTGATTTTTGTCGAAAAAACCACTTATTTTGCCATTTTTTGACAAATCTGAATTTCTACGTTTTTTTTGCTATTTTTGGACAAGTCTGATTTTTGTTGAAAAAAAACGAAAAACCCACTTATTTTGCCATTTGTTGACAAATCTAATTTTTTTCGAAAAAAACGTTGTTTTGCAATTTTTTTTTAAAAATTGACTTTTTTCGTTTTTTTTTTCAATTTTTTGACAAATCTGATTTTTGTTGAAAAAAAACGTTATTTTGACATTTTTTGGCAAATCTGAATTTTTACGAAAAAACCGTTTGCCATTTTTGGACAAATCTGATTTTTGTCAAAAAAAAAAAACTGCATTTTGCCATTTTTTTAAAAAATCTGACTTTTGTCGAAAACAACCGCTATTTTGCCAATTTTTGACAAATCTAAATTTTTACGTATTTTTTTGCCATTTTTTGACAAATCTGATTTTTGATGGAAAAAAACGTTATTTTGACATTTTTGGCAAATCTGAATTTTTACGAAAAAATCGTTTGCCATTTTTAGACAAATCTTATTTTTGTCGAAAAAAACCGGTATTTTGCCATTTTATGACAAATCTGACTTTTGTCGAAAAAAAAACATTATTTTGCCATTTTTTGACAAATCTGAATTTTTACGTTTTTTTTTTACCATTTTTTGACAAATCTGATTTTTGTTGAAAAAAGAACGTTTTTTTGACATTTTTTGGCATATCTGAATTTTTACGAAAAAACCGTTTGCCATTTTTGGACAAATCTGATTTTTTGTCGAAAAAAACCACTTATTTTGCCATTTGTTGACAAATCTGATTTTTTTGAAAAAAATGTCATTTTGCCATTTTTTGACCAATTTTTATTTCTACGTTTTTTTTTGCTATTTTTGTTGAAAAAAAAACGAAAAAACCACTTATTTTGCCATTTGTTGACAAATCTAATTGTATCGAAAAAAACGTTGTTTTGCCATTTTTTTTTTTAAAATTGACTTTTTCGTTTTTTTTTTCCATTTTTTGACAAATCAGATTTTTTATGAAAAAAAAACGTTATTTTGACATTTTTTGGCAAATCTGAAGTTTTACGAAAAAACCGTTTGCCATTTTTAGACAAATCTGATTTTTGTCGAAAAAAAACCGGTATTTTGTTATTTTATGACAAATCTGAATTTTGACGAAAAACCGTTATTTTTGCCATTTTGTTGACAAAAATGGACTTTTTCGGTTTTTTTTTTCCATTTTTTGACAAATCTGATTTTTGATGAAAAAAACGTTATTTTGACATTTTTTGGCAAATCTGAATTTTTACGAAAAAACCGTTTGCCATTTTTAGACAAATCTGATTTTTGTCGAAAAAACCACGTATTTTGCAATTTTTTGACAAATCTGATTTTTTCGAAAAAACCGTTGTTTTGCCATTCTTTGACAAATCTGATTTTTGATGAAAAAAAAAAACGTTATTTTGACATTTTTGGCAAATCTGAATTTTGACGAAAAACCGATATTTTTGACATTTTTTGACAAATCTGACTTTTGTCGAAAAAACCATTATTTTGCCACTTTTTGACAAATCTGAATTTTTACGTATTTTTTGCCATTTTTTGACAAATCTGATTTTTGTTGAAAAATACGTTATTTTGCCATTTTTTGACAAATCAGAATTTTTACGTTTTTTTTTTCCATTTTTTGACAAATCTGATTTTTGCTGAAAAAAACGTTAATTTGACATTTTTTGGCAAATCTGTATTTTTACGAAAAAACCGTTTGCCATTTTTAGACACATCTGATTTTTGTCGAAAAAAACGTTATTTTGCCATTTTTTGACAAATCTGATTTTTTTTTGCCATTTTTTGACAAATCTGATTTTTGATGAAAAAAAAACGTTACTTTGACATTTTTTGGCAAATCTGAATTTTTACGAAAAAAACCGTTTGCCATTTTTAGACAAATCTGATTTTTGTCGAAAAAAACGTATTATGACATTTTATGACAAATCTGAATTTTGACGAAAAACCGTTATTTTTGCCATTTTTTGACAAATCTGATTTTTGTCGAAAAAACCGTCATTTTGCCACTTTTTGACAAATCTGAATTTTTACGTATTTTTTTGCCATTTTTTGACAAATCTGATTTTTGTTGAAAAATACGTTATATTGACATTTTATTCCAAATCTGAATTTTTACGAAAAAAAGTTTGCCATTTTTTGACAAATCTGATTTTTGTTAAAAAAAACCACGTATTTTGTCATTTTTTGACAAATCTGATTTTTTCGAAAAAACCGTTGTTTTGCCATTCTTTGACAAATCTGAATTTTTACGTTTTTTTTTTTTTGCCAAATCGGTTTTTATAAATTTGACATTTAATCTGATTTTTACAAAAACAGGTTTTGGACAAATCTGATTTTTGTCGAAAAAACCACGTATTTTTTGCCATTTTTTGACAAATCTGATTTTTTCGAAAAAAACCGTTGTTTTGCCATTCTTTGACAAATCTGAATTTTTACGTTTTTTTTTGCCATTTTTTCACAAATCTGATTTTTGATGAAAAAAAAACGTTATTTTGACATTTTTTGCCAAAATCTGAATTTTGACGAAAAACCGATATTTTTGACATTTTTTGACAAATCTGACTTTTGTCGAAAAAAACCATTATTTTGCCACTTTTTGACAAATCTGAATTTTTACGTATTTTTTGCCATTTTTTGACAAATCTGATTTTTGTTGAAAAAAACGTTATTTTGCCATTTTTTGGCAAATCTGTATTTTTACGAAAAAACCGTTTGCCATTTTTAGACACATCTGATTTTTGTCAAAAAAAACGTTATTTTGCCATTTTTTGACAAATCTGAAGTTTTACGGTTTTTTTGTTACATTTTTTGACAAATCTGATTTTTTCGAAAAAAAAAAACGTTGTTTTGCCATTCTTTGACAAATCTGAATTTTTACGTTTTTTGCCATTTTTTGACAAATCTGATTTTTGTTGTAAAAAACGTTATTTTGACATTTTTGGCAAATCTGAATTTTGACGAAAAACCGATATTTTTGACATTTTTTGACAAATCTGACTTTTTGTCGAAAAAACCATTATTTTGCCACTTTTTTGACAAATCTGAATTTTTACGTATTTTTTGCCATTTTTTGACAAATCTGATTTTTGTTGAAAAAAAAAACGTTATTTTGACATTTTTTGGCAAATCTGAATTTTTACGAAAAAACAGTTTTGCCATTTTTTGACAAATCTGATTTTTGTCAAAAAAAACATTTTTTGACAAATCTGTATTTTGAAAACCATTTTCATTTTAGACAAATCTGATTTTTGTCAAAAAAAAACGTTATTTTGCCATTTTTTGACAAATCTGATTTTTTTTTTTTGCCATTTTTTGACAAATCTGATTTTTTGATGAAAAAAACGTTACTTTGACATTTTTTGGCAAATCTGAATTTTTACGAAAAAACCGTTTGCCATTTTTAGACAAATCTGATTTTTTGTCGAAAAAAACGGTATTATGACATTTTATGACAAATCTGAATTTTGACGAAAAACCGTTATTTTTGCCATTTTTTGACAAATCTGACTTTTTGTCGAAAAAAACGTCATTTTGCCACTTTTTGACAAATCTGAATTTTTACGTATTTTTTTGCCATTTTTTGACAAATCTGATTTTTGTCGAAAAAAACTTTCAAACGTATTTTGAAAAACTCATTTTTTGACAAATCTGATTTTTTCGAAAAAACCGTTGTTTTGCCATTTTTTGACAAATCAGAATTTTTATGTTTTTTTGCCATTTTTTGACAAATCTGGTTTTTAATGAAAAAAAAAACTTTATTTTGACATTTTTTGGCAAATCTGTATTTTTACGAAAAAACAGTTTGCCATTTTTAGACACATCTGATTTTTGTCAAAAAAAAAACGTTATTTTGCCATTTTTTGACAAATCTGAAGTTTTAGGTTTTTTTGTTACATTTTTTGACAAATCTGATTTTTTTCGAAAAAAAAAACCGTTGTTTTGCCATTCTTTGACAAATCTGAATTTTTACGTTTTTTTTTGCAATTTATTGACAAATCTGATTTTTGTTGTAAAAAACGTTATTTTAACATTTTTTGGCAAATCTGAATTTTTACGAAAAAACCGTTGCCATTTTTGGACAAATCTGATTTTTGTCAAAAAAACCACTGTATTTTGCCATTTTTTGAAAAATCTGACTTTTGTCGAAAAGAACCTTTATTTTGCCATTTTTTGACAAATCTGAATTTATACGTTTTTTTTTTTCCATTTTTGGACAAATTTGATTTTTGTTGAAAAAAAAACGTTATTTTGAAATTTTTTGGCAAATCTGAATTTTTACGAAAAAAACCGTTTGCCATTTTTAGACAAATCTGATTTTTGTCGAAAAAACACGTTATTTTGCCATTTTTTGACAAATCTGATTTTTTACGAAAAACCGTTATTTTTGCCATTTTTTGGCAAATAAACTGACTTTTTTTTGGGAATCTGATTTTGAAAAAACCGTTTTTTTGCCACTTTTTTGACAAATCTGAATTTTTACGAAAAACGTTTTTTTTTTGCCATTTTTGGACAAATCTGATTTTTTTGTCGAAAAAACCACGTTATTTTGCCATTTTTTGACAAATCTGATTTTTTTTACCGAAAAAACCGTTGTTTTGCCATTCCTTTGACAAATCTGAATTTTTACGTTTTTTTTTTGCCATTTTTTGACAAATCTGATTTTTGATGAAAAAAATATCGTTATTTTGACATTTTTTGGCAAATCTGAATTTTGACGAAAAACCGTTATTTGCCATTTTTTGACAAATCTGATTTTTGTCGAAAAAAACGTTATTTTGCCATTTTTTGACAAATCTGATTTTTGAAAAACGTTTTTTTGCCATTTTTTGACAAATCTGATTTTTGCCATTTTTGAAAAAAAAAAAACGTTACTTTGACATTTTTGGCAAATCTGAATTTTTACGAAAAAAAACCGTTTTTTTGACATTTTTTTTGACAAATCTTTTTTCTGATTTTGACGAAAAAAACGTTATTTTTGCCATTTTTTGACAAATCTGATTTTTGTTGAAAAAATACGTTATTTTGACATTTTTTGACAAATCTGATTTTTTACGAAAAAACCGTTTGCCATTTTTTGACAAATCTGATTTTTGTCGAAAAAAACCACGTATTTTGCCATTTTTTGACAAATCTGATTTTTTCGAAAAAACCGTTGTTTTGCCATTTTTTGACAAATCAGAATTTTCACGTTTTTTTTGCCATTTTTTGACAAATCTGATTTTTAATGAAAAAAAAAACTTTATTTTGACATTTTTTGGCAAATCTGTATTTTTACGAAAAAACAGTTTGCCATTTTTAGACACATCTGATTTTTGTCAAAAAAAACGTTATTTTGCCATTTTTTGACAAATCTGAAGTTTTAGGTTTTTTTTTACATTTTTTGACAAATCTGATTTTTTCGAAAAAAAACCGTTGTTTTGCCATTCTTTGACAAATCTGAATTTTTACGTTTTTTCTTTTTTTTTTGCAATTTTTTGACAAATCTGATTTTTGTTGAAAAAAACGTTATTTTAACATTTTTTGGCAAATCTGAATTTTTACGAAAAAACCTTGCCATTTTTTGACAAATCTGATGATTTTGTCGAAAAAAACCACGTATTTTGCCATTTTTTTTGACAAATCTGATTTTTGGAAAAAACCGTTGTTTTGCCATTTTTTGACAAATCTGAATTTTTACGTTTTTTTTGCCATTTTTTGACAAATCTGATTTTTAATGAAAAAAAAAACCCGTTATTTTGACATTTTTTGACAAATCTGATTTTTTAAAAAAACCGTTGTTTTGCCATTTTTTGACAAATCTGATTTTTGAGACGAAAAACGTATTTTTGCCATTTTTTGACAAATCTGATTTTTGTCGAAAAAACCGTTATTTTGCCATTTTTTGACAAATCTGAATTTTAGTTTTTTTGATATTTTTGACAAATCTGATTTTTGTTGAAAAAAAACGTTATTTTGCCATTTTTTGACAAATCTGAATTTTTACGTTTTTTCTTTTTGCCATTTTTTGACAAATCTGATTTTTGTTGAAAAAAACGTTATTTTGACATTTTTTGGCAAATCTGTATTTTTACGAAAAACCGTTTGCCATTTTTGATTTTTGTCGAAAAACCGTTATTTTGCCATTTTTTGACAAATCTGATTTTTTCGAAAAAACCGTCAGTTTTGCCATTTTTTGACAAATCTGAATTTTTATTTTTTGCCATTTTTTGAAAACGAAAAACTTTATTTTGACATTTTTTGACAATTTATTTTTACGAAAAACGTTTGCCATTTTTTGACAAATCTGATTTTTTGTCGAAAAAAATCTGACGTTTTTTTTTTTGTTACATTTTTTGACAAATCTGATTTTTTACGAAAAAAACCGTTTTTTGCCATTTTTGGACAAATCTGATTTTCGTCAATTTTTTGACAAATCGAAAAAAACGTTATTTTACATTTTTTGACAAATCTGACTTTTTGGACAAATCTGATTTTTGCCGAAAAAAAACGTTATTTTGCCATTTTTTGACAAATCTGAATTTTTCAAACGATTTATTTACAAACTGTTTTTACGTTTTTTTGCCATTTTTTGACAAATCTGATTTTTGTTGAAAAAACGTTATATTTGACATTTTTTGAAATCTGAATTTTACGAAAAAACCGTTCCATTTTTGACAAATCTGATTTTTGTCGAAAAAACACGTATTTTGCCATTTTTTGACAAATCTGATTTTTTCGAAAAAAACCGTTGTTTTGCCATTTTTTGACAAATCTGAATTTTTACGTTTTTTTTTGCCATTTTTTTTCACAAATCTGATTTTTGATGAAAAAAAACGTTATTTTGACATTTTTTGGCAAATCTGAATTTTTACGAAAAAACCGTTTTTTTGCCATTTTTGACAAATCTGAATTTTGTCGAAAAAACCATTTTTTGCCATTTTTTGACAAATCTGAATTTTTGATTTTTTGAAAAAAACTCGTTTTGTTGAAAAAAATTTTTTTGCCATTTTTGGCAAATCTGTATTTTTACGAAAAAACCGTTTGCCATTTTTAGACAAATCTGATTTTTTTGTCAAAAAAAAAAAACGTTATTTTGCCATTTTTTGACAAATCTGAAGTTTTAGGTTTTTTTTGTTACATTTTTTTGACAAATCTGATTTTTTCGAAAAAAAAACCGTTGTTTTGCCATTCTTTGACAAATCTGAATTTTTACGTCTTTTTTTGCAATTTTTTGACAAATCTGATTTTTGTTGAAAAAAACGTTATTTTAACATTTTTTGGCAAATCTGAATTTTTACGAAAAAACGTTGCCATTTTTTGACAAATCTTATTTTTTCGAAAAAACCGTTATTTTGCCATTTTTTGACAAATCTGAATTTTAACGTTTTTTTTTTGCCATTTTTTGACAAATCTGATTTTTGATGAAAAAAACGTTATTTTGCCATTTTTTGACAAATCTGAACTTTTGTATTTTTGCCATTTTTTGACAAATCTGATTTTTGATGAAAAAAACGTTATTTTGACATTTTTTGACAAATCTGAATTTTTACGAAAAAACCGTTTGCCATTTTTGGACAAATCTGATTTTTTGTCAAAAAAACCACGTATTTTGCCATTTTTTTTGACAAATCTGATTTTTGTCGAAAAAAACCGTTATTTTGCCATTTTTTGACAAATCTGAATTTTTACGTTTTTTCGCCATTTTGCACAATTTTTGTTGAAAAACGTGATTTTAAATTTTTGGAAAACCGTTATTTTACGAAAAACGTTTGCCATTTTTAGACAAATCTGATTTTTGTCGAAAAAACCGTTATTTTGCCATTTTTTGACAAATCTGAATTTTTTCAGAAAACCGTTTTTTTGCCATTTTTTGACAAATCTGATTTTTTGTTGAAAAAAAACACGTTTTTTGACATTTTTTGGCAAATCTGATTTTGGACGAAAAAACCCGTATTTTGCCATTTTTGGACAAATCTGATTTTTGTCGAAAAAAACCACGTAGTTTTGCCATTTTTTTGACAAATCTGAATTTTTACGTTTTTTTTTTGAAAAAAAAACGTTATTTTGACATTTTTTTGGCAAATCTGGATTTTTACGAAAAAAACCGTTTGCCATTTTTGGACAAATCTAATTTTTTGACAAATCTGATTTTTTGAAAAACCGTTGTTTTGCCATTCTTTGACAAATCTGAATTTTTACGTTTTTTTTTTTGCCATTTTTTGACAAATCTGATTTTTGATGAAAAAATATCGTTATTTTGACATTTTTACGAAAAAACCGTTTGCCATTTTTAGACACATCTGATTGTTTTGTCGAAAAAAACGTTATTTGGCCATTTTTTGACAAATCAGATTTTTTTCTTTTTTTGCCATTTTTTGACAAATCTGATTTTTGATGAAAAAAATAAAACCTTTGACATTTTTTGGCAAATCTGAATTTTTACGAAAAAAACCGTTTGCCATTTTTAGACAAATCTGATTTTTTGTCGAAAAAACGTTATTTTTGCCATGTTTTGACAAATTTTTTTTTCGAACAAATCTGATTTTTTTTTGCCATTTTTTGACAAATCTGATTTTTGATGAAAAAAAAACGTTACTTTGACATTTTTTGGCAAATCTGAATTTTTACGAAAAAAACCGTTTGCCATTTTTGACAAATCTGATTTTTGTCGAAAAAACACGTATTTTGCCATTTTTTGACAAATCTGAAAAACTTTTTTCGAAAAAACATTATTTTTGCCATTTTTTGACAAATCTGATTTTTGAAAAAACGTTTTTTGACATTGCAAATCTTATTTTGACAAATCTTTGCCATTTTTGTTGAAAAAATATCATTTTTATACGTTATTTTGACATTTTTGACAAATCTGAATTTTTACGAAAAAACGTTTTGTGCCATTTTTGGACAAATCTGATTTTTGTCGAAAAAACCACTTATTTTGCCATTTTTTGACAAATCTGAATTTTTACGTTTTTTTTTTTTTTCCATTTTTTGACAAATCTGATTTTTGATGAAAAAATTATTTGACATTTTTGGCAAATCTGAATTTTTACGAAAAACCGTTTGCCATTTTTAGACAAATCTGATTTTTTGTCGAAAAAACGTTGTTTTGCCATTTTTTTGACAAATCTGAATTTTTCGTTATTTTTTGCCATTTTTTGACAAATCTGATTTTTTGATTAAAAACAAATGTTTTTTTGACAATTTTTTGGCAAATCTGAATTTTTACGAAAAAACCGTTTGCCATTTTTTGACAAATCTGATTTTTTGTCAAAAAACCAAAGCTATTTTGCCATTTTTTGACAAATCTAAATTTTTTCGAAAACGTTATTTTTGCCATTTTTTTTACAAATCTGATTTTTGATGAAAAAACGTTATTTTGCCATTTTTTGACAAATCTGAATTTTGTCGAAAAAACCGGTTTTTTGCCATTTTTTTATGACAAATCTGATTTTTGTCGAAAAAAACCGTTATTTTGCCATTTTTTGACAAATCTGAATTTTTACGTTTTTTTTTTAGCCATTTTTTGACAAATCTGATTTTTGTTGAAAAAAACTTTTTTTTTGACATTTTTTGGCATATCTGAATTTTTTACTTACGAAAAACCGTTTGCCATTTTTGGACAAATCTGATTTTTGTCGAAAAAAACCACTTATTTTGCCATTTTTTGACAAATCTGAATTTTGCGACAAAAACGGTATTTTTGCCATTTTTGGACAAATTCTAGATTTTTGTTGAAAAAAACGAAACTTATTTTGCCATTTTTTGACAAATCTAATTTTATCGAAAAAAACGTTGTTTTGCCATTTTTTTTAAAAATTGACTTTTTTCGTTTTTTTTCATTTTTTGACAAATCTGATTTTTGATGAAAAAAAACGTTATTTTGACATTTTTTGGCAAATCTGAATTTTTACGAAAAAACGTTTGCCATTTTTAGACAAATCTGATTTTTGTCGAAAAAAAACGTGTATTTTGCCATTTTATGACAAATCTGAATTTTGACGAAAAAAACCGTTATTTTTGCCATTTTTTGACAAATCTGAATTTTTACGTTTTTTTTTTTCCATTTTTTGACAAATCTGATTTTTGAAAAAAAAAACGTTATTTTGACATTTTTTGGCAAATCTGAATTTTTAACGAAAAAACCGTTTTGCCATTTTTTGACAAATCTGATTTTTGCGAAAAAAACATTATTTTGCCATTTTTTGACAAATCTGATTTTTTCGAAAAAACCGTTTTTTTGCCATTTTTTGGACAAATCTGATTTAAACTTTTTTTGACGAAAAAAAAAACGTTAATTTGCCATTTTTGACAAATCTGATTTTTGTCGAAAAAACACGATATTTTTGCCATTTTTTGACAAATCTGATTTTTTGTCGAAAAAAACGTTATTTTGCCATTTTTTGACAAATCTGAATTTTTACGAAAAACACGTTTTGCCATTTTTTGACAAATCTGATTTTTGTCGAAAAAAACCGTTGTTTTGCCATTTTTTGACAAATCAGAATTTTTACGTTTTTTTTTTGCCATTTTTGACAAATCTGATTTTTGATGAAAAAAAACGTTATTTTGACATTTTTGGGCCAATCTGAATTTTTACGAAAAACCGTTTGCCATTTTTAGACACATCTGATTTTTGTCAAAAAACACGTATTTTGCCATTTTTTTTTTAAATCGACTTTGTAGAAAAAAACGTTATTTTGCCATTTTTTGACAAATCTGAATTTATTTTTTTTTGCCATTTTTTGACAAATCTGATTTTTGTTGAAAAAAAACGTTACTTTGACATTTTTTGGCAAATCTGAATTTTTACGAAAAAACCGTTTGCCATTTTTAGACAAATCTGATTTTTTGTCGAAAAAAACGTTATTTTGCCATTTTTTGACAAATCTGATTTTTGACGAAAAACCGTTTTTTTGCCATTTTTTGACAAATCTGAATTTTTGATCGAAAAAAACGTTATTTTGCCATTTTTTGACAAATCTGAATTTTTACGAAAAACCGTTTGCCATTTTTGACAAATCTGATTTTTGTCGAAAAACCAACGTTATTTTGACATTTTTTGACAAATCTGATTTTTTTACGAAAAACCGTTATTTTGCCATTTTTTGACAAATCTGAATTTTTAAAAAAAACGTATTTTTTTTGCCATTTTTTGACAAATCTGATTTTTTGTTGAAAAAACGTTATTTTGACATTTTTTGGCAAATCTGAATTTTTACGAAAAACCGTTTGCCATTTTTGCCAATTTTTTTGTCAACAAATCTGATTTTTCGAAAAAACCGTTGTTTTGCCATTCTTTGACAAATCTGAATTTTTACGTTTTTTTTGCCATTTTTTCACAAATCTGATTTTTGATGAAAAAATATCGTTATTTTGACATTTTTGCCAATTGAAAAAACCGATATTTTTGACATTTTTTGACAAATCTGATTGTTTTGTCGAAAAAAAACCGTTATTTGGCCATTTTTTGACAAATCAGATTTTTTTTTTTTGCCATTTTTTGACAAATCTGATTTTTGATGAAAAAAAACGTTACTTTGACATTTTTTGGCAAATCTGTATTTTTACGAAAAAACCGTTTGCCATTTTTAGACAAATCTGATTTTTGTCGAAAAACGTTATTTTGCCATTTTTTGACAAATCTGAATTTTTAGGTTTTTTTGACATTTTTTGACAAATCTGATTTTTTCGAAAAAAAAACGTTATTTTGCCATTTTTTGACAAATCTGAATTTTTACGTTTTTAATTTAAAATATTTTGTTGTAAAAACCGTTATTTTAACATTTTTGGCAAATCTGATTTTTGACGAAAAAACCACGTATTTTGACATTTTTTGACAAATCTGATTTTTTCGAAAAAAACGTTGTTTTGCCATTTTTTGACAAATCAGAATTTTCACGTTTTTTTGCCATTTTTTGACAAATCTGATTTTTAATGAAAAAAAAAACTTTATTTTGACATTTTTTGGCAAATCTGTATTTTTACGAAAAAACAGTTTGCCATTTTTAGACACATCTGATTTTTGTCAAAAAAAAAACGTTATTTTGCCATTTTTTGACAAATCTGAAGTTTTAGGTTTTTTTTTACATTTTTTGACAAATCTGATTTTTTCGAAAAAAAAACCGTTGTTTTGCCATTCTTTGACAAATCTGAATTTTTACTTTTTTTTTTGCAATTTTTTGACAAATTTGATTTTTGTTGTAAAAAACGTTATTTTAACATTTTTTGGCAAATCTGAATTTTTACGAAAAAACCGTTTGCCATTTTTGGACAAATCTGATTTTTGTCAAAAACCGTTATTTTGCCATTTTTTTGAAAAATCTGATTTTTGTCGAAAAGAAACCTTTATTTTGCCATTTTTTGACAAAATCTGAATTTTTACGTTTTTTTTTGCCATTTTTGGACAAATCTGATTTTTGTTGAAAAAAAAACGTTATTTTGAAATTTTTTGGCAAATCTGAATTTTTACGAAAAACCGTTTGCCATTTTTAGACAAATCTGATTTTTGTCGAAAAACCACGTTATTTTGCCATTTTTTTGACCAATCTGATTTTTCCGAAAAAACCGTTATTTTGCCATTTTTTGATAAATCTGAACTTTTACGAAAAAACCGTTTGCCATTTTTGGACAAATCTGATTTTGGATCGAAAAAAATGACTTTATTTTGCCATTTTTTGACAAATCTGAATTTTTTTCGAAAAAACCGTGTTTTGCCATTTTTTTGACAAATCTGAATTTTTTTTTTTTTTGCCATTTTTTGACAAATCTGATTTTTGTTGAAAAAAAACGTTTTTTTGACATTTTTTTGGCAAATCTGAATTTTTACGAAAAAACCGTTTGCCATTTTTGGACAAATCTGATTTTTGTCGAAAAACCACGTATTTTGCCATTTTTTGACAAATCTGATTTTTTTAAAAACCGTTGTTTTGCCATTCTTTGACAAATCTGAATTTTTGTAAACGTTTTTTTTTTGCCATTTTTGGACAAATCTGATTTTTTGATGAAAAAAATCTTTATCGTTTATTTTGACAAAAGTTTTTTCACGAAAAACCGTTTGCCATTTTTAGACACATCTGATTGTTTTGTCGAAAAAAAACGTTATTTGGCCATTTTTTGACAAATCAGATTTATTTTTGCCATTTTTTGACAAATCTGATTTTTGATGAAAAAAACGTTATTTTGACATTTTTTGACAAATCTGAATTTTTACGAAAAAACCGTTTGCCATTTTTAGACAAATCTGATTTTTGTCGAAAAAAAACGGTATTTTGACATTTTTTGACAAATCTGATTTTTGTTGAAAAAACGTGGTATTTTGACAATTTTTTTTTGATGAAAATCTGACTTTTTGTCGAAAAAAAAGATATTTTGCCTTTTTTAACAAATCTGATTTTTTCGAAAAAACCGTTGTTTTGCTATTTTTTGACAAATCCGAATTTTGTTGGTTTTTTTTGCCATTTTTTGGACAAATCTGACTTTTGTCGAAAAAAACGTTATTTTGCCAGTTTTTGACAAATCTGAATTTTAACGTTTTTTTGCCATTTTTGACAAATCTGAATTTTTTTTTGCCATTTTTTGACAAATCTGATTTTTGATGAAAAAAAACGTTGTTTTGACATTTTTTGGCAAATCTGAATTTTTACGAAAAGGACCGTTTTTCATTTTTAGACAAATCTGATTTTTTTCGAAAAAACGGTATTTTGCCATTTTTTGACAAATCTGAAGTTTTTGTCAAAAAGTTATTTTTACATTTTTTGACAAATCTGATTTTTTCGAAAAAAACCGTTGTTTTGCCATTCTTTGACAAATCTGAATTTTTACGTCTTTTTTGCAATTTTTTGACAAATCTGATTTTTGTTGAAAAAAACGTTATTTTGACATTTTTTGGCAAATCTGAATTTTTACGAAAAAAACCGTTTGCCATTTTTGATTATTGTCGAAAAAACCGTTATTTTGCCACTTTTTGACAAATCTGAATTTTAACGTTTTTTTTTTGCCATTTTTTGACAAATCTGATTTTTGGTGAAAGAAACGTTATTTTGCCATTTTTTGACAATTCTGAACTTTTTTTTGCCATTTTTTGACAAATCTGATTTTTTGATGAAAAAAACGTTATTTTGACATTTTTTGACAAATCTGAATTTTTACGAAAAAAACGTTTGCCATTTTTGGACAAATCTGATTTTTGTCGAAAAAACCATGTATTTTGCCATTTTTTGACAAATCTCAATGTTTCGAAAAAACCGTGGTTTTGCCATTTTTTTGACAAATCTGAATTTTTACGTTTTTTTTTGCCATTTTTTGACAAATCTGATTTTTGTCGAAAAACCGTTATTTTTGCCATTTTTTGACAAATCTGATTTTTGTCGAGAAAACCGTTATTTTGCCATTTTTTGACAAATCTGAAGTTTTAAGTTTTTTTGACATTTTTTGACAAATCTGATTTTTGTTGAAAAAAAAAAACGTTATTTTGACATTTTTTGGCAAATCTGAATTTTTACGAAAAAAATGTTTGCCATTTTTGGACAAATCTGATTTTTGTCGAAAAAACCACGTATTTTGCCATTTTTTGACAAATCTGATTTTTGTTGAAAAAAAACGTTATTTTGAAATTTTTTGGCAAATCTGAATTTTTACGAAAAAACCGTTTGCCATTTTTTGACAAATCTAATTTTTTCGAAAAAACCGTTGTTTTGCCATTCTTTGACAAATCTGAATTTTTACGTTTTTTTTTTGCCATTTTTTGACAAATCTGATTTTTGATGAAAAAAATATCGTTATTTGGACATTTTTACGAAAAAAAACCGTTTGCCATTTTTAGACACATCTGATTGTTTTGTCGAAAAAAAACGTTATTTGGCCATTTTTTGACAAATCAGATTTTTTTTTTGCCATTTTTTGACAAATCTGATTTTTGATGAAAAAAAAACGTTACTTTGACATTTTTTGGCAAATCTGAATTTTTACGAAAAAACCGTTTGCCATTTTTAGACAAATCTGATTTTTGTCGAAAAAAAACGTTATTATGCCATTTTTTGACAAATCTGAATTTTGACGAAAAACCGTTATTTTGCCATTTTTTGACAAATCTGACTTTTTGTCGAAAAAAACGTCATTTTGCCACTTTTGACAAATCTGAATTTTTACATATTTTTTTGCCATTTTTTGACAAATCTGATTTTTGTTGAAAAAAACGTAATTTTGACATTTTTTGGCAAATCTGAATTTTTACGAAAAAACCGTTTGCCATTTTTGGACAAATCTGATTTTTGTCGAAAAAACCACGTATTTTGCCATTTTTTGACAAATCTGATTTTTTCGAAAAAACGTTGTTTTGCCCATTTTTTTGACAAATCAGAATTTTTACGTTTTTTTTGCCATTTTTTGACAAATCTGATTTTTGTTGAAAAAAACGTTATTTTGAAATTTTTTGGCAAATCTGAATTTTTACGAAAAAAACCGTTTGCCATTTTTTGACAAATCTGATTTTTTCGAAAAAAACCGTTGTTTTGCCATTCTTTGACAAATCTGAATTTTTACGTTTTTTTTTGCCATTTTTTGACAAATCTGATTTTTGATGAAAAAATATCGTTATTTTGACATTTTTACGAAAAAAACCGTTTGCCATTTTTAGACACATCTGATTGTTTTGTCGAAAAAAACGTTATTTGGCCATTTTTTGACAAATCAGATTTTTTTTTTGCCATTTTTTGACAAATCTGATTTTTGATGAAAAAAAAACGTTACTTTGACATTTTTTGGCAAATCTGAATTTTTACGAAAAAACCGTTTGCCATTTTTAGACAAATCTGATTTTTGTCGAAAAAAAACGGTATTATGACATTTTATGACAAATCTGAAGTTTTAGAAAGTTTTTTTTGTTACATTTTTTTGACAAATCTGATTTTTTCGAAAAAAAACGTTGTTTTGCCATTCTTTGACAAATCTGAATTTTTACGTCTTTTTTTGCAATTTTTTGACAAATCTGATTTTTGTTGAAAAAAAAACGTTATTTTAACATTTTTTGGCAAATCTGAATTTTTACGAAAAAACCGTTTGCCATTTTTGATTATTGTCGAAAAAACCGTTATTTTGCCACTTTTTGACAAATCTGAATTTTAACGTTTTTTTTTTGCCATTTTTGACAAATCTGATTTTTGGTGAAAGAAACGTTATTTTGCCATTTTTTGACAATTCTGAACTTTTTTTTGCCATTTTTTGACAAATCTGATTTTTGATGAAAAAAACGTTATTTTGACATTTTTTGACAAATCTGAATTTTTACGAAAAAAGCGTTTGCCATTTTTGGACAAATCTGATTTTTGTCGAAAAAACCATGTATTTTGCCATTTTTTGACAAATCTGAATGTTTCGAAAAAACCGTGGTTTTGCCATTTTTTTGACAAATCTGAATTTTTACGTTTTTTTTTTGCCATTTTTTGACAAATCTGATTTTTGTCGAAAAACCGTTATTTTTGCCATTTTTTGACAAATCTGATTTTTGTCGAGAAAACCGTTATTTTGCCATTTTTTTGACAAATCTGAAGTTTAAGGTTTTTTTTTTGACATTTTTTGACAAATCTGATTTTTGTTGAAAAAAAAACGTTATTTTGACATTTTTTGGCAAATCTGAATTTTTACGAAAAAAAATGTTTGCCATTTTTGACAAATCTGATTTTTGTCGAAAAAACCCACGTATTTTGCCATTTTTTGACAAATCTGATTTTTTGTTGAAAAAAACGTTATTTTGCAATTTTTTGGCAAATCTGAATTTTTACGAAAAAAACCGTTTGCCATTTTTTTGACAAATCTAATTTTTTTTCCGAAAAAACCGTTGTTTTGCCATTCTTTGACAAATCTGAATTTTTACGTTTTTTTTTTGCCATTTTTTGACAAATCTGATTTTTGATGAAAAAATATCGTTATTTTGACATTTTTACGAAAAAACCGTTTGCCATTTTTAGACACATCTGATTGTTTTGTCGAAAAAAAAACGTTATTTGGCCATTTTTTGACAAATCAGATTTTTTTTTGCCATTTTTTGACAAATCTGATTTTTGATGAAAAAAAAACGTTACTTTGACATTTTTTGGCAAATCTGAATTTTTACGAAAAAAACCGTTTGCCATTTTTAGACAAATCTGATTTTTGTCGAAAAAAAACGGTATTATGACATTTTTTGACAAATCTGAATTTTGACGAAAAACCGTTATTTTTGCCATTTTTTGACAAATCTGACTTTTGTCGAAAAAACCGTCATTTTGCCACTTTTTGACAAATCTGAATTTTTACATATTTTTTTTGCCATTTTTTGACAAATCTGATTTTTGTTGAAAAATACGTTATTTTGACATTTTTTGGCAAATCTGAATTTTTACGAAAAAACCGTTTGCCATTTTTGGACAAATCTGATTTTTGTCGAAAAAACCACGTATTTTGCCATTTTTTGACAAATCTGATTTTTTCGAAAAAACCGTTGTTTTGCCATTTTTTGACAAATCAGAATTTTCACGTTTTTTTTGCCATTTTTTGACAAATCTGATTTTTGATGAAAAAAAACGTTATTTTGACATTTTTTGGCAAATCTGAATTTTTACGAAAAAACCGTTTGCCATTTTTAGACAAATCTGATTTTTGTCGAAAAAAACGTTATTTTGCCATTTTTTGACAAATCTGACTTTTGTCGAAAAAACAGTTATTTTGTACCATTTTTTGACAAATCTGATTTTTTTCGAAAAAAACCGTTGTTTTGCCATTTTTTGACAAATCTGAATTTTTACGTCTTTTTTTGCAATTTTTTGACAAATCTGATTTTTGTTGAAAAAAACGTTATTTTAACATTTTTTGGCAAATCTGAATTTTTACGAAAAAACCGTTTGCCATTTTTGATTATTGTCGAAAAAACCGTTATTTTGCCAATTTTTTGACAAATCTGCCATTTTTTACAAATCGATTTTTTTTTTTGCCATTTTTTGACAAATCTGATTTTTTGACGAAAAAAACGTTATTTTGCCATTTTTTGACAAATCTGAACTTTTTTTTTGCCATTTTTTGACAAATCTGATTTTTGATGAAAAAAACGTTATTTTGCCATTTTTTGGACAAATCTGAATTTTTAGGTTTTTTTTACATTTTTTGACAAATCTGATTTTTTTGATAAAAAAACCGTTGTTTTGCCATTCTTTGACAAATCTGAATTTTTAAACGTTTTTTTTTTTGACAATTTTTTTGATTTTTTGACAAATCTGATTTTTGTTGTAAAAAACGTTATTTTAACATTTTTTGGCAAATCTGAATTTTTACGAAAAAACCGTTTGCCATTTTTGATTATTGTCGAAAAAACCGTTATTTTGCCATTTTTTTGAAGCATTTGATTTTTGACAAAAAAAAATTATTTTGTTATTTCTTGGTAAAAATAATTTTTGTCAGAAGAACCGCTATTTTCGACACTTTTTGATATATCTGATTTTTTGTCGAAAAAAACGTTTTTTTTGTATTTTTTGACAAATCTGATATTTTACGAAAAAACCGTTTGCCATTTTTAGACACATCTGATTTTCGTCGAAAAAAACGTTATTTTGCCATTTTTTGACAAATCTGATTTTTGATGAAAAAAAACGTTATTTTGACATTTTGTGGCAAATCTGAATTTTTACGAAAAACTCGTTTACCATTTTTTGACAAAATCTGATTTTTAATGAAAAAAAAACTTTATTTTGACATTTTTTGGCAAATCTGTATTTTTACGAAAAAACAGTTTGCAATTTTTAGACACATCTGATTTTTGTCAAAAAAACGTTATTTTGCCATTTTTTGACAAATCTGAAGTTTTAGGTTTTTTTGTTACATTTTTTGACAAATCTGATTTTTTCGAAAAAAAAAAACCGTTGTTTTGCCATTCTTTGACAAATCTGAATTTTTACGTCTTTTTTTGCAATTTTTTGACAAATCTGATTTTTGTTGAAAAAAACGTTATTTTAACATTTTTTGGCAAATCTGAATTTTTACGAAAAACCGTTTGCCATTTTTGATTATTGTCGAAAAAACCGTTATTTTGCCACTTTTTGACAAATCTGAATTTTAACGTTTAATTTGCCATTTTTTTGACAAATCTGATTTTTGGTGAAAGAAACGTTATTTTGCCATTTTTTGACAAATTCTGACACTTTTTTGCCATTTTTTGACAAATCTGATTTTTGATGAAAAAAACGTTATTTTGACATTTTTTGACAAATCTGAATTTTTACGAAAAAACCGTTTGCCATTTTTGGACAAATCTGATTTTTGTCGAAAAAACCATGTATTTTGCCATTTTTTGACAAATCTGAATTTTTCGAAAAAACCGTGGTTTTGCCATTTTTTTGACAAATCTGAATTTTTAAAAAACCGTTTTTTTTGCCATTTTTTGACAAATCTGATTTTTGTCGAAAAAACCACGTTATTTTGCCATTTTTTGACAAATCTGATTTTTGTCGAAAAAACCGTTATTTTGCCATTTTTTGACAAATCTGAATTTTTACGTTTTTTTCATCCATTTTTTGACAAATCTGATTTTTGTGTTGAAAAAAAAACGTTATTTTGACATTTTTTGGCATCAAATTTTTAAAAAAAAACGTTATTTTGAAATTTTTTGGCAAATCTGATTTTTTTCGAAAAAAAACCGTATTTTGCCATTTTTTGACAAATCTAATTTTTTCGAAAAAACCGTTGTTTTGCCATTCTTTGACAAATCTGAATTTTTACGTTTTTTTTTTGCCATTTTTTGACAAATCTGATTTTTGATGAAAAAATATCGTTATTTTGACATTTTTACGAAAAAACCGTTTGCCATTTTTAGACACATCTGATTGTTTTGTCGAAAAAAAACGTTATTTGGCCATTTTTTTGACAAATCAGATTTTTTTTTTTTGCCATTTTTTGACAAATCTGATTTTTGATGAAAAAAAACGTTACTTTGACATTTTTTGGCAAATCTGAATTTTTACGAAAAAACCGTTTGCCATTTTTAGACAAATCTGATTTTTGTCGAAAAAAAACGGTATTATGACATTTTATGACAAATCTGAATTTTGACGAAAAACCGTTATTTTTGCCATTTTTTGACAAATCTGACTTTTGTCGAAAAAAACCGTCATTTTGCCACTTTTTGACAAATCTGAATTTTTACATATTTTTTTGCCATTTTTTGACAAATCTGATTTTTGTTGAAAAATACGTTATTTTGACATTTTTTGGCAAATCTGAATTTTTACGAAAAAACCGTTTGCCATTTTTGGACAAATCTGATTTTTGTCGAAAAAAACCACGTATTTTGCCATTTTTTGACAAATCTGATTTTTTTCGAAAAAAACCGTTGTTTTGCCATTTTTTGACAAATCAGAATTTTCACGTTTTTTTGCCATTTTTTGACAAATCTGATTTTTAATGAAAAAAAAAACTTTATTTTGAAATTTTTTGGCAAATCTGTATTTTTACGAAAAAACAGTTTGCCATTTTTAGACACATCTGATTTTTGTCAAAAAAAACGTTATTTTGCCATTTTTTGACAAATCTGAAGTTTTAGGTTTTTTTTTTACATTTTTTGACAAATCTGATTTTTTCGATAAAAAACCGTTGTTTTGCCATTCTTTGACAAATCTGAATTTTTACTTTTTTTTTTTGCAATTTTTTGACAAATCTGATTTTTGTTGTAAAAAACGTTATTTTAACATTTTTTGGCAAATCTGAATTTTTACGAAAAAACCGTTTGCCATTTTTGATTATTGTCGAAAAAACCGTTATTTTGCCATTTTTTTGAAGCATTTGATTTTTGACAAAAAAAATTTATTTTGTTATTTCTTGGTAAAAATAATTTTTGTCAGAAGAACCGCTATTTTCGACACTTTTTCATATATCTGATTTTTTGTCGAAAAAAATTTTTTTTTTATTTTTTTTGACAAATCTGATTTTTTACGAAAAAACCGTTTGCCATTTTTAGACACATCTGATTTTCGTCGAAAAAAACGTTATTTTGCCATTTTTTGACAAATCTGATTTTTGATGAAAAAAACGTTATTTTGACATTTTGTGGCAAATCTGAATTTTTACGAAAAAACCGTTTACCATTTTTAGACAAATCTGATTTTTGTCGAAAAAAACGGTATTTTGACTTTTTTTTGATAAATCTGACTTTTTGTCGAAAAAACAGATATTTTTGCCATTTTTTAACAAATCTGATTTTTTCGAAAAAAACCGTTGTTTTGCTATTTTTTGACAAATCTGAATTTTTACGTCTTTTTTGCAATTTTTTGACAAATCTGATTTTTGTTGAAAAAAACGTTATTTTAACATTTTTTGGCAAATCTGAATTTTTACGAAAAAACCGTTTGCCATTTTTGATTATTGTCGAAAAAACCGTTATTTTGTCAATTTTTGACAAATCTGAATTTTAACGTTTTTTTTTCCATTTTTGACAAATCTGATTTTTGGTGAAAGAAACGTTATTTTGCCATTTTTTGACAATTCTGAACTTTTTTTGCCATTTTTTGACAAATCTGATTTTTGATGAAAAAAACGTTATTTTGACATTTTTTGACAAATCTGAATTTTTACGAAAAAAGCGTTTGCCATTTTTGGACAAATCTGATTTTTGTCGAAAAAACCCATGTATATTGCCATTTTTAGACAAATCTGAATGTTTCGAAAAAACCGTGGTTTTGCCATTTTTTTGACAAATCTGAATTTTTACGTTTTTTTTGCCATTTTTTGACAAATCTGATTCTTGATGAAAGAAAACGTTATTTTGACATTTTTTGACAAATCTGAATTTTTTTTGCCATTTTTTGACAAATCTGATTTTTGTTGAAAAAAACGTTATTTTTCCATTTGTTGAAAATCTGAATTATTACGAAAAACCCGTTTTCCATTTTTTGACAAATCTGATTTTTGTCGAAAAACCGTTATTTTTGCCATTTTTTGACAAATCTGATTTTTGTCGAGAAAACCGTTATTTTGCCATTTTTTGACAAATCTGAAGTTTAAGGTTTTTTTTTTTGACATTTTTTGACAAATCTGATTTTTGTTGAAAAAAAACGTTATTTTGACATTTTTTGGCAAATCTGAATTTTTACAAAAAAAATGTTTGCCATTTTTGGACAAATCTGATTTTTGTCGAAAAAACCACGTATTTTGCCATTTTTTGACAAATCTGATTTTTTCGAAAAAACCGTTGTTTTGCCATTTTTTTACAAATCAGAATTTTTACGTTTTTTTTTTTGCCATTTTTTGACAAATCTGATTTTTGTCTAAAAACCGTTATTTTTGCCATTTTTTGACAAATCTGACTTTTGTCGAGAAAACCGTTATTTTGCATTTTTTTGACAAATCTGAAGTTTAAGGTTTTTTTTTGTTACGTTATTTTGACATTTTTTGACAAATCTGATTTTTGTTTAAAAAAAAACGTTATTTTGACATTTTTTGGCAAATCTGAATTTTTACGAAAAACCGTTTGCCATTTTTAGACACATCTGATTTTTGTCGAAAAAAACGTTATTTTGCCACCTTTTTACAAATCTGAATTTTGACGAAAAACCGTTATTTTTGCCATTTTTTGACAAATCTGACTTTTGTCGAAAAAACCGTAATTTTGCCACTTTTTACAAATCTGAATTTGTACGTATTTTTTGCCATTTTTTGACAAATCTGATTTTTGTTGAAAAATACGTTATTTTGACATTTTTTGGCAAATCTGAATTTTTACGAAAAAACCGTTTGCCATTTTTGGACAAATCTGATTTTTGTCGAAAAAACCGCGTATTTTGCCATTTTTTTTGACAAATCTGATTTTTCGAAAAAAACCGTTGTTTTGCCATTTTTTTGACAAATCAGAATTTTCACGTTTTTTTTGCCATTTTTTGACAAATCTGATTTTTAAAAAAAAAAACTTTATTTTGAAAGTTTTTGGCAAATCTGTATTTTGACGAAAAAACAGTTTGCCATTTTTAGACAATCTGATTTTTGTCGAAAAAAACCGTTATTTTGCCATTTTTTTGACAAATCTGATTTTTTTGACAAAAAAACGTTATTTTATTTTTGGCAAATCTGAATTTTTTGGTAAAAATTTTGCCATTTTTGATATCAAAACTGACATTTTGCCATTTTTTTAGCTATTTTTTTGACAAAAAAATTTATTTTGTTATATCTTGATTAATTTTTGTCGAAAAAACCGCTATTTTCTTTTTTTTGTATCTGTATTTTTGACAAAAAAATCTGTTTTTTTTTTGACAAATCCGTTTTTACGAAAAAACCGTTTGCCATTTTTAGACACATCTGATTTTCGTCGAAAAAAACGTTATTTTTGCCATTTTTTGACAAATCTGATTTTTGATGAAAAAAAACGTTATTTTGACATTTTGTGGCAAATCTGAATTTTTACGAAAAAACCGTTTACCATTTTTAGACAAATCTGATTTTTGTCGAAAAAAACGGTATTTTGACTTTTTTTTTTGATAAATCTGACTTTTGTCGAAAAAACAGATATTTAGCCTTTTTTAACAAATCTGATTTTTTCGAAAAAAACCGTTGTTTTGCTATTTTTTGACAAATCCGAATTTTGCGTTTTTTTGCCATTTTTGGACAAATCTGACTTTTTGTCGAAAAAACCGTTATTTTGCCAGTTTTTGACAAATCTGAATTTTAACGTTTTTTTTTGCCATTTTTGACAAATCTGAATTTTTTTTGCCATTTTTTGACAAATCTGATTTTTGATGAAAAAAAAACGTTGTTTTGACATTTTTTGGCAAATCTGAATTTTTACGAAAAGACCGTTTTCCAATTTTAGACAAATCTGATTTTTTGTCGAAAAAAACGGTATTTTGCCATTTTTTGACAAATCTGAAGTTTTAGGTTTTTTTTTACATTTTTTTGACAGATCTGATTTTTCGAAAAAAAACCGTTGTTTTGCCATTCTTTGACAAATCTGAATTTTTACGTCTTTTTTGCAATTTTTTGACAAATCTGATTTTTGTTGAAAAAAACGTTATTTTAACATTTTTTGGCAAATCTGAATTTTTACGAAAAAACCGTTTGCCATTTTTGATTATTGTCGAAAAAACCGTTATTTTGACATTTTTTGACAAATCTGAATTTTTACGAAAAAAGCTGTTTGCCATTTTTTGACAAATCTGATTTTTTTTCGAAAAAACCACGTATTTTGCCATTTTTTGACAAATCTGATTTTTTTGAAAAAAACGTTGTTTTGCCATTTTTTACAAATCAGAATTTTTACGTTTTTTTTGCATTTGCCATTTTTTGACAAATCTGATTTTTGTCTAAAAACCGTTATTTTGCCATTTTTTGACAAATCTGACTTTTGTCGAGAAAACCGTTATTTTGCATTTTTTTGACAAATCTGAAGTTTAAGGTTTTTTTTTGTTACGTTATTTTGACATTTTTTGACAAATCTGATTTTTTTTTAAAAAAAAACGTTATTTTGACATTTTTTGGCAAATCTGAATTTTTACGAAAAAACCGTTTGCCATTTTTAGACACATCTGATTTTTGTCGAAAAAAACGTTATTTTGCCACTTTTTGACAAATCTGAATTTTGACGAAAAACCGTTATTTTTGCCATTTTTTGACAAATCTGACTTTTGTCGAAAAAACCGTTATTTTGCCACTTTTTTACAAATCTGAATTTGTACGTATTTTTTGCCATTTTTTGACAAATCTGATTTTTGTTGGAAAAAACGTTATTTTGACATTTTTTGGCAAATCTGAATTTTTACGAAAAAAAACCGTTTGCCATTTTTGACAAATCTGATTTTTTGTCGAAAAACCGTTATTTTTGCCATTTTTTGACATCTGACTTTTGTCAAGAAAACCGTCATTTTGCCATTTTTTGACAAATCTGAAGTTTAAGGTTTTTTTTGTTACGTTATTTTGACATTTTTTGACAAAACTGATTTTTGTTTAAAAAAAAAACGTTATTTTGACATTTTTTGGCAAATCTGAATTTTTACGAAAAAACTGTTTGCCATTTTTAGACACATCTGATTTTTGTCGAAAAAAACGTTATTTTGCCACTTTTTTACAAATCTGAATTTATACGTTTTTTTTTGCCATTTTTTGACAAATCTGATTTTTGTTGAAAAAAAAACGTTATTTGCAATTTTTTGACAAATCTGATTTTTGTTGAAAAAAACGTTATTTTAACATTTTTTGGCAAATCTGAATTTTGACGAAAAACCGATATTTTTGACATTTTTTGACAAATCTGACTTTTGTCGAAAAAAACATTATTTTGCCACTTTTTGACAAATCTGAATTTTTACGTATTTTTTGCCATTTTTTGACAAATCTGATTTTTGTTGAAAAAAACTTTATTTTGACATTTTTTGGCAAATCTGTATTTTTACGAAAAAACAGTTTGCCATTTTTAGACACATCTGATTTTTTGTCAAAAAAACGTTATTTTGCCATTTTTTGACAAATCTGAAGTTTTAGGTTTTTTTGCTACATTTTTTTGACAAATCTGATTTTTTCGAAAAAAAAACCGTTGTTTTGCCATTCTTTGACAAATCTGAATTTTTACGTTTTTTTACAATTTTTTGACAAATCTGATTTTTGATGAAAAAAAACGTTATTTTGACATTTTTGGCAAATCTGAATTTTTACGAAAAAACCGTTTGCCATTTTTGGACAAATCTGATTTTTGTCGAAAAAAAACCACGTATTTTGCAATTTTTTGACAAATCTGATTTTTTCGAAAAAACCGTTGTTTTGCCATTCTTTGACAAATCTGAATTTTTACGTTTTTTTTGCCATTTTTTGACAAATCTGATTTTTGATGAAAAAAAACGTTATTTTGACATTTTTTGGCAAATCTGAATTTTGACGAAAAACCGATATTTTTGACATTTTTTGACAAATCTGACTTTTGTCGAAAAAACCATTATTTTGCCACTTTTTGACAAATCTGAATTTTTACGTATTTTTTGACAAATCTGATTTTTGTTGAAAAATACGTTATTTTGCCATTTTTTGGCAAATCTGTATTTTTACGAAAAAAACCGTTTGCCATTTTTAGACACATCTGATTTTTGTCGAAAAAAACGGTATTATGACATTTTATGACAAATCTGATTTCTGTCAAAAAAAACGTTATTTTGCCATTTTTTGACAAATCTGATTTTTTTTTTGCCATTTTTTTGACAAATCTGATTTTTGATGAAAAAAAACGTTACTTTGACATTTTTTGGCAAATCTGAATTTTTACGAAAAAACCGTTTGCCATTTTTAGACAAATCTGATTTTTGTCGAAAAAAACGGTATTATGACATTTTATGACAAATCTGAATTTTGACAAATCTGACTTTTGTCGAAAAAACCGTCATTTTGCCACTTTTTGACAAATCTGAATTTTTACGTATTTTTTTGCCATTTTTTGACAAATCTGATTTTTGTTGAAAAATACGTTATTTTGACATTTTTTGGCAAATCTGAATTTTTACGAAAAAAAAAGTTTGCCATTTTTTGACAAATCTGATTTTTGTTAAAAAAAAAACGTTATTTTGACATTTTTTTCCAAATCTGAATTTTTACGAAAAAACCGTTTGCCATTTTTGGACAAATCTGATTTTTGTCGAAAAAAACCGTTGTTTTGCCATTTTTTGACAAATCAGAATTTTCACGTTTTTTTTTGCCATTTTTTGACAAATTTGGTTTTTAATGAAAAAAAAAACTTTATTTTGACATTTTTTGGCAAATCTGTATTTTTACGAAAAAACAGTTTGCAATTTTTAGACACATCTGATTTTTGTCAAAAAAAACGTTATTTTGCCATTTTTTGACAAATCTGAAGTTTTAGGTTTTTTTTGTTACATTTTTTGACAAATCTGATTTTTTCGAAAAAAAAAACCGTTGTTTTGCCATTCTTTGACAAATCTGAATTTTTACGTTTTTTTTTGCAATTTTTTGACAAATTTGATTTTTGTTGTAAAAAACGTTATTTAAACATTTTATGGCAAGTCTGAATTTTTACGAAAAAACCGTTGCCATTTTTGGACAAATTTGATTTTTGTCAAAAAAACTGTATTTTGCCATTTTTTTGAAAAAATCTGACTTTTGTCGAAAAGAACCTTTATTTTGCCATTTTTTGACAAATCTGAATTTATACGTTTTTTTGCCATTTTTGGACAAATTTGATTTTTATTGAAAAAAACGTTATTTTGAAATTTTTTGGCAAATCTGAATTTTTACGAAAAAAACCGTTTGCCATTTTTAGACAAATCTGATTTTTGTCGAAAAACCACTTATTTTGCCATTTTTTAACCAATCTGATTTTTTCGGAAAAACCGTTATTTTGCCATTTTTTGATAAATCTGAATTTTTACGAAAAAACCGTTTGCCATTTTTGGACAAATCTGATTTTGGTCGAAAAAACCACGTATTTTGCCATTTTTTGACAAATCTAATTTTTTTTCGAAAAAACCGTGGTTTTGCCATTTTTTTGACAAATCTGAATTTTTACGTTTTTTTTGCCATTTTTTGACAAATCTGATTTTTGTTGAAAAAAGAACGTTATTTTGACATTTTTTGGCATACCTGAATTTTTACGAAAAAACCGTTTGCCATTTTTGGACAAATCTGATTTTTTGTCGAAAAAACCACGTATTTTGCCATTTTTTGACAAATCTGATTTTTTCGAAAAAACCGTTGTTTTGCCATTCTTTGACAAATCTGAATTTTTACGTTTTTTTTTTGCCATTTTTTGACAAATCTGATTTTTGATGAAAAAATATCGTTATTTTGACATTTTTACGAAAAAACCGTTTGCCATTTTTAGACACATCTGATTGTTTTGTCGAAAAAAAACGTTATTTGGCCATTTTTTGACAAATCAGATTTTTTTTTTTGCCATTTTTTGACAAATCTGATTTTTGATGAAAAAAAAACGTTACTTTGACATTTTTTGGCAAATCTGAATTTTTACGAAAAAACCGTTTGCCATTTTTAGACAAATCTGATTTTTGTCGAAAAAAAACGGTATTATGACATTTTATGACAAATCTGAATTTTGACGAAAAACCGTTATTTTTGCCATTTTTTGACAAATCTGACTTTTGTCGAAAAAAAACCGTCATTTTGCCACTTTTTGACAAATCTGAATTTTTACATATTTTTTTGCCATTTTTTGACAAATCTGATTTTTGTTGAAAAATACGTTATTTTGACATTTTTTGACAAATCTGAATTTTTACGAAAAAAACCGTTTGCCATTTTTGGACAAATCTGATTTTTGTCGAAAAAACCACGTATTTTGCCATTTTTTGACAAATCTGATTTTTTCGAAAAAACCGTTGTTTTGCCATTTTTTGACAAATCAGAATTTTCACGTTTTTTTTTGCCATTTTTTGACAAATCTGATTTTTAATGAAAAAAATTTAAACTTTATTTTGACATTTTTTGGCAAATCTGTATTTTTACGAAAAAACAGTTTGCCATTTTTAGACACATCTGATTTTTGTCAAAAAAAACGTTATTTTGCCATTTTTTGACAAATCTGAAGTTTTTTTTTTTTTTTTATTTTTTTGACAAATCTGATTTTTTTTGATAAAAAACAGTTGTTTTGCCATTCTTTGACAAATCTAAAT
>JAEIFK010000338.1:0-59509 GCA_018901825.1 Drosophila funebris | reverse complement strand
TTTTTGTCAGGAATAACCGCTATTTTGCCATTTTTCCCATATCTGAGTCTTGTCGGAAAAAATACGTTATTTTGCCATTTTTGTACATATCTGATTTTCGGCGAAAAATCCGTTATTTTGCTATTTTTGGACATATCTGATCATTTTTGTCGGAATGACCGCTATTTTTTGCCATTTTCTCTTCCCATATCTGATTCTTGTCGGAAAAATCCGTTATTTTTTTGTCTTTTTTGTACATATCTGATTTTCGTCGAAAAATCCGTTATTTTGCTATTATTGGACATATCTGATTGTTGTCGAAAAAATCCGTTATTTTGTGATTTTTGAACGTATCTGATTTTTCGTTGAAAAATCCGTTATTATGTAATTTTTAAATATATTTTTGATTTTTGTCGAAAGATCCGTTATTTTGCAATTTTTTGCACATATCTGATTTTCGTCGAAAAATTCGTTATTTTGTTATTTTTGACATATTTGATTTTCGTCGAAAGATCCGTTATTTTGCAATTTTTGCACATATCTGATTTTCGTCGAAAAATTTTTGCATTTTGCACATATCGCGTCCCGTTATTTTTCATTTTTGGACATATTGGACTTTCGTCGAGAAATCCGTTATATTGCCATTTTTGCACAAATCTGATTTTCATCGAAAAATCCGTTATTTTGTTATTTTTGTACATATCTGATTTTCGTCGAAAATCCGTTATTTTTCCATTATTGGACATATCTGATTGTTGTCCAAAAAATCCGAAATTTTGTGATTTTTGAACGTATCTGATTTTCGGCGAAAATCCGTTATTATGTAATTTTTGGATATATTTTTGATTTTTGTCGGAATAACCGCTGTTTTTACCATTTTTTCACATATCTAATTTTCGTCGAAAAATTCGTTATTTTGTCATTTTTGGACATATCTGATTTTTGTCGGAATAACCGCTATTTTTGCCATTTTTTCCCATATCTGATTCTTGTCGGAAAAATCCGTTATTTTGTCATTTTTGTACATATCTGATTTTCGTCGAAAAATCCGTTATTTTGCCATTATTGGACATATCTGATTGTTGTCGAAAAAATCCGTTATTTTGTGATTTTTGAACGTATCTGATTTTCGCTGAAAAATCCGTTATTATATAATTTTTGGATATATTTTTGATTTTTGTTGGAATAACCGCTATTTTTGACAAGATCAAAAATCGATTGCCATTTTTGCACATATCTGATTTTCGTCGAAAAATTCGTAATTTTGTCATTTTTGGACATATTTGATATTTGTTGGAATAACCGCTATTTTTGCCATTTTGGCCCATATCTGATTCTTGTCGGAAAAATCCGTTATTTTGTGATTTTTGAACGTATCTGATTTTCGTTGAAAAATCCGTTATTTTGCAATTTTTGCACATATCTGATTTTCGTCGAAAAATTCGTTATTTTTGTCATTTTTGGACATATCGGATTTTTGTCGAAAGATCCGTTATTATGTAATTTTTGGATATATCTTTGATTTTTGTCGGAATAACCGCTATTTTTGCCATTTTTGCCCATATCTGATTTTCGTCGAAAAATTCGTTATTTTGTCATTTTTGGACATATCGGATTTTTGTCGAAAGATCCGTTATTTTGCAATTTTTGCACATATCTGATTTTCGTCGAAAAAATCCGATATATTGTCATTTTTGGACATATCTGATTTTAACGTTGTCGGAATAAACCGCTATTTTTGCCATTTTTTCCCATATCTGAGTCTTGTCGGAAAAATACGTTATTTTGCCATTTTTGTACATATCTGATTTTCGGCGAAAAATCCGTTATTTTGCCATTTTTGGACATATCTGATTTTTGTCGGAATGACCGCTATTTTTGCCATTTTTTCCCATATCTGATTCTTGTCGGAAAAATCCGTTATTTTGTCATTTTTGTACATATCTGATTTTCGTCGAAAAATCCGTTATTTTGCTATTATTGGACATATCTGATTGTTGTCGAAAAAATCCGTTATTTTGTGATTTTTGAACGTATCTGATTTTCGTCGAAAAATCCGTTATTATGTAATTTTTGAATATATTTTTGATTTTTGTCGAAAGAATCCGTTATTTTGCAATTTTTGCCCATAATCTGATTTTCGTCGAAAAATTCGTTATTTTGTTATTTTTGGACATATTTGATTTTCGTCGAAAGATCCGTTATTTTGCAATTTTTGCACATATCTTTGATTTTTGATTTTTGTTGAAAAAACCGCTATTTTGCAATTTTTGCACATATCTGATTTTCGTCGAAAAATTCGTTATTTTGTCATTTTTGGACATATCGGATTTTTGTCGAAAGATCCGTTATTTTGCAATTTTTGCACATATCTGATTATCGTCGACAAATTAGTTATTTTTCATTTTTGGACATATCGGATTTTCGTCGAAAAATCCGTTATATTGTCATTTTTTTGACATATCTGATATTTGTCGAAAAATCCGTTATATTGTCATTTTTGGACATATCTGATTTTTGTCGAAATAACCGCTATTTTTGCCATTTTTTCCCATATCTGATTGTTAGTCGAAAAAATCCGTTATTTTGCGATTTTTGTACATATCTGATTTTCGGCGAAAAATCCGTTATTTTGCCAATTTTTGGACATATCTTTGATTTTTTGTCGGAATGACCGCTATTTTTGCCATTTTTTCCCATATCTGATTCTTGTCGGAAAAATCCGTTATTTTGTCATTTTTGTACATATCTGATTTTCGTCGAAAAATCCGTTATTTTGCTATTATTGGACATATCTGATTGTTGTCGAAAAAATCCGTTATTTTGTGATTTTTGGAACATATCTGATTTTCGTCGAAAAATCCGTTATTATGCAATTTTTGATATATCTTTGATTTTTGTCGAAAAATCCGTTATTTTGCCATTTTTGGACATATCTGATTTTCGTCGAAAAATCCGTTAATTTGTTATTTTTGGACATATTTGATTTTTGTCGAAAAATCCGTTATTTTGCCATTTTTGCACATATCTGATTTTCGTCGAAAAATCCGTTATTTTGTTATTTTTGTACATATCTGATTTTCGTCGAAAAATCCGTTATTTTGCCATTTTTGGACATATCTGATTGTTCGTCGAAAAATCCGATATTTTGTGATTTTTGAACATATCTGATTTTATTTTTTTATATATTTTTTTTTTGTCGGAAAAAACCGCTGTTTTTGCCATTTTTTCACATATCTAATTTTCGTCGAAAAATTCGTTATTTTGTCATTTTTGGACATATCTGATTTTTGTCGGAATAACCGCTATTTTTGCCATTTTTTCCCATATCTGATTCCTTGTCGGAAAAATCCGTTATTTTGTCATTTTTGTACATATCTGATTTTCGTCGAAAAATCCGTTATTTTGCCATTATTGGACATATCTGATTGTTGTCGAAAAAATCCGTTATTTTGTGATTTTTGAACGTATCTGATTTTCGTTGAAAAATCCGTTATTATGTAATTTTTGGATATATTTTTGATTTTTGTCGGAATAACCGCTATTTTTGCCATTTTTGCACATATCTGATTTTCGTCGAAAAATTCGTTATTTTGTCATTTTTGGACATATCTGATTTTTGTCGAAAAATCCGTTATTTTGCCAATTTTTGCACATATCTGATTTTCGTCGAAAAATTCGTTATTTTGTCATTTTTGGACATATCTGATTTTTGTCGAAAAATCCGTTATTTTGCAATTTTTGCACATATCTGATTTTCGTCGAAAAATTCGTTATTTTGTCATTTTTGGACATATCGGATTTTCGTCGAGAAATCCGTTATTTTGTCATTTTTGGACATATCTGATTTTTGTCGAAAAATCCGTTATTTTGTCATTTTTGGACATATCTGATTTTTGTCGAAAAAACCGTTATTTTGCCATTTTTGGACATATCTGATTTTTGTCGAAAAACCGTATTTTTATTTTTGACATATCTGATTTTTGTCGAAAAATCCGTTATTTTTGCCATTTTTGTACATATCTGATTTTCGGCGAAAAATCCGTTATTTTGCTATTTTTGGACATATCTGATTTTTGTCGGAATGACCGCTATTTTTGCCATTTTTTCCCATATCTGATTCTTGTCGGAAAAATCCGTTATTTTGTCATTTTTGTACATATCTGATTTTCGTCGAAAAATCCGTTATTTTGCTATTATTGGACATATCTGATTGTTGTCGAAAAAATCCGTTATTTTGTGATTTTTGAACGTATCTGATTTTCGTTGAAAAATCCGTTATTATGTAATTTTTGAATATATTTTTGATTTTTGTCGAAAGATCCGTTATTTTGCCATTTTTGCACATATCTGATTTTCGTCGAAAAATTCCGTTATTTTGTTATTTTTGGACATATTTGATTTTCGTCGAAAGATCCGTTATTTTGCAATTTTTGCACATATCTGATTTTCGTCGAAAAAATCCGTTATTTTGTCATTTTTGGACATATTGGACTTTCGTCGAAAAATCCGTTATATTGCCATTTTTGCACAAATCTGATTTTCATCGAAAAATCCGTTATTTTGTTATTTTTGTACATATCTGATTTTCGTCGAAAAATCCGTTATTTTGCCATTATTGGACATATCTGATTGTTGTCCAAAAAATCCGAAATTTTGTGATTTTTGAACGTATCTGATTTTCGGCGAAAATTCCGTTATTATGTAATTTTTGGATATATTTTTGATTTTTGTCGGAATAACCGCTGTTTTTGCCATTTTTTCACATATCTAATTTTCGTCGAAAAATTCGTTATTTTGTCATTTTTGGACATATCTGATTTTTGTCGAAATAACCGCTCTTTTTGCCATTTTTTCCCATATCTGATTCTTGTCGAAAAAATCCGTTATTTTGTCATTTTTGTACATATCTGATTTTCGTCGAAAAATCCGTTATTTTGCCATTTTTGGACATATCTGATTTTTGTCGAAAAAATCCGTTATTTTGTGCCATTTTTGACTTTTCGTCGAAAAATTCGTGATTTTTTTTTTGAAATTTTGGGTTTTTGTCGGGAAATCCGTTTTTTTTCCCTTTTTGCACAAATCTGATTTTCGTCGAAAAATCCGTTATTTTGTTATTTTTGTACATATCTGATTTTCGTCGAAAAATCCGTTATTTTGCCATTATTGGACATATCTGATTGTTGTCCAAAAAATCCGATATTTTGTGATTTTTGAACGTAACTGATTTTCGTTGAAAAATCCGTTATTATGTAATTTTTGGATATATTTTTGATTTTTGTCGGAATAACCGCTGTTTTTACCAATTTTTCACATATCTAATTTTCGTTGCAAAAATTTGTTATTTTGTCATTTTTGGACATATCTGATTTTTGTCGGAATAACCGCTATTTTTGCCATTTTTCCCCATATCTGATTCTTGTCGGAAAAATCCGTTATTTTGTCATTTTTGTACATATCTGATTTTCGTCGAAAAATCCGTTATTTTGCCATTATTGGACATATCTGATTGTTGTCGAAAAAATCCGTTATTTTGTGATTTTTGAACGTATCTGATTTTCGTTGAAAAATCCGTTATTATGTAATTTTTGGATATATTTTTGATTTTTGTCGGAATAACCGCTATTTTTGCCATTTTTTCACATATCTAATTTTCGTCGAAAAATTCGTTATTTTGTCATTTTTGGACATATCTGATTTTTGTCGGAATAACCGCTATTTTTGCCATTTTTTCCCATATCTGATTCTTGTCGGAAAAATCCGTTATTTTGTCATTTTTGTACATATCTGATTTTCGTCGAAAAATCCGTTATTTTGCAATTTTTGCACATATCTGATTTTCGTCGAGAAATCCGTTATTTTGTCATTTTTTGACATATCTGATTTTTGTCGAAAAATCCGATATTTTGTCATTTTTGGACATATCTGTTTTTCGTCGAAAAATTCATTATTTCGCCATTTTTGTACATATCTGATTTTCGGCGAAAAATCCGTTATTTTGCTATTTTTGGACATATCTGATTTTTGTCGGAATGACCGCTATTTTTGCCATTTTTTCCCATATCTGATTCTTGTCGGAAAAATCCGTTATTTTGTCATTTTTGTACATATCTGATTTTCGTCGAAAAATCCGTTATTTTGCCATTATTGGACATATCTGATTGTTGTCGAAAAAATCCGTTATTTTGTGATTTTTGAACGTATCTGATTTTCGTTGAAAAATCCGATATTATGTAATTTTTGGATATATTTTTGATTTTTGTCGAAAGATCCGTTATTTTGCAATTTTTGCACATATCTGATTTTCGTCGAAAAATTCGTTATTTTGTCATTTTTGGACATATTTGATTTTCGTCGAAAGATCCGTTATTTTGCAATTTTTGCACATATCTGATTTTCGTCGAAAAATTCGTTATTTTTCATTTTTGGACATATATTGACTTATTGCCATTATTGGACATATCTGATTGTTGTCCAAAAAATCTGATATTTTGTGATTTTTGAACGTAACTGATTTTCGTTGAAAAATCCGTTATTATGTAATTTTTGGATATATTTTTGATTTTTGTCGGAATAACCGCTGTTTTTACCATTTTTTCACATATCTAATTTTCGTCGAAAAATTCGTTATTTTGTCATTTTTGGACATATCTGATTTTTGTCGGAATAACCGCTATTTTTGCCATTTTTTCCCATATATGATTCTTGTCGGAAAAATCCGTTATTTTGTCATTTTTGTACATATCTGATTTTCGTCGAAAAATCCGTTATTTTGCCATTATTGGACATATCTGATTGTTGTCGAAAAAATCCGTTATTTTGTGATTTTTGAACGTATCTGATTTTCGTTGAAAAATCCGTTATTATGTAATTTTTGGATATATTTTTGATTTTTGTCGGAATAACCGCTATTTTTGCCATTTTTGCACATATCTGATTTTCGTCGAAAAATTCGTAATTTTGTCATTTTTGGACATATTTGATTTTTGTCGGAATAACCGCTATTTTTGCCATTTTTTCCCATATCTGATTCTTGTCGGAAAATCCGTTATTTTGTGATTTTTGAACTTATCTGATTTTCGTTGAAAAATCCGTTATTTTGCAATTTTTGCACATATCTGATTTTCGTCGAAAAATTCGTTATTTTGTCATTTTTGGACATATCGGATTTTTGTCGAAAGATCCGTTATTTTGCAATTTTTGCACATATCTGATTATCGTCGAAAAATTCGTTATTTTTCATTTTTGGACATATCGGATTTTCGTCGAGAAATCCGTTATATTGTCATTTTTGGACATATCTGATATTTGTCGAAAAATCCGATATATTGTCATTTTTGGACATATCTGTTTTTCGTCGAAAAATTCGTTATCTCGCCATTTTTGCACAAATCTGATTTTCGGCGAAAAATCCGTTATTTTGTTCAAATTTTTTGTTTTTTGTCGGAATAACCGCTATTTTTGCCATTTTTTACCATATCTGATTCTTGTCGGAAAAATCCGTTATTTTGTCATTTTTTAACATATCTGATTTTTGTCGAAAAATCCGTTATTTTGCCATTATTGGACATATCTGATTGTTGTCGAAAAAATCCGTTATTTTGTGATTTTTTAACGTAACTGATTTTCGTCAAAAAATCCAGTATTTTGCAATTTTTGGACATATCTGAATTTTGTCGGAATAACCGCTATTTTTGCCATTTTTCCCATATGTGATTCTTGTCGAAAAATCCGTTATTTTGACATTTTTGTACATATCTGATTTTCGTTGAAAAATCCGTTATTATGTAATTTTTGGATATATTTTTGATTTTTGTCGGAATAACCGCTATTTTTGCCATTTTTTCCCATATTGATTCTTGTCGGAAAAATACGTTATTTTGTGATTTTTGTACATATCTGATTTTCGGCGAAAAATCCGTTATTTTGTCATTTTTGGACATATCTGATTCTTGTCGGAAAAATCCGTTATTTTGTCATTTTTGTACATATATGATTTTTGTAGAAAAATCCGTTATTTTGTCATTTTTGTACATATATGATTTTTGTAGAAAAATCCGTTATTTTGCCATTATTGGACATTTCTGATGTTGTCGAAAAAATCCATTATTTTGTCATTTTTTTACATATCTGATTTTCGTCAAAAAAATCCAGTATTTTGCGATTTTTGGACATATCTGATTTTTGTCGGAATAACCGCTATTTTTGCCATTTTTCCCATATATGATTCTTATCGGAAAAATCCGTTATTTTGTCATTTTTGTACATATCTGATTTTCGTCGAAAAATCCGTTATTTTGCCATTATTGGACATCTCTGATTGTTGTCGAAAAAATCCGTTATTTTGTGATTTTTGAACGTATCTGATTTTCGTTGAAAAATCCGTTATTATGTAATTTTTGGATATATTTTTGATTTTTGTCGGAATAACCGCTATTTTTGCCATTTTTGCACATATCTGATTTTCGTCGAAAAATTCGTAATTTTGTCATTTTTGGACATATTTGATTTTTGTCGGAATAACCGCTATTTTTGCCATTTTTTCCCATATCTGATTCTTGTCGGAAAAATCCGTTATTTTGTGATTTTTGAACGTATCTGATTTTCGTTGAAAAATCCGTTATTTTGCAATTTTTGCACATATCTGATTTTCGTCGAAAAATTCGTTATTTTGTAATTTTTGGACATATCGGATTTTTGTCGAAAGATCCGTTATTTTGCAATTTTTGCACATATCTGATTATCGTCGAAAAATTCGTTATTTTGTCATTTTTGGACATATCGGATTTTCGTCGAAAAATCCGTTATATTGTCATTTTTGGACATATCTGATATTTGTCGAAAAATCCGATATTTTGTCATTTTTGGACATATCTGTTTTTCGTCGAAAAATTCGTTATTTTGCCATTTTTGCACAAATCTGATTTTCGGCGAAAAATCCGTTATTTTGTCATTTTTGTACATATCTGATTTTCGTTAAAAAAATCCGTTATTATGTAATTTTTGGATATATTTTTGATTTTTGTCGGAATAACCGCTATTTTTGCCATTTTTGCACATATCTGATTTTCGTCAAAAAATCCGTTATTTTGCCATTTTTGGACATATCTGATTTTTGTCGGAATAACCGCTATTTTTGCCATTTTTTCCCATATATGATTCTTGTCGGAAAAATCCGTTATTTTGTCATTTTTGTACATATCTGATTTTCGTCGAAAAATCCGTTATTTTGCCATTATTGGACATATCTGATTCTTGTCGGAAAAATCCGTTATTTTGTGATTTTTGAACGTATCTGATTTTCGTTGAAAAATCCGATATTATGTAATTTTTGGATATATTTTTGATTTTTGTCGGAATAACCGCTATTTTTGCCATTTTTGCACATATCTGATTTTCGTCGAAAAATTCGTTATTTTGTCATTTTTGGACATATTTGATTTTTGTCGGAATAACCGCTATTTTTGCCATTTTTTCCCATATCTGATTCTTGTCGGAAAATTCGTTATTTTGTGATTTTTGAACGTATCTGATTTTCGTTGAAAAATCCGTTATTTTGCAATTTTTGCACATATCTGATTTTCGTCGAAAAATTCGTTATTTTGTCATTTTTGGACATATCGGATTTTTGTCGAAAGATCCGTTATTTTGCAATTTTTGCACATATCTGATTATCGTCGAAAAATTCGTTATTTTTCATTTTTGGACATATCGGATTTTCGTCGAGAAAATCCGTTATATTGTCATTTTTGGACATATCTGATTTTCGTCGAAAAATCCGTTATATTGTCATTTTTGGACATATCTGATTTTTCGTCGAAAAATTCGTTATCTCGCCATTTTTGCACAAATCTGATTTTCGGCGAAAAATCCGTTATTGTGTCATTTTTGTACATATCTGATTTTTTGTCGGAATAACCGCTATTTTTGCCATTTTTTCCCATATCTGATTCTTGTCGGAAAAATCCGTTATTTTGTCATTTTTTATCATATCTGATTTTTGTCGAAAAATCCGTTATTTTGCCATTATTGGACATATCTGATTGTTGTCGAAAAAATCCGTTATTTTGTGATTTTTGAACGTAACTGATTTTCGTTGAAAAATCCGCTATTATGTAATATTTTGGATATATTTTTGATTTTTGTCGGAATAACCGCTATTTTTGCACATATCTGATTTTTGTCGAAAAATTCGTTATTTTGTCATTTTTGGACATATCTGATTTTTGTCGGAAAAATCCGTTATTTTGTCATTTTTGTACATATCTGATTTTTGTAGAAAAATCCGTTATTTTGCCATTATTGGACATATCTGATGTTGTCGAAAAAATCCGTTATTTTGTCATTTTTTTACATATCTGATTTTCGTCAAAAAATCCAGTATTTTGCAATTTTTGGACATATCTGAATTTTGTCGGAATAACCGCTATTTTTGCCATTTTTTCCCATATGTGAGTCTTGTCGAAAAAGCCGTTATTTTGTCATTTTTGTACATATCTGATTTTCGTTGAAAAATCCGTTATTATGTAATTTTTGGATATATTTTTGATTTTTGTCGGAATAACCGCTATTTTTGCCATTTTTCCACATATCTGATTTTTGTCGAAAAATTCGTTATTGTGTCATGTTTGGACATATCTGATTTTTGTCGGAATAACCGCTATTTTTGCCATCTTTTCCCATATCTGATTCTTGTCGGAAAAATCCGTTATTTTGTCATTTTTGTACATATCTGATTTTTGTCGGAATAACCGCTATTTTTGCCATTTTTTCCCATATCTGATTCTTGTCGGAAAAATCCGTTATTTTGTCATTTTTGAACATATCTGATTTTTGTAGAAAAATCCGTTATTTTGCCATTATTGGACATATCTGATTGTTGTCGAAAAAATCCGTTATTTTGTCATTTTTTTACATATCTGATTTTCGTCAAAAAATCCAGTATTTTGCAATTTTTGGACATATCTGAATTTTGTCGGAATAACCGCTATTTTTGCCATTTTTTCCCATATGTGATTCTTGTCGAAAAATCCGTTATTTTGACATTTTTGTACATATCTGATTTTCGTTGAAAAATCCGTTATTATGTAATTTTTGGATATATTTTTGATTTTTGTCGGAATAACCGCTATTTTTGCCATTTTTTCCCATATTGATTCTTGTCGGAAAAATACGTTATTTTGTGATTTTTGTACATATCTGATTTTCGGCGAAAAATCCGTTATTTTGTCATTTTTGGACATATCTGATTCTTGTCGGAAAAATCCGTTATTTTGTCATTTTTGTACATATATGATTTTTGTAGAAAAATCCGTTATTTTGTCATTTTTGTACATATATGATTTTTGTAGAAAAATCCGTTATTTTGCCATTTTTGGACATTTCTGATGTTGTCGAAAAAATCCATTATTTTGTCATTTTTTTACATATCTGATTTTCGTCAAAAAATCCAGTATTTTGCGATTTTTGGACATATCTGATTTTTGTCGGAATAACCGCTATTTTTGCACATATATGATTCTTATCGTAAAAATCCGTTATTTTGTCATTTTTGTACATATCTGATTTTCGTCGAAAAATCCGTTATTTTGCCATTATTGGACATCTCTGATTGTTGTCGAAAAAATCCGTTATTTTGTGATTTTTGAACGTATCTGATTTTCGTTGAAAAATCCGTTATTATGTAATTTTTGGATATATTTTTGATTTTTGTCGGAATAACCGCTATTTTTGCCATTTTTGCACATATCTGATTTTCGTCGAAAAATTCGTAATTTTGTCATTTTTGGACATATTTGATTTTTGTCGGAATAACCGCTATTTTTGCCATTTTTTCCCATATCTGATTCTTGTCGGAAAATCCGTTATTTTGTGATTTTTGAACGTATCTGATTTTCGTTGAAAAATCCGTTATTTTGCAATTTTTGCACATATCTGATTTTCGTCGAAAAATTCGTTATTTTGTAATTTTTGGACATATCGGATTTTTGTCGAAAGATCCGTTATTTTGCAATTTTTGCACATATCTGATTATCGTCGAAAAATTCGTTATTTTTCATTTTTGGACATATCGGATTTTCGTCGAGAAATCCGTTATTTTGTCATTTTTGGACATATCTGATATTTGTCGAAAAATCCGTTAGATTGTTATTTTTGGACATATCTGTTTTTCGTCGAAAAATTCGTTATCTCGCCATTTTTGCACAAATCTGATTTTCGGCGAAAAATCCGTTATTTTGTCATTTTTGTACATATCTGATTTTCGTTAAAAAATCCGTTATTATGTAATTTTTGGATATATTTTTGATTTTTGTCGGAATAACCGCTATTTTTGCCATTTTTGCACATATCTGATTTTCGTCGAAAAAATCCAGTATTTTGCCATTTTTGGACATATCTGATTTTTGTCGGAATAACCGCTATTTTTGCCATTTTTTCCCATATATGATTCTTGTCGAAAAAATCCGTTATTTTGTCATTTTTGTACATATCTGATTTTCGTCGAAAAATCCGTTATTTTGCCATTATTGGACATATCTGATTCTTGTCGAAAAAATCCGTTATTTTGTGATTTTTGAACGTATCTGATTTTCGTTGAAAAATCCGTTATTATGTAATTTTTGGATATATTTTTGATTTTTGTCGGAATAACCGCTATTTTTGCCATTTTTGCACATATCTGATTTTCGTCGAAAAATTCGTAATTTTGTCATTTTTGGACATATTTGATTTTTGTCGGATATAACCGCTATTTTTGCCATTTTTTCCCATATCTGATTCTTGTCGGAAAATTCCGTTATTTTGTGATTTTTGAACGTATCTGATTTTCGTTGAAAAATCCGTTATTTTGCAATTTTTGCACATATCTGATTTTCGTCGAAAAATTCGTTATTTTGTCATTTTTGGACATATCGGATTTTTGTCGAAAGATCCGTTATTTTGCAATTTTTGCACATATCTGATTATCGTCGAAAAATTCGTTATTTTTCATTTTTGGACATATCGGATTTTCGTCGAGAAATCCGTTATATTGTCATTTTTGGACATATCTGATATTTGTCGAAAAATCCGATATATTGTCATTTTTGGACATATCTGTTTTTCGTCGAAAAATTCGTTATTTCGCCATTTTTGCACAAATCTGATTTTCGGCGAAAAATCCGTTATTTTGTCATTTTTGTACATATCTGATTTTTGTCGGAATAACCGCTATTTTTGCCATTTTTTCCCATATCTGATTCTTGTCGGAAAAATCCGTTATTTTGTCATTTTTGTATCATATCTGATTTTTGTCGAAAAATCCGTTATTTTGCCATTTTTGGACATATCTGATTGTTGTCGGAAAAAATCCGTTATTTTGTGATTTTTTGAACAATAACTGATTTTTCGTTGAAAAATCCGTTATTTTGTCATTTTTGGATATATTTTTGATTTTTGTCGGAAAAACCAGTATTTTGCCATTTTTGCACATATCTGATTTTTGTCGGAATAACCGCTATTTTGCCATTTTTTGCCATATCTGATTTTTGTCGGAAAAATCCGTTATTATGTCATTTTTGTACATATCTGATTTTCGTCGAAAAATCCGTTATTTTGCCATTATTGGACATATCTGATTGTTGTCGAAAAAATCCGTTATTTTGTGATTTTTTAACGTATCTGATTTTCGTTGAAAAATCCGTTATTTTGTAATTTTTGGACATATCTTTGATTTTTGTCGGAATAACCGCTATTTTTGCCATTTTCCATATCTGATTCTTGTCGAAAAAGCCGTTATATTGTCATTTTTGTACATATCTGATTTTCGTTGAAAAAACCGTTATTATGTCATTTTTGGCTATATTTTTGATTTTTGTCGAAAAAACCGTTATTTTTGCCATTTTTGTACATATCTGATTTTTGTCGAAAAATCCGTTATTTTTGTCATGTTTGGACATCTGATTTTTGTCGGAATAACCGCTATTTTTGCCATTTTTTCCCATATCTGATTCTTGTCGGAAAAATCCGTTATTTTGTCATTTTTGTACATATATGATTTTTGTCGAAATAACCGTTATTTTGCCATTTTTGGACATTTCTGATGCTTGTCGGAAAAATACGTTATTTTGTCATTTTTGTACATATCTGATTTTCGGCGAAAAATCCCGTTATTTTGCCATTTTTGGACATATCTGATTTTTGTCGGAATAACCGCTATTTTTTGCCATTTTTTCCCATATGTGATTCTTGTCGGAAAAATCCGTTATTTTGTCATTTTTGTACATATCTGATTTTTGTCGAAAAGATCCGTTATTTTTGCCATTTTTTGCCATATCTGATTCTTGTCAAAAAAATCCGTTATTTTGTCATTTTTGTACATATCTGATTTTCGTCGAAAAATCCGTTATTTTGCCATTTTTGGACATATCTGATTGTTGTCGAAATAAATCCGTTATTTTGTGACATTTTTGAACGTATCTGATTTTCATTGAAAATTTCGTTATTATGTAATTTTTGGACATAATCTTGATTTTTGTCGAAAGATCCGCTATTTTTGCCATTTTTGCCGATATCTGATTTTTGTCGAAAAATTCGTTATTTTGCCATTTTTGTACATATCTGATTTTCGGCGAAAAATCCGTTATTTTGCTATTTTTGGACATATCTGATTTTTGTCGGAATCGCTATTTTGTATTTTTGAAATCTCGTTAAATTTCCTTCATTTTTGGAATTTTTGAATATTTTTGATTTTCGTCGAAAAATCCGTTATTTTGCCATTTTTGCACAAATCTGATTTTCATCGAAAAATCCGTTATTTTGTTATTTTTGGACATATCTGATTTTCGTCGAAAAATCCGTTATTTTGCTATTTTTGGACATATCTGATTTTTGTCGAAATGACTTCGTTATTTTTGCCATTTTTTCCCATATCTGATTCTTCGTCAAAAAATCCGTTATTTTGTCATTTTTGTACATATCTGATTTTCGTCGAAAAATCCGTTATTTTGCCATTATTGGACATATCTGATTGTTGTCCAAAAAATCCGTTATTTTGTGATTTTTGAACGTATCTGATTTTCGTTGAAAAATCCGTTATTATGTAATTTTTGGATATATTTTTGTTTTTTGTCGAAAGATCCGTTATTTTGCCATTTTTGTACATATCTGATTTTCGGCGAAAAATCCGTTATTTTGCTCATTTTTGGACATATCTGATTTTTGTCGGAATGACCGCTATTTTTGCCATTTTTTTCCCATATCTGATTCTTGTCGGAAAAATCCGTTATTTTGTCATTTTTGTACATATCTGATTTTCGTCGAAAAATCCGTTATTTTGCCATTATTGGACATATCTGATTGTTGTCGAAAAAATCCGTTATTTTGTGATTTTTGAACGTATCTGATTTTCGTTGAAAAATCCGTTATTATGTAATTTTTCGATATATTTTTGATTTTTGTCGGAATAACCGCTATTTTTGCCATTTTTGCACATATCTGATTTTCGTCGAAAAATTCGTAATTTTGTCATTTTTGGACATATTTGATTTTTTGTCGGATAATATAAATAATAATATTTTTGCCATTTTTTCCCATATCTGATTCTTGTCGGAAAAATCCGTTATTTTGTGATTTTTGAAAGTATCTGATTTTCGTTGAAAAATCCGTTATTTTGCAATTTTTGCACATATCTGATTTTCGTCGAAAAATTCGTTATTTTGTCATTTTTGGACATATCGGATTTTTGTCGAAAGATCCGTTATTTTGCAAATTTTGCACATATCTGATTATCGTCGAAAAATTCGTTATTTTTCATTTTTGGACATATCGGATTTTCGTCGAGAAATCCGTTATATTGTCATTTTTGGACATATCTGATATTTGTCGAAAAATCCGATATATTGTCATTTTTGGACATATCTGATTTTCGTCGAAAAATTCGTTATTTCGCCATTTTTGCACAAATCTGATTTTCGGCGAAAAATCCGTTATTTTGTCATTTTTGGATATATCTTGATTTTTGTCGGAATAACCGCTATTTTTGCCATTTTTTCCCATATCTGATTCTTGTCGGAAAAATCCGTTATTTTGTCATTTTTGTACATATCTGATTTTTGTCGGAATAACCGCTATTTTTGCCATTTTTTCCCATATCTGATTCTTGTCGGAAAAATCCGTTATTTTGTCATTTTTGTACATATCTGATTTTTGTAGAAAAATCCGTTATTTTGCCATTAATGGAAATATCTGATTGTTGTCGAAAAAATCCGTTATTTTGTGATTTTTGAACGTAACTGATTTTCGTTGAAAAATCCGTTATTATGTAATTTTTGGATATATTTTTGATTTTTGTCGGAATAACCGCTATTTTTGCACATATCTGATTTTTGTCGAAAAATCCGTTATTATGTAATTTTTGGATATATTTTTAATTTTTGTCGGAATAACCGCTATTTTTGCCATTTTTTCCCATATCTGATTCTTGTCGGAAAAATCCGTTATTTTGTCATTTTTGTACATATATGATTTTTGTAGAAAAATCCGTTATTTTGCCATTATTGGACATTTCTGATGTTGTCGAAAAAATCCGTTATTTTGTCATTTTTTTACATATCTGATTTTCGTCAAAAAATCCAGTATTTTGCCATTTTTGGACATATCTGAATTTTGTCGGAATAACCGCTATTTTTGCCATTTTTTCCCATATGTGATTCTTGTCGAAAAATCCGTTATTTTGTCATTTTTGTACATATCTGATTTTTGTCGGAATAACCGCTATTTTTGCCATTTTTTCCCATATCTGATTCTTGTCGGAAAAATCCGTTATTATGTCATTTTTGTACATATCTGATTTTCGTCGAAAAATCCGTTATTTTGCCATTATTGGACATATCTGATTGTTGTCGAAAAAATCTGTTATTTTGTGATTTTTGAACGTATCTGATTTTCGTTGAAAAATCCGTTATTATGTAATTTTTGGATATATTTTTGATTTTTGTCGGAATAACCGCTATTTTTGCACATATCTGATTTTTGTCGAAAAATTCGTTATATTGTCATTTTTGGACATATCTGATTTTTGTCGGAATAACCGCTATTTTTGCCATTTTTGCCCATATGTGATTCTTGTCGAAAAATCCGTTATTTTGTCATTTTTGTACATATCTGATTTTCGTTGAAAAATCCGTTATTTTTGGATATATTTTTGATTTTTGTCGGAATAACCGCTATTTTTGCCATTTTTTCCCATATCTGATTCTTGTCGGAAAAATCCGTTATTTTGTCATTTTTGTACATATATGATTTTTGTAGAAAAATCCGTTATTTTGCCATTATTGGACATTTCTGATGTTGTCGAAAAAATCCGTTATTTTGTCATTTTTTTACATATCTGATTTTCGTCAAAAAATCCAGTATTTTGCCATTTTTGGACATATCTGAATTTTGTCGGAATAACCGCTATTTTTGCCATTTTTTCCCATATGTGATTCTTGTCCAAAAATCCGTTATTTTGTCATTTTTGTACATATCTGATTTTTGTCGGAATAACCGCTATTTTTGCCATTTTTTCCCATATTGATTCTTGTCGGAAAAATCCGTTATTATGTCATTTTTGTACATATCTGATTTTCGTCGAAAAATCCGTTATTTTGCCATTTTTGGACATATCTGAATTTTGTCGGAATAACCGCTATTTTTGCCATTTTTTCCCATATCTGATTCTTGTCGGAAAAATCCGTTATTTTGTCATTTTTGTACATATCTGATTTTTGTCGGAATAACCGCTATTTTTGCCATTTTTTCCCATATCTGATTCTTGTCGGAAAAATCCGTTATTTTGTCATTTTTGTACATATCTGATTTTTGTAGAAAAATCCGTTATTTTGCCATTATTGGACATATCTGAATTTTGTCGGAATAGCCGCTATTTTTGATATTTTTTCCCATATGTGATTCTTGTCGAAAAATCCGTTATTTTGTCATTTTTATACATATCTGATTTTTGTCGGAATAACCGCTATTTTTCCCATGTTTTCCCATATCTGATTCTTGTCGGAAAAATCCGTTATTATGTCATTTTTGTACATATCTGATTTTCGTCGAAAAATCCGTTATTTTGCCATTATTGGACATGTCTGATTGTTGTCGAAAAAATCTGTTATTTTGTGATTTTTGAACGTATCTGATTTTCGTTGAAAAATCCGTTATTATGTAATTTTTGGATATATTTTTGATTTTTGTCGGAATAACCGCTATTTTTGCACATATCTGATTCTTGTCGGAAAAATCCGTTATTTTGTCATTTTTGTACATATCTGATTTTTGTAGAAAAATCCGTTATTTTGCCATTAATGGACATATCTGATTGTTGTCGAAAAAATCCGTTATTTTGTGATTTTTGAACGTAACTGATTTTTGTCGAAAAATCCGTTATTATGTAATTTTTGGATATATTTTTGATTTTTGTCGGAATAAACGCTATTTTTGCCATTTTTTCCCATATCTGATTCTTGTCGGAAAAATCCGTTATTTTGTCATTTTTGTACATATATGATTTTTGTAGAAAAATCCGTTATTTTGCCATTATTGGACATTTCTGATGTTGTCGAAAAAATCCGTTATTTTGTCATTTTTTACATATCTGATTTTCGTCAAAAAATCCAGTATTTTGCCATTTTTGGACATATCTGAATTTTGTCGGAATAACCGCTATTTTTGCCATTTTTTCCCATATGTGATTCTTGTCGAAAAATCCGTTATTTTGTCATTTTTGTACATATCTGATTTTTGTCGGAATAACCGCTATTTTTGCCATTTTTTCCCATATTGATTCTTGTCGGAAAAATCCGTTATTATGTCATTTTTGTACATATCTGATTTTCGTCGAAAAATCCGTTATTTTGCCATTATTGGACATATCTGATTGTTGTCGAAAAAATCTGTTATTTTGTGATTTTTGAACGTATCTGATTTTCGTTGAAAAATCCGTTATTATGTAATTTTTGGATATATTTTTGATTTTTGTCGGAATAACCGCTATTTTTGCACATATCTGATTTTTGTCGAAAAATTCGTTATATTGTCATTTTTGGACATATCTGATTTTTGTCGGAATAACCGCTATTTTTGCCATTTTTTCCCATATGTGATTCTTGTCGAAAAATCCGTTATTTTGTCATTTTTGTACATATCTGATTTTCGTTGAAAAATCCGTTATTTTTGGATATATTTTTGATTTTTGTCGGAATAACCGCTATTTTTGCCATTTTTTCCCATATCTGATTCTTGTCGGAAAAATCCGTTATTTTGTCATTTTTGTACATATATGATTTTTGTAGAAAAATCCGTTATTTTGCCATTATTGGACATTTCTGATGTTGTCGAAAAAATCCGTTATTTTGTCATTTTTTTATATATCTGATTTTCGTCAAAAAAATCCAGTATTTTGCCATTTTTGGACATATCTGAATTTTGTCGGAATAACCGCTATTTTTGCCATTTTTTCCCATATGTGATTCTTGTCGAAAAATCCGTTATTTTGTCATTTTTGTACATATCTGATTTTTGTCGGAATAACCGCTATTTTTGCCATTTTTTCCCATATTGATTCTTGTCGGAAAAATCCGTTATTATGTCATTTTTGTACATATCTGATTTTCGTCGAAAAATCCGTTATTTTGCCATTATTGGACATATCTGATTGTTGTCGAAAAAATCTGTTATTTTGTGATTTTTGAACGTATCTGATTTTCGTTGAAAAATCCGTTATTATGTAATTTTTGGATATATTTTTGATTTTTGTCGGAATAACCGCTATTTTTGCACATATCTGATTTTTGTCGAAAAATTCGTTATATTGTCATTTTTGGACATATCTGATTTTTTGTCGGAATAACCGCTATTTTTGCCATTTTTTCCCATATGTGATTCTTGTCGAAAAATCCGTTATTTTGTCATTTTTGTACATATCTGATTTTCGTTGAAAAATCCGTTATTTTTGGATATATTTTTGATTTTTGTCGGAATAACCGCTATTTTTGCCATTTTTTCTCATATCTGATTCTTGTCGGAAAAATCCGTTATTTTGTCATTTTTGTACATATCTGATTTTCGTTGAAAAATCCGTTATTTTTGGATATATTTTTGATTTTTGTCGGAATAACCGCTATTTTTCCCATGTTTTCCCATATTGATTCTTGTCGGAAAAATCCGTTATTATGTCATTTTTGTACATATCTGATTTTCGTCGAAAAATCCGTTATTTTGCCATTATTGGACATATCTGATTGTTGTCGAAAAAATCTGTTATTTTGTGATTTTTGAACGTATCTGATTTTCGTTGAAAAATCCGTTATTATGTAATTTTTGGATATATTTTTGATTTTTGTCGGAATAACCGCTATTTTTGCACATATCTGATTTTCGTCGAAAAATCCGTTATTTTGTCATTTTTGGACATATCTGATTTTTGTCGGAATAACCGCTATTTTTGCCATTTTTTCCTATATCTGATTCTTGTCGGAAAAATCCGTTATTTTGTCAGTTTTGTACATATCTGATTTTTGTCGGAATAACCGCTATTTTTGCCATTTTTTCCCATATCTGATTCTTGTCGGAAATATCCGATATTTTGTCATTTTTGTACATATATGATTTCTGTAGAAAAATCCGTTATTTTGCCATTATTGGACATTTCTGATGTTGTCGAAAAAATCCGTTATTTTGTCATTTTTTTACATATCTGATTTTCGTCAAAAAATCCAGTATTTTGCCATTTTTGGACATATCTGAATTTTGTCGGAATAACCGCTATTTTTTGCTATTTTTTCCCATATGTGATTCTTGTCGAAAAATCCGTTATTTTGTCATTTTTGTACATATCTGATTTTTGTCGGAATAACCGCTATTTTTCCCATGTTTTCCCATATTGATTCTTGTCGGAAAAATCCGTTATTATGTCATTTTTGTACATATCTGATTTTCGTCGAAAAATCCGTTATATTGCCATTATTGGACATATCTGATTGTTGTCGAAAAAATCTGTTATTTTGTGATTTTTGAACGTATCTGATTTTCGTTGAAAAATCCGTTATTATGTAATTTTTGGATATATTTTTGATTTTTGTCGGAATAACCGCTATTTTTGCACATATCTGATTCTTGTCGGAAAAATCCGTTATTTTGTCATTTTTGTACATATCTGATTTTTGTAGAAAAATTCGTTATTTTGCCATTAATGGACATATCTGATTGTTGTCGAAAAAATCCGTTATTTTGTGATTTTTGAACGTAACTGATTTTCGTTGAAAAATCCGTTATTATGTAATTTTTGGATATATTTTTGATTTTTGTCGGAATAACCGCTATTTTTGCCATTTTTCCCATATCTGATTCTTGTCGGAAAAATCCGTTATTTTGTCATTTTTGTACATATATGATTTCTGTAGAAAAATCCGTTATTTTGCCATTATTGGACATTTCTGATGTTGTCGAAAAAATCCGTTATTTTGTCATTTTTTTACATATCTGATTTTCGTCAAAAAATCCAGTATTTTGTCATTTTTGGACATATCTGAATTTTGTCGGAATAACCGCTATTTTTGCTATTTTTTCCCATATGTGATTCTTGTCGAAAAATCCGTTATTTTGTCATTTTTGTACATATCTGATTTTTGTCGGAATAACCGCTATTTTTGCACATATCTGATTTTTGTCGAAAAATTCGTTATATTGTCATTTTTGGACATATCTGATTTTTGTCGGAATAACCGCTATTTTTGCCATTTTTTCCCATATGTGATTCTTGTCGAAAAATCCGTTATTTTGTCATTTTTGTACATATCTGATTTTCGTTGAAAAATTCGTTATTTTTGGATATATTTTTGATTTTTGTCGGAATAACCGCTATTTTTGCCATTTTTTCTCATATCTGATTCTTGTCGGAAAAATCCTTTATTTTGTCATTTTTGTACATATCTGATTTTCGTTGAAAAATCCGTTATTATGTAATTTTTGGACATATCTGATTTTTGTCGGAATAACCGCTATTTTTGCCATTTTTTCCCATATCTGATTCTTGTCGGAAAATTCCGTTATTATGTCATTTTTGTACATATCTGATTTTCGTCGAAAAATCCGTTATTTTGCCATTATTGGACATTTCTGATGTTGTCGAAAAAATCCGTTATTTTGTCATTTTTTTACATATCTGATTTTCGTCAAAAATCCGTTATTTTGCCATTTTTGGACATATCTGAATTTTGTCGGAATAACCGCTATTTTTGCCATTTTTTCCCATATGTGATTCTTGTCGAAAAATCCGTTATTTTGTCATTTTTGTACATATCTGATTTTTGTCGGAATAACCGCTATTTTTGCCATTTTTTCCCATATTGATTCTTGTCGGAAAATTCCGTTATTATGTCATTTTTGTACATATCTGATTTTCGTCGAAAAATCCGTTATTTTGCCATTATTGGACATATCTGATTGTTGTCGAAAAAATCTGTTATTTTGTGATTTTTGAACGTATCTGATTTTCGTTGAAAAATCCGTTATGTAATTTTTGGATATATTTTTGATTTTTGTCGGAATAACCGCTATTTTTGCACATATCTGATTCTTGTCGGAAAAATCCGTTATTTTGTCATTTTTGTACATATCTGATTTTTGTAGAAAAATCCGTTATTTTGCCATTAATGGACATATCTGATTGTTGTCGAAAAAATCCGTTATTTTGTGATTTTTGAACGTATCTGATTTTCGTTGCAAAAACCCGTTATTATGTAATTTTTGGATATATTTTTGATTTTTGTCGGAATAACCGCTTTTTTTTGGCACATATCTGATTTTTGTCGAAAAATCTGTTATTATGTAATTTTTGGATATATTTTTGATTTTTGTCGGAATAACCGCTATTTTTGCCATTTTTTCCTATATCTGATTCTTGTCGGAAAAATCCGTTATTTTGTCATTTTTGTACATATATGATTTTTGTAGAAAAATCCGTTATTTTGCCATTATTGGACATTTCTGATGTTGTCGAAAAAATCCGTTATTTTGTCATTTTTTTTACATATCTGATTTTCGTCAAAAAATCCAGTATTTTGCCATTTTTGGACATATCTGAATTTTGTCGGAATAACCGCTATTTTTGCCATTTTTTCCCATATGTGATTCTTGTCGAAAAATCCGTTATTTTGTCATTTTTGTACATATCTGATTTTTGTGAATAACCGCTATTTTTGCCATTCTGATTCTTGTCGGAAAAATCCGTTATTTTGTCATTTTTGTACATATATGATTTTTGTAGAAAAATCCGTTATTTTGCCATTATTGGACATTTCTGATGTTGTCGAAAAAATCCGTTATTTTGTCATTTTTTTACATATCTGATTTTCGTCAAAAAATCCAGTATTTTGCCATTTTTGGACATATCTGAATTTTGTCGGAATAACCGCTATTTTTGCCATTTTTTCCCATATTGATTCTTATTGAAAAATCCGTTATTTTGTCATTTTTGTACATATCTGATTTTTGTCGGAATAACCGCTATTTTTGCCATTTTTTCCCATATTGATTCTTGTCGGAAAATTCCGTTATTATGTCATTTTTGTACATATCTGATTTTCGTCAAAAAATCCGTTATTTTGCCATTATTGGACATATCTGATTGTTGACGAAAAAATCTGTTATTTTGTGATTTTTGAACGTATCTGATTTTCGTTGAAAAATCCGTTATTATGTAATTTTTGGATATATTTTTGATTTTTGTCGGAATAACCGCTATTTTTGCCATTTTTGCACATATCTGATTTTCGTCGAAAAATCCGTTATTTTGTCATTTTTGGACATATCTGATTTTTGTCGGAATAACCGCTATTTTTGCCATTGTTTCCTATATCTGATTCTTGTCGGAAAAATCCGTTATTTTGTCAGTTTTGTACATATCTGATTTTTGTCGGAATAACCGCTATTTTTGCCATTTTTTCCCATATCTGATTCTCGTCGGAAAAATCCGTTATTTTGGCATTTTTGTACATATCTGATTTTCGTCGAAAAATCCGTTATTTTGCCATTATTGGACATATCTGATTGTTGTCGAAAAATTCCGTTATTTTGTGATTTTTGAACGTATCTGATTTTCGTTGAAAAATCCGTTATTATGTAATTTTTGGATATATTTTTTATTTTTGTCGGAATAACCGCTATTTTTGCCATTTTTTCCCATATTGATTCTTGTCATAAAAATACGTTATTTTGTCATTTTTGTACATAAATGATTCTCGTTGAAAAATTCGTTATTATGTAATTTTTGGACATATCTGATTTTTGTCGGAATACCCGCTATTTTTGCCATTTTTTCTCATATCTGATTCTTGTCGGAAAAATCCGTTATTTTGTCATTTTTGTACATATCTGATTTTCGTTGAAAAATCCGTTATTATGTAATTTTTGGACATATCTGATTTTTGTCGGAATAACCGCTATTTTTGCCATTTTTCCCCATATCTGATTCTTGTCGGAAAAATCCGTTATTTTGTCATTTTTGTACATATATGATTTCTGTAGAAAAATCCGTTATTTTGCCATTATTGGACATTTCTGATGTTGTCGAAAAAATCCGTTATTTTGTCATTTTTTTACATATCTGATTTTCGTCAAAAAATCCAGTATTTTGCCATTTTTGGACATATCTGAATTTTGTCGGAATAACCGCTATTTTTGCTATTTTTTCCCATATGTGATTCTTGTCGAAAAATCCGTTATTTTGTCATTTTTGTACATATCTGATTTTCGTCGAAAAATCCGTTATTTTGCCATTATTGGACATATCTGATTGTTGTCGAAAAAATCTGTTATTTTGTGATTTTTGAACGTATCTGATTTTCGTTGAAAAATCCGTTATTATGTAATTTTTGGATATATTTTTGATTTTTGTCGGAATAACCGCTATTTTTGCACATATCTGATTTTTGTCGAAAAATTCGTTATATTGTCATTTTTGGACATATCTGATTTTTGTCGGAATAACCGCTATTTTTGCCATTTTTTCCCATATGTGATTCTTGTCGAAAAATCCGTTATTTTGTCATTTTTGTACATATCTGATTTTTGTCGGAATAACCGCTATTTTTGCCATTCTGATTCTTGTCGGAAAAATCCGTTATTTTGTCATTTTTGTACATATATGATTTTTGTAGAAAAATCCGTTATTTTGCCATTATTGACATTTCTGATGTTGTCGAAAAAATCCGTTATTTTGTCATTTTTTTACATATCTGATTTTCGTCAAAAAATCCAGTATTTTGCCATTTTTGGACATATCTGAATTTTGTCGGAATAACCGCTATTTTTGCTATTTTTTCCCATATGTGATTCTTGTCGAAAAATCCGTTATTTTGTCATTTTTGTACATATCTGATTTTCGTCGAAAAATCCGTTATTTTGCCATTATTGGACATATCTGATTGTTGTCGAAAAAATCTGTTATTTTGTGATTTTTGAACGTATCTGATTTTCGTTGAAAAATCCGTTATTATGTAATTTTTGGATATATTTTTGATTTTTGTCGGAATAACCGCTATTTTTGCACATATCTGATTTTTGTCGAAAAATTCGTTATATTGTCATTTTTGGACATATCTGATTTTTGTCGGAATAACCGCTATTTTTGCCATTTTTTCCCATATGTGATTCTTGTCGAAAAATCCGTTATTTTGTCATTTTTGTACATATCTGATTTTTGTCGGAATAACCGCTATTTTTGCCATTTTTTCCCATATTGATTCTTGTCGGAAAAATCCGTTATTATGTCATTTTTGTACATATCTGATTTTCGTCGAAAAATCCGTTATTTTGCCGTTATTGGACATATCTGATTGTTGTCGAAAAAATCTGTTATTTTGTGATTTTTGAACGTATCTGATTTTCGTTGAAAAATCCGTTATTATGTAATTTTTGGATATATTTTTGATTTTTGTCGGAATAACCGCTATTTTTGCACATATCTGATTTTTGTCGAAAAATTCGTTATATTGTCATTTTTGGACATATCTGATTTTTGTCGGAATAACCGCTATTTTTGCCATTTTTTCCCATATGTGATTCTTGTCGAAAAATCCGTTATTTTGTCATTTTTGTACATATCTGATTTTCGTTGAAAAATCCGTTATTTTTGGATATATTTTTGATTTTTGTCGGAATAACCGCTATTTTTGCCATTTTTTCCCATATCTGATTCTTGTCGGAAAAATCCGTTATTTTGTCATTTTTGTACATATATGATTTTTGTAGAAAAATCCGTTATTTTGCCATTATTGGACATTTCTGATGTTGTCGAAAAAATCCGTTATTTTGTCATTTTTTTACATATCTGATTTTCGTCAAAAAATCCAGTATTTTGCCATTTTTGGACATATCTGAATTTTGTCGGAATAACCGCTATTTTTGCCATTTTTTCCCATATGTGATTCTTGTCGAAAAATCCGTTATTTTGTCATTTTTGTACATATCTGATTTTTGTCGGAATAACCGCTATTTTTGCCATTTTTTCCCATATTGATTCTTGTCGGAAAAATCCGTTATTATGTCATTTTTGTACATATCTGATTTTCGTCGAAAAATCCGTTATTTTGCCATTATTGGACATATCTGATTGTTGTCGAAAAAATCTGTTATTTTGTGATTTTTGAACGTATCTGATTTTCGTTGAAAAATCCGTTATTATGTAATTTTTGGATATATTTTTGATTTTTGTCGGAATAACCGCTATTTTTGCACATATCTGATTTTTGTCGAAAAATTCGTTATATTGTCATTTTTGGACATATCTGATTTTTGTCGGAATAACCGCTATTTTTGCCATTTTTTCCCATATGTGATTCTTGTCGAAAAATCCGTTATTTTGTCATTTTTGTACATATCTGATTTTCGTTGAAAAATCCGTTATTTTTGGATATATTTTTGATTTTTGTCGGAATAACCGCTATTTTTGCCATTTTTTCTCATATCTGATTCTTGTCGGAAAAATCCGTTATTTTGTCATTTTTGTACATATCTGATTTTCGTTGAAAAATCCGTTATTTTTGGATATATTTTTGATTTTTGTCGGAATAACCGCTATTTTTCCCATGTTTTCCCATATTGATTCTTGTCGGAAAAATCCGTTATTATGTCATTTTTGTACATATCTGATTTTCGTCGAAAAATCCGTTATTTTGCCATTATTGGACATATCTGATTGTTGTCGAAAAAATCTGTTATTTTGTGATTTTTGAACGTATCTGATTTTCGTTGAAAAATCCGTTATTATGTAATTTTTGGATATATTTTTGATTTTTGTCGGAATAACCGCTATTTTTGCACATATCTGATTTTTGTCGAAAAATTCGTTATATTGTCATTTTTGGACATATCTGATTTTTGTCGGAATAACCGCTATTTTTGCCATTTTTTCCCATATGTGATTCTTGTCGAAAAATCCGTTATTTTGTCATTTTTGTACATATCTGATTTTCGTTGAAAAATCCGTTATTTTTGGATATATTTTTGATTTTTGTCGGAATAACCGCTATTTTTGCCATTTTTTCCCATATCTGATTCTTGTCGGAAAAATCCGTTATTTTGTCATTTTTGTACATATATGATTTTTGTAGAAAAATCCGTTATTTTGCCATTATTGGACATTTCTGATGTTGTCGAAAAAATCCGTTATTTTGTCATTTTTTTACATATCTGATTTTCGTCAAAAAATCCGTTATTTTGCCATTTTTGGACATATCTGAATTTTGTCGGAATAACCGCTATTTTTGCCATTTTTTCCCATATTGATTCTTGTCGGAAAATTCCGTTATTATGTCATTTTTGTACATATCTGATTTTCGTCGAAAAATCCGTTATTTTGCCATTATTGGACATATCTGATTGTTGTCGAAAAAATCTGTTATTTTGTGATTTTTGAACGTATCTGATTTTCGTTGAAAAATCCGTTATTATGTAATTTTTGGATATATTTTTGATTTTTGTCGGAATAACCGCTATTTTTGCCATTTTTGCACATATCTGATTTTCGTCGAAAAATCCGTTATTTTGTCATTTTTGGACATATCTGATTTTTGTCGGAATAACCGCTATTTTTGCCATTTTTTCCTATATCTGATTCTTGTCGGAAAAATCCGTTATTTTGTCAGTTTTGTACATATCTGATTTTTGTCGGAATAACCGCTATTTTTGCCATTTTTTCCCATATCTGATTCTTGTCGGAAAAATCCGTTATTTTGTCATTTTTGTACATATATGATTTCTGTAGAAAAATCCGTTATTTTGTCATTTTTGGACATATCTGATTTTTGTCGGAATAACCGCTATTTTTGCCATTTTTTCCTATATCTGATTCTTGTCGGAAAAATCCGTTATTTTGTCAGTTTTGGACATATCTGATTTTTGTCGGAATAACCGCTATTTTTGCCATTTTTTCCCATATGTGATTCTTGTCGAAAAATCCGTTATTTTGTCATTTTTGTACATATCAGATTTTCGTTGAAAAATCCGTTATTTTTGGATATATTTTTGATTTTTGTCGGAATAACCGCTATTTTTGCCATTTTTTCTCATATCTGATTCTTGTCGGAAAAATCCGTTATTTTGTCATTTTTGTACATATCTGATTTTCGTTGAAAAATCCGTTATTTTTGGATATATTTTTGATTTTTGTCGGAATAACCGCTATTTTTCCCATGTTTTCCCATATTGATTCTTGTCGGAAAAATCCGTTATTATGTCATTTTTATACATATCTGATTTTCGTCGAAAAATCCGTTATTTTGCCATTATTGGACATATCTGATTGTTGTCGAAAAAATCTGTTATTTTGTGATTTTTGAACGTATCTGATTTTCGTTGAAAAATCCGTTATTATGTAATTTTTGGATATATTTTTGATTTTTGTCGGAATAACCGCTATTTTTGCACATATCTGATTTTTGTCGAAAAATTCGTTATATTGTCATTTTTGGACATATCTGATTTTTGTCGGAATAACCGCTATTTTTGCCATTTTTTCCCATATGTGATTCTTGTCGAAAAATCCGTTATTTTGTCATTTTTGTACATATCTGATTTTCGTTGAAAAATCCGTTATTTTTGGATATATTTTTGATTTTTGTCGGAATAACCGCTATTTTTGCCATTTTTTCCCATATCTGATTCTTGTCGGAAAAATCCGTTATTTTGTCATTTTTGTACATATATGATTTTTGTAGAAAAATCCGTTATTTTGCCATTATTGGACATTTCTGATGTTGTCGAAAAAATCCGTTATTTTGTCATTTTTTTACATATCTGATTTTCGTCAAAAAAATCCGTTATTTTGCCATTTTTGGACATATCTGAATTTTGTCGGAATAACCGCTATTTTTGCCATTTTTTCCCATATTGATTCTTGTCGGAAAATTCCGTTATTATGTCATTTTTGTACATATCTGATTTTCGTCGAAAAATCCGTTATTTTGCCATTATTGGACATATCTGATTGTTGTCGGAATAACCGCTATTTTTTGCTATTTTTTCCCATATGTGATTCTTGTCGAAAAATCCGTTATTTTGTCATTTTTGAACATATCTGATTTTTGTCGGAATAACCGCTATTTTTCCCATGTTTTCCCATATTGATTCTTGTCGGAAAAATCCGTTATTATGTCATTTTTGTACATATCTGATTTTCGTCGAAAAATCCGTTATTTTGCCATTATTGGACATATCTGATTGTTGTCGAAAAAATCTGTTATTTTGTGATTTTTGAACGTATCTGATTTTCGTTGAAAAATCCGTTATTATGTAATTTTTGGATATATTTTTGATTTTTGTCGGAATAACCGCTATTTTTGCCATTTTTGCACATATCTGATTTTCGTCGAAAAATCCGTTATTTTGTCATTTTTGGACATATCTGATTTTTGTCGGAATAACCGCTATTTTTGCCATTTTTTCCTATATCTGATTCTTGTCGGAAAAATCCGTTATTTTGTCAGTTTTGTACATATCTGATTTTTGTCGGAATAACCGCTATTTTTGCCATTTTTTCCCATATCTGATTCTTGTCGGAAAAATCCGTTATTTTGTCATTTTTGTACATATATGATTTCTGTAGAAAAATCCGTTATTTTGCCATTATTGGACATTTCTGATGTTGTCGAAAAAATCCGTTATTTTGTCATTTTTTTACATATCTGATTTTCGTCAAAAAATCCAGTATTTTGCCATTTTTGGACATATCTGAATTTTGTCGGAATAACCGCTATTTTTTGCTATTTTTTCCCATATGTGATTCTTGTCGAAAAATCCGTTATTTTGTCATTTTTGTACATATCTGATTTTTGTCGGAATAACCGCTATTTTTCCCATGTTTTCCCATATTGATTCTTGTCGGAAAAATCCGTTATTATGTCATTTTTGTACATATCTGATTTTCGTCGAAAAATCCGTTATTTTGCCATTATTGGACATATCTGATTGTTGTCGAAAAAATCTGTTATTTTGTGATTTTTGAACGTATTTGATTTTCGTTGAAAAATCCGTTATTATGTAATTTTTGGATATATTTTTGATTTTTGTCGGAATAACCGCTATTTTTGCACATATCTGATTCTTGTCGGAAAAATCCGTTATTTTGTCATTTTTGTACATATCTGATTTTTGTAGAAAAATCCGTTATTTTGCCATTAATGGACATATCTGATTGTTGTCGAAAAAATCCGTTATTTTGTGATTTTTGAACGTAACTGATTTTCGTTGAAAAATCCGTTATTATGTAATTTTTGGATATATTTTTGATTTTTGTCGGAATAACCGCTATTTTTGCCATTTTTTCCCATATCTGATTCTTGTCGGAAAAATCCGTTATTTTGTCATTTTTGTACATATATGATTTCTGTAGAAAAATCCGTTATTTTGCCATTATTGGACATTTCTGATGTTGTCGAAAAAATCCGTTATTTTGTCATTTTTTTACATATCTGATTTTCGTCAAAAAATCCAGTATTTTGTCATTTTTGGACATATCTGAATTTTGTCGGAATAACCGCTATTTTTGCTATTTTTTCCCATATGTGATTCTTGTCGAAAAATCCGTTATTTTGTCATTTTTGTACATATCTGATTTTTGTCGGAATAACCGCTATTTTTGCACATATCTGATTTTTGTCGAAAAATTCGTTATATTGTCATTTTTGGACATATCTGATTTTTGTCGGAATAACCGCTATTTTTGCCATTTTTATACCCTGTACAGGGATATATTAACTTTGTGCAAAAATGTCCGTCTGTCTGTCTGTCTGTCTGTCTGTCTGTCTGTCTGTCTGTCTGTCTGTCCGTCTGTATGAACGCGTCGATCTCAGCAACTATAAGAGCTAGAGACTCCAAATTTGGCATGAAGGTTCCTCTATACCGTCCGCAGATCAAGTTTGTTTCAAATTTTGAATACCTCCCCGCCTTCCCCCGCAAATCGATCAAAACTCTTTATACCCTGTTAACAGCATGTATTTCTGAACATACATATTTCTAACTTAACAGGTGTTTAAAAAATACTGTTCTGAAACATATGTGAAAGTTTCATAAAGATCGGTCCAGGAATAAGGAAGAAATTTAGAAAAGAAAGTAGATGGAAAAGACTAGAACATTTTGCAACGAATCGCACTGCTTTGTCAACAATTAGAATTCATTGCATGCTTATATCAGCTAGCTTTTGCAAGTGAGCACATTCTCGCCGTTGCTGAGTTGTGTTACTTCAAATGTCGTACTGCTTGCCGAAAATTATATTGCAAGTCAAAACGTAATGTATGCAGAGATTTGTAAGAATAATAATTAGTATGATATTTGTAATATTAGATTTTGTCTTTCAAGAATTGATTATTCTAATGATCATTTGCATTTTAAATATTGGCGAGTAAGTGAAGTCCATCGAAAAAACGGAGATGTTTTTTTTCCATTTAATCGTTGCGGTTGCGTCAAGCAGCACATGTGTGCGAGTGAGACAGCGAACGTGCAGACGTATATGAAATAACGTAGCACTAAGCTTTTCATCTTGCTGATATAAGCATACAACGAATTCATATGCTAAATGACAGTCTGAAAAGAGTATTCTTTAAACACCTGTTATGTTCTTACTTTTATTTTAATCAAAGCACCTATTATCAAAATACTTTTAATATAGAAGCCTGTACAGGGTATTATACTGTCGAACGCGGTCGACTGTAGCCTTTTCGACTGGTTTCCCATATGTGATTCTTGTCGAAAAATCCGTTATTTTGTCATTTTTGTACATATCTGATTTTCGTTGAAAAATCCGTTATTTTTGGATATATTTTTGATTTTTGTCGGAATAACCGCTATTTTTGCCATTTTTTCTCATATCTGATTCTTGTCGGAAAAATCCTTTATTTTGTCATTTTTGTACATATCTGATTTTCGTTGAAAAATCCGTTATTTTGCCATTATTGGACATTTCTGATGTTGTCGAAAAAATCCGTTATTTTGTCATTTTTTTACATATCTGATTTTCGTCAAAAAATCCAGTATTTTGTCATTTTTGGACATATCTGAATTTTGTCGGAATAACCGCTATTTTTGCTATTTTTTCCCATATGTGATTCTTGTCGAAAAATCCGTTATTTTGTCATTTTTGTACATATCTGATTTTTGTCGGAATAACCGCTATTTTTCCCATGTTTCCCATATTGATTCTTGTCGGAAAAATCCGTTATTATGTCATTTTTGTACATATCTGATTTTCGTCGAAAAATCCGTTATTTTGCCATTATTGGACATATCTGATTGTTGTCGAAAAAATCTGTTATTTTGTGATTTTTGAACGTATCTGATTTTCGTTGAAAAATCCGTTATTATGTAATTTTTGGATATATTTTTGATTTTTGTCGGAATAACCGCTATTTTTGCACATATCTGATTCTTGTCGGAAAAATCCGTTATTTTGTCATTTTTGTACATATCTGATTTTCGTTGAAAAATCCGTTATTATGTAATTTTTGGACATATCTGATTTTTGTCGGAATAACCGCTATTTTTGCCATTTTTTCCCATATCTGATTCTTGTCGGAAAATCCGTTATTTTGTCATTTTTGTACATATATGATTTTTGTAGAAAAATCCGTTATTTTGCCATTATTGGACATTTCTGATGTTGTCGAAAAAATCCGTTATTTTGTCATTTTTTTACATATCTGATTTTCGTCAAAAAATCCAGTATTTTGCCATTTTTGGACATATCTGAATTTTGTCGGAATAACCGCTATTTTTGCCATTTTTTCTCATATCTGATTCTTGTCGGAAAAATCCTTTATTTTGTCATTTTTGTACATATCTGATTTTCGTTGAAAAATCCGTTATTATGTAATTTTTGGACATATCTGATTTTTGTCGGAATAACCGCTATTTTTGCCATTTTTTCCCATATCTGATTCTTGTCGGAAAATCCGTTATTTTGTCATTTTTGTACATATATGATTTTTGTAGAAAAATCCGTTATTTTGCCATTATTGGACATTTCTGATGTTGTCGAAAAAATCCGTTATTTTGTCATTTTTTTACATATCTGATTTTCGTCAAAAAATCCAGTATTTTGCCATTTTTGGACATATCTGAATTTTGTCGGAATAACCGCTATTTTTGCTATTTTTTCCCATATGTGATTCTTGTCGAAAAATCCGTTATTTTGTCATTTTTGTACATATCTGATTTTTGTCGGAATAACCGCTATTTTTCCCATGTTTCCCATATTGATTCTTGTCGGAAAAATCCGTTATTATGTCATTTTTGTACATATCTGATTTTCGTCGAAAAATCCGTTATTTTGCCATTATTGGACATATCTGATTGTTGTCGAAAAAATCTGTTATTTTGTGATTTTTGAACGTATCTGATTTTCGTTGAAAAATCCGTTATTATGTAATTTTTGGATATATTTTTGATTTTTGTCGGAATAACCGCTATTTTTGCACATATCTGATTCTTGTCGGAAAAATCCGTTATTTTGTCATTTTTGTACATATCTGATTTTTGTAGAAAAATCCGTTATTTTGCCATTAATGGACATATCTGATTGTTGTCGAAAAAATCTGTTATTTTGTGATTTTTGAACGTATCTGATTTTCGTTGAAAAATCCGTTATTATGTAATTTTTGGATATATTTTTGATTTTTTGTCGGAATAACCGCTATTTTTGCACATATCTGATTCTTGTCGGAAAAATCCGTTATTTTGTCATTTTTGTACATATATGATTTCTGTAGAAAAATCCGTTATTTTGCCATTATTGGACATTTCTGATGTTGTCGAAAAAATCCGTTATTTTGTCATTTTTTTACATATCTGATTTTCGTCAAAAAATCCAGTATTTTGTCATTTTTGGACATATCTGAATTTTGTCGGAATAACCGCTATTTTTGCTATTTTTTCCCATATGTGATTCTTGTCGAAAAATCCGTTATTTTGTCATTTTTGTACATATCTGATTTTTGTCGGAATAACCGCTATTTTTGCACATATCTGATTTTTGTCGAAAAATTCGTTATATTGTCATTTTTGGACATATCTGATTTTTTGTCGGAATAACCGCTATTTTTGCCATTTTTTCCCATATGTGATTCTTGTCGAAAAATCCGTTATTTTGTCATTTTTGTACATATCTGATTTTTGTCGGAATAACCGCTATTTTTGCCATTTTTTCCCATATCTGATTCTTGTCGGAAAATTCCGTTATTATGTCATTTTTGTACATATCTGATTTTTGTCGAAAAATCCGTTATTTTGCCATTATTGGACATATCTGATTGTTGTCGAAAAAATCTGTTATTTTGTGATTTTTGAACGTATCTGATTTTCGTTGAAAAATCCGTTATTATGTAATTTTTGGATATATTTTTGATTTTTGTCGGAATAACCGCTATTTTTGCACATTTTATCTGATTCTTGTCGGAAAAATCCGTTATTTTGTCATTTTTGTACATATCTGATTTCTGTCGAAAAATCCGTTATTTTGCCATTATTGGACATTTCTGGATGTTGTCGGAAAAATCCGTTATTTTGTCATTTTTGTACATATCTGATTTTCGTTGAAAAATCCGTTATTATGTAATTTTTGGACATATCTGATTTTTGTCGGAATAACCGCTATTTTTGCCATTTTTTCCCATATCTGATTCTTGTCGGAAAATCCGTTATTTTGTCATTTTTGTACATATATGATTTTTGTAGAAAAATCCGTTATTTTGCCATTATTGGACATTTCTGATGTTGTCGAAAAAATCCGTTATTTTGTCATTTTTTTACATATCTGATTTTCGTCAAAAAATCCAGTATTTTGCCATTTTTGGACATATCTGAATTTTGTCGGAATAACCGCTATTTTTGCCATTTTTTCTCATATCTGATTCTTGTCGGAAAAATCCTTTATTTTGTCATTTTTGTACATATCTGATTTTCGTTGAAAAATCCGTTATTATGTAATTTTTGGACATATCTGATTTTTGTCGGAATAACCGCTATTTTTGCCATTTTTTCCCATATCTGATTCTTGTCGGAAAATCCGTTATTTTGTCATTTTTGTACATATATGATTTTTGTAGAAAAATCCGTTATTTTGCCATTATTGGACATTTCTGATGTTGTCGAAAAAATCCGTTATTTTGTCATTTTTTTACATATCTGATTTTCGTCAAAAAATCCAGTATTTTGCCATTTTTGGACATATCTGAATTTTGTCGGAATAACCGCTATTTTTGCTATTTTTTCCCATATGTGATTCTTGTCGAAAAATCCGTTATTTTGTCATTTTTGTACATATCTGATTTTTGTCGGAATAACCGCTATTTTTCCCATGTTTCCCATATTGATTCTTGTCGGAAAAATCCGTTATTATGTCATTTTTGTACATATCTGATTTTCGTCGAAAAATCCGTTATTTTGCCATTATTGGACATATCTGATTGTTGTCGAAAAAATCTGTTATTTTGTGATTTTTGAACGTATCTGATATTCGTTGAAAAATCCGTTATTATGTAATTTTTGGATATATTTTTTATTTTTGTCGGAATAACCGCTATTTTTGCACATATCTGATTCTTGTCGGAAAAATCCGTTATTTTGTCATTTTTGTACATATCTGATTTTTGTAGAATAATCCGTTATTTTGCCATTAATGGACATATCTGATTGTTGTCGAAAAAATCTGTTATTTTGTGATTTTTGAACGTATCTGATTTTCGTTGAAAAATCCGTTATTATGTAATTTTTGGATATATTTTTGATTTTTGTCGGAATAACCGCTATTTTTGCACATATCTGATTCTTGTCGGAAAAATCCGTTATTTTGTCATTTTTGTACATATATGATTTCTGTAGAAAAATCCGTTATTTTGCCATTATTGGACATTTCTGATGTTGTCGAAAAAATCCGTTATTTTGTCATTTTTTTACATATCTGATTTTCGTCAAAAAATCCAGTATTTTGTCATTTTTGGACATATCTGAATTTTGTCGGAATAACCGCTATTTTTGCTATTTTTTCCCATATGTGATTCTTGTCGAAAAATCCGTTATTTTGTCATTTTTGTACATATCTGATTTTTGTCGGAATAACCGCTATTTTTGCACATATCTGATTTTTGTCGAAAAATTCGTTATATTGTCATTTTTGGACATATCTGATTTTTGTCGGAATAACCGCTATTTTTGCCATTTTTTCCCATATGTGATTCTTGTCGAAAAATCCGTTATTTTGTCATTTTTGTACATATCTGATTTTCGTTGAAAAATTCGTTATTTTTGGATATATTTTTGATTTTTGTCGGAATAACCGCTATTTTTGCCATTTTTTCTCATATCTGATTCTTGTCGGAAAAATCCTTTATTTTGTCATTTTTGTACATATCTGATTTTCGTTGAAAAATCCGTTATTATGTAATTTTTGGACATATCTGATTTTTGTCGGAATAACCGCTATTTTTGCCATTTTTTTCCCATATCTGATTCTTGTCGGAAAATTCCGTTATTATGTCATTTTTGTACATATCTGATTTTCGTCGAAAAATCCGTTATTTTGCCATTATTGGACATTTCTGATGTTGTCGAAAAAATCCGTTATTTTGTCATTTTTTTACATATCTGATTTTCGTCAAAAATCCGTTATTTTGCCATTTTTGGACATATCTGAATTTTGTCGGAATAACCGCTATTTTTGCCATTTTTTTCCCATATGTGATTCTTGTCGAAAAATCCGTTATTTTGTCATTTTTGTACATATCTGATTTTTGTCGGAATAACCGCTATTTTTGCCATTTTTTCCCATATTGATTCTTGTCGGAAAATTCCGTTATTATGTCATTTTTGTACATATCTGATTTTCGTCGAAAAATCCGTTATTTTGCCATTATTGGACATATCTGATTGTTGACGAAAAAATCTGTTATTTTGTGATTTTTGAACGTATCTGATTTTCGTTGAAAAATCCGTTATGTAATTTTTGGATATATTTTTGATTTTTGTCGGAATAACCGCTATTTTTGTACATATCTGATTCTTGTCGGAAAAATCCGTTATTTTGTCATTTTTGTACATATCTGATTTTTGTAGAAAAATCCGTTATTTTGCCATTAATGGACATATCTGATTGTTGTCGAAAAAATCCGTTATTTTGTGATTTTTGAACGTATCTGATTTTCGTTGCAAAAACCCGTTATTATGTAATTTTTGGATATATTTTTGATTTTTGTCGGAATAACCGCTTTTTTTTTGGCACATATCTGATTTTTGTCGAAAAATCTGTTATTATGTAATTTTTGGATATATTTTTGATTTTTGTCGGAATAACCGCTATTTTTGCCATTTTTTCCTATATCTGATTCTTGTCGGAAAAATCCGTTATTTTGTCATTTTTGAACATATATGATTTTTGTAGAAAAATCCGTTATTTTGCCATTATTGGACATTTCTGATGTTGTCGAAAAAATCCGTTATTTTGTCATTTTTTTACATATCTGATTTTCGTTGAAAAAATCCGTTATTATGTAATTTTTGGACATATCTGATTTTTGTCGGAATAACCGCTATTTTTGCCATTTTTTCCCATATCTGATTCTTGTCGGAAAATCCGTTATTTTGTCATTTTTGTACATATATGATTTTTGTAGAAAAATCCGTTATTTTGCCATTATTGGACATTTCTGATGTTGTCGAAAAAATCCGTTATTTTGTCATTTTTTTACATATCTGATTTTCGTCAAAAAATCCAGTATTTTGCCATTTTTGGACATATCTGAATTTTGTCGGAATAACCGCTATTTTTGCTATTTTTTCCCATATGTGATTCTTGTCGAAAAATCCGTTATTTTGTCATTTTTGTACATATCTGATTTTTGTCGGAATAACCGCTATTTTTCCCATGTTTCCCATATTGATTCTTGTCGGAAAAATCCGTTATTATGTCATTTTTGTACATATCTGATTTTCGTCGAAAAATCCGTTATTTTGCCATTATTGGACATATCTGATTGTTGTCGAAAAAATCTGTTATTTTGTGATTTTTGAACGTATCTGATATTCGTTGAAAAATCCGTTATTATGTAATTTTTGGATATATTTTTGATTTTTGTCGGAATAACCGCTATTTTTGCACATATCTGATTCTTGTCGGAAAAATCCGTTATTTTGTCATTTTTGTACATATCTGATTTTTGTAGAAAAATCCGTTATTTTGCCATTAATGGACATATCTGATTGTTGTCGAAAAAATCTGTTATTTTGTGATTTTTGAACGTATCTGATTTTCGTTGAAAAATCCGTTATTATGTAATTTTTGGATATATTTTTGATTTTTGTCGGAATAACCGCTATTTTTGCACATATCTGATTCTTGTCGGAAAAATCCGTTATTTTGTCATTTTTGTACATATATGATTTCTGTAGAAAAATCCGTTATTTTGCCATTATTGGACATTTCTGATGTTGTCGAAAAAATCCGTTATTTTGTCATTTTTTTACATATCTGATTTTCGTCAAAAAATCCAGTATTTTGTCATTTTTGGACATATCTGAATTTTGTCGGAATAACCGCTATTTTTGCTATTTTTTCCCATATGTGATTCTTGTCGAAAAATCCGTTATTTTGTCATTTTTGTACATATCTGATTTTTGTCGGAATAACCGCTATTTTTGCACATATCTGATTTTTGTCGAAAAATTCGTTATATTGTCATTTTTGGACATATCTGATTTTTGTCGGAATAACCGCTATTTTTGCCATTTTTTCCCATATGTGATTCTTGTCGAAAAATCCGTTATTTTGTCATTTTTGTACATATCTGATTTTCGTTGAAAAATTCGTTATTTTTGGATATATTTTTGATTTTTGTCGGAATAACCGCTATTTTTGCCATTTTTTCTCATATCTGATTCTTGTCGGAAAAATCCTTTATTTTGTCATTTTTGTACATATCTGATTTTCGTTGAAAAATCCGTTATTATGTAATTTTTGGACATATCTGATTTTTGTCGGAATAACCGCTATTTTTGCCATTTTTTCCCATATCTGATTCTTGTCGGAAAATTCCGTTATTATGTCATTTTTGTACATATCTGATTTTCGTCGAAAAATCCGTTATTTTGCCATTATTGGACATTTCTGATGTTGTCGAAAAAATCCGTTATTTTGTCATTTTTTTACATATCTGATTTTCGTCAAAAATCCGTTATTTTGCCATTTTTGGACATATCTGAATTTTGTCGGAATAACCGCTATTTTTGCCATTTTTTCCCATATGTGATTCTTGTCGAAAAATCCGTTATTTTGTCATTTTTGTACATATCTGATTTTTGTCGGAATAACCGCTATTTTTGCCATTTTTTTCCCATATTGATTCTTGTCGGAAAATTCCGTTATTATGTCATTTTTGTACATATCTGATTTTCGTCGAAAAATCCGTTATTTTGCCATTATTGGACATATCTGATTGTTGACGAAAAAATCTGTTATTTTGTGATTTTTGAACGTATCTGATTTTCGTTGAAAAATCCGTTATGTAATTTTTGGATATATTTTTGATTTTTGTCGGAATAACCGCTATTTTTGCACATATCTGATTCTTGTCGGAAAAATCCGTTATTTTGTCATTTTTGTACATATCTGATTTTTGTAGAAAAATCCGTTATTTTGCCATTAATGGACATATCTGATTGTTGTCGAAAAAATCCGTTATTTTGTGATTTTTGAACGTATCTGATTTTCGTTGCAAAAACCCGTTATTATGTAATTTTTGGATATATTTTTGATTTTTGTCGGAATAACCGCTTTTTTTTTGGCACATATCTGATTTTTGTCGAAAAATCTGTTATTATGTAATTTTTGGATATATTTTTGATTTTTGTCGGAATAACCGCTATTTTTGCCATTTTTTCCTATATCTGATTCTTGTCGGAAAAATCCGTTATTTTGTCATTTTTGAACATATATGATTTTTGTAGAAAAATCCGTTATTTTGCCATTATTGGACATTTCTGATGTTGTCGAAAAAATCCGTTATTTTGTCATTTTTTTACATATCTGATTTTCGTCAAAAAATCCAGTATTTTGCCATTTTTGGACATATCTGAATTTTGTCGGAATAACCGCTATTTTTGCCATTTTTTCCCATATGTGATTCTTGTCGAAAAATCCGTTATTTTGTCATTTTTGTACATATCTGATTTTTGTCGGAATAATCGCTATTTTTGCACATATCTGATTTTTGTCGAAAAATTCGTTATATTGTCATTTTTGGACATATCTGATTTTTGTCGGAATAACCGCTATTTTTGCCATTTTTGCACATATCTGATTTTCGTCGAAAAATCCGTTATTTTGTCATTTTTGGACATATCTGATTTTTGTCGGAATAACCGCTATTTTTGCCATTTTTTCCTATATCTGATTCTTGTCGGAAAAATCCGTTATTTTGTCAGTTTTGTACATATCTGATTTTTGTCGGAATAACCGCTATTTTTGCCATTTTTTCCCATATCTGATTCTCGTCGGAAAAATCCGTTATTTTGTCATTTTTGTACATATCTGATTTTCGTCGAAAAATCCGTTATTTTGCCATTATTGGACATATCTGATTGTTGTCGAAAAATTCCGTTATTTTGTGATTTTTGAACGTATCTGATTTTCGTTGAAAAATCCGTTATTATGTAATTTTTGGATATATTTTTTATTTTTGTCGGAATAACCGCTATTTTTGCCATTTTTTCCCATATTGATTCTTGTCATAAAAATACGTTATTTTGTCATTTTTGTACATAAATGATTCTCGTTGAAAAATTCGTTATTATGTAATTTTTGGACATATCTGATTTTTGTCGGAATACCCGCTATTTTTGCCATTTTTTCTCATATCTGATTCTTGTCGGAAAAATCCGTTATTTTGTCATTTTTGTACATATCTGATTTTCGTTGAAAAATCCGTTATTATGTAATTTTTGGACATATCTGATTTTTGTCGGAATAACCGCTATTTTTGCCATTTTTCCCCATATCTGATTCTTGTCGGAAAAATCCGTTATTTTGTCATTTTTGTACATATATGATTTCTGTAGAAAAATCCGTTATTTTGCCATTATTGGACATTTCTGATGTTGTCGAAAAAATCCGTTATTTTGTCATTTTTTTACATATCTGATTTTCGTCAAAAAATCCAGTATTTTGCCATTTTTGGACATATCTGAATTTTGTCGGAATAACCGCTATTTTTGCTATTTTTTCCCATATGTCATTTGTATATGTTATTTTGTCATTTTTGTACATATCTGATTTTCGTCGAAAAATCCGTTATTTTGCCATTATTGGACATATCTGATTGTTGTCGAAAAAATCTGTTATTTTGTGATTTTTGAACGTATCTGATTTTCGTTGAAAAATCCGTTATTATGTAATTTTTGGATATATTTTTGATTTTTGTCGGAATAACCGCTATTTTTGCACATATCTGATTTTTTGTCGAAAAATTCGTTATATTGTCATTTTTGGACATATCTGATTTTTGTCGGAATAACCGCTATTTTTGCCATTTTTTCCCATATGTGATTCTTGTCGAAAAATCCGTTATTTTGTCATTTTTGTACATATATGATTTTTGTGAATAACCGCTATTTTTGCCATTCTGATTCTTGTCGGAAAAATCCGTTATTTTGTCATTTTTGTACATATATGATTTTTGTAGAAAAATCCGTTATTTTGCCATTATTGGACATTTCTGATGTTGTCGAAAAAATCCGTTATTTTGTCATTTTTTTACATATCTGATTTTCGTCAAAAAATCCAGTATTTTGCCATTTTTGGACATATCTGAATTTTGTCGGAATAACCGCTATTTTTGCTATTTTTTTCCCATATGTGATTCTTGTCGAAAAATCCGTTATTTTGTCATTTTCGTACATATCTGATTTTCTTCGAAAAATCCGTTATTTTGCCATTATTGGACATATCTGATTGTTGTCGAAAAATCTGTTATTTTGTGATTTTTGAACGTATCTGATTTTCGTTGAAAAATCCGTTATTATGTAATTTTTGGATATATTTTTGATTTTTGTCGGAATAACCGATATTTTTGCACATATCTGATTTTTGTCGAAAAATTCGTTATATTGTCATTTTTGGACATATCTGATTTTTGTCGGAATAACCGCTATTTTTGCCATTTTTTCCCATATGTGATTCTTGTCGAAAAATCCGTTATTTTGTCATTTTTGTACATATCTGATTTTTGTCGGAATAACCGCTATTTTTGCCATTTTTTCCCATATTGATTCTTGTCGGAAAAATCCGTTATTATGTCATTTTTGTACATATCTGATTTTCGTCGAAAAATCCGTTATTTTGCCATTATTGGACATATCTGATTGTTGTCGAAAAAATCTGTTATTTTGTGATTTTTGAACGTATCTGATTTTCGTTGAAAAATCCGTTATTATGTAATTTTTGGATATATTTTTGATTTTTGTCGGAATAACCGCTATTTTTGCACATATCTGATTTTTGTCGAAAAATTCGTTATATTGTCATTTTTGGACATATCTGATTTTTGTCGGAATAACCGCTATTTTTGCCATTTTTTCCCATATGTGATTCTTGTCGAAAAATCCGTTATTTTGTCATTTTTGTACATATCTGATTTTCGTTGAAAAATCCGTTATTTTTGGATATATTTTTGATTTTTGTCGGAATAACCGCTATTTTTGCCATTTTTTCCCATATCTGATTCTTGTCGGAAAAATCCGTTATTTTGTCATTTTTGTACATATATGATTTTTGTAGAAAAATCCGTTATTTTGCCATTATTGGACATTTCTGATGTTGTCGAAAAAATCCGTTATTTTGTCATTTTTTTACATATCTGATTTTCGTCAAAAAATCCAGTATTTTGCCATTTTTGGACATATCTGAATTTTGTCGGAATAACCGCTATTTTTGCCATTTTTTCTCATATCTGATTCTTGTCGGAAAAATCCTTTATTTTGTCATTTTTGTACATATCTGATTTTCGTTGAAAAATCCGTTATTATGTAATTTTTGGACATATCTGATTTTTTGTCGGAATAACCGCTATTTTTGCCATTTTTTCCCATATCTGATTCTTGTCGGAAAATCCGTTATTTTGTCATTTTTGTACATATATGATTTTTGTAGAAAATCCGTTATTTTGCCATTATTGGACATTTCTGATGTTGTCGAAAAAATCCGTTATTTTGTCATTTTTTTACATATCTGATTTTCGTCAAAAAATCCAGTATTTTGCCATTTTTGGACATATCTGAATTTTGTCGGAATAACCGCTATTTTTGCTATTTTTTCCCATATGTGATTCTTGTCGAAAAATCCGTTATTTTGTCATTTTTGTACATATCTGATTTTTTGTCGGAATAACCGCTATTTTTCCCATGTTTCCCATATTGATTCTTGTCGGAAAAATCCGTTATTATGTCATTTTTGTACATATCTGATTTTCGTCGAAAAATCCGTTATTTTGCCATTATTGGACATATCTGATTGTTGTCGAAAAAATCTGTTATTTTGTGATTTTTGAACGTATCTGATTTTCGTTGAAAAATCCGTTATTATGTAATTTTTGGATATATTTTTGATTTTTGTCGGAATAACCGCTATTTTTGCACATATCTGATTCTTGTCGGAAAAATCCGTTATTTTGTCATTTTTGTACATATCTGATTTTCGTTGAAAAATCCGTTATTATGTAATTTTTGGACATATCTGATTTTTGTCGGAATAACCGCTATTTTTGCCATTTTTTCCCATATCTGATTCTTGTCGGAAAATCCGTTATTTTGTCATTTTTGTACATATATGATTTTTGTAGAAAAATCCGTTATTTTGCCATTATTGGACATTTCTGATGTTGTCGAAAAAATCCGTTATTTTGTCATTTTTTTACATATCTGATTTTCGTCAAAAAATCCAGTATTTTGCCATTTTTGGACATATCTGAATTTTGTCGGAATAACCGCTATTTTTGCCATTTTTTCTCATATCTGATTCTTGTCGGAAAAATCCTCTATTTTGTCATTTTTGTACATATCTGATTTTCGTTGAAAAATCCGTTATTATGTAATTTTTGGACATATCTGATTTTTGTCGGAATAACCGCTATTTTTGCCATTTTTTCCCATATCTGATTCTTGTCGGAAAATCCGTTATTTTGTCATTTTTGTACATATATGATTTTTGTAGAAAAATCCGTTATTTTGCCATTATTGGACATTTCTGATGTTGTCGAAAAAATCCGTTATTTTGTCATTTTTTTACATATCTGATTTTCGTCAAAAAATCCAGTATTTTGCCATTTTTTGACATATCTGAATTTTGTCGGAATAACCGCTATTTTTGCTATTTTTTCCCATATGTGATTCTTGTCGAAAAATCCGTTATTTTGTCATTTTTGTACATATCTGATTTTTGTCGGAATAACCGCTATTTTTCCCATGTTTCCCATATTGATTCTTGTCGGAAAAATCCGTTATTATGTCATTTTTGTACATATCTGATTTTCGTCGAAAAATCCGTTATTTTGCCATTATTGGACATATCTGATTGTTGTCGAAAAAATCTGTTATTTTGTGATTTTTGAACGTATCTGATTTTCGTTGAAAAATCCGTTATTATGTAATTTTTGGATATATTTTTGATTTTTGTCGGAATAACCGCTATTTTTGCACATATCTGATTCTTGTCGGAAAAATCCGTTATTTTGTCATTTTTGTACATATCTGATTTTTGTAGAAAAATCCGTTATTTTGCCATTAATGGACATATCTGATTGTTGTCGAAAAAATCCGTTATTTTGTGATTTTTGAACGTAACTGATTTTCGTTGAAAAATCCGTTATTATGTAATTTTTGGATATATTTTTGATTTTTGTCGGAATAACCGCTATTTTTGCCATTTTTTCCCATATCTGATTCTTGTCGGAAAAATCCGTTATTTTGTCATTTTTGTACATATATGATTTCTGTAGAAAAATCCGTTATTTTGCCATTATTGGACATTTCTGATGTTGTCGAAAAAATCCGTTATTTTGTCATTTTTTTACATATCTGATTTTCGTCAAAAAATCCAGTATTTTGTCATTTTTGGACATATCTGAATTTTGTCGGAATAACCGCTATTTTTGCTATTTTTTCCCATATGTGATTCTTGTCGAAAAATCCGTTATTTTGTCATTTTTGTACATATCTGATTTTTGTCGGAATAACCGCTATTTTTGCACATATCTGATTTTTGTCGAAAAATTCGTTATATTGTCATTTTTGGACATATCTGATTTTTGTCGGAATAACCGCTATTTTTGCCATTTTTTCCCATATGTGATTCTTGTCGAAAAATCCGTTATTTTGTCATTTTTGTACATATCTGATTTTCGTTGAAAAATTCGTTATTTTTGGATATATTTTTGATTTTTGTCGGAATAACCGCTATTTTTGCCATTTTTTCTCATATCTGATTCTTGTCGGAAAAATCCTTTATTTTGTCATTTTTGTACATATCTGATTTTCGTTGAAAAATCCGTTATTATGTAATTTTTGGACATATCTGATTTTTGTCGGAATAACCGCTATTTTTGCCATTTTTTCCCATATCTGATTCTTGTCGGAAAATTCCGTTATTATGTCATTTTTGTACATATCTGATTTTCGTCGAAAAATCCGTTATTTTGCCATTATTGGACATTTCTGATGTTGTCGAAAAAATCCGTTATTTTGTCATTTTTTTACATATCTGATTTTCGTCAAAAATCCGTTATTTTGCCATTTTTGGACATATCTGAATTTTGTCGGAATAACCGCTATTTTTGCCATTTTTTCCCATATGTGATTCTTGTCGAAAAATCCGTTATTTTGTCATTTTTGTACATATCTGATTTTTGTCGGAATAACCGCTATTTTTGCCATTTTTTTCCATATTGATTCTTGTCGGAAAATTCCGTTATTATGTCATTTTTGTACATATCTGATTTTCGTCGAAAAATCCGTTATTTTGCCATTATTGGACATATCTGATTGTTGTCGAAAAAATCTGTTATTTTGTGATTTTTGAACGTATCTGATTTTCGTTGAAAAATCCGTTATGTAATTTTTGGATATATTTTTGATTTTTGTCGGAATAACCGCTATTTTTGCACATATCTGATTCTTGTCGGAAAAATCCGTTATTTTGTCATTTTTGTACATATCTGATTTTTGTAGAAAAATCCGTTATTTTGCCATTAATGGACATATCTGATTGTTGTCGAAAAAATCCGTTATTTTGTGATTTTTGAACGTATCTGATTTTCGTTGCAAAAACCCGTTATTATGTAATTTTTGGATATATTTTTGATTTTTGTCGGAATAACCGCTTTTTTTTGGCACATATCTGATTTTTGTCGAAAAATCTGTTATTATGTAATTTTTGGATATATTTTTGATTTTTGTCGGAATAACCGCTATTTTTGCACATATCTGATTTTTGTCGAAAAATTCGTTATATTGTCATTTTTGGACATATCTGATTTTTGTCGGAATAACCGCTATTTTTGCCATTTTTTCCCATATGTGATTCTTGTCGAAAAATCCGTTATTTTGTCATTTTTGTACATATCTGATTTTTGTCGGAATAACCGCTATTTTTGCCATTTTTTCCCATATCTGATTCTCGTCGGAAAAATCCGTTATTTTGGCATTTTTGTACATATCTGATTTTCGTCGAAAAATCCGTTATTTTGCCATTATTGGACATATCTGATTGTTGTCGAAAAATTCCGTTATTTTGTGATTTTTGAACGTATCTGATTTTCGTTGAAAAATCCGTTATTATGTAATTTTTGGATATATTTTTTATTTTTGTCGGAATAACCGCTATTTTTGCCATTTTTTCCCATATTGATTCTTGTCATAAAAATACGTTATTTTGTCATTTTTGTACATAAATGATTCTCGTTGAAAAATTCGTTATTATGTAATTTTTGGACATATCTGATTTTTGTCGGAATACCCGCTATTTTTGCCATTTTTTCTCATATCTGATTCTTGTCGGAAAAATCCGTTATTTTGTCATTTTTGTACATATCTGATTTTCGTTGAAAAATCCGTTATTATGTAATTTTTGGACATATCTGATTTTTGTCGGAATAACCGCTATTTTTGCCATTTTTCCCCATATCTGATTCTTGTCGGAAAAATCCGTTATTTTGCCATTATTGGACATTTCTGATGTAGTCGAAAAAATCCGTTATTTTGTCATTTTTTTACATATCTGATTTTCGTCAAAAAATCCAGTATTTTGCCATTTTTGGACATATCTGAATTTTGTCGGAATAACCGCTATTTTTGCTATTTTTTCCCATATGTGATTCTTGTCGAAAAATCCGTTATTTTGTCATTTTTGTACATATCTGATTTTCGTCGAAAAATCCGTTATTTTGCCATTATTGGACATATCTGATTGTTGTCGAAAAAATCTGTTATTTTGTGATTTTTGAACGTATCTGATTTTCGTTGAAAAATCCGTTATTATGTAATTTTTGGATATATTTTTGATTTTTGTCGGAATAACCGCTATTTTTGCACATATCTGATTTTTGTCGAAAAATTCGTTATATTGTCATTTTTGGACATATCTGATTTTTGTCGGAATAACCGCTATTTTTGCCATTTTTTCCCATATGTGATTCTTGTCGAAAAATCCGTTATTTTGTCATTTTTGTACATATCTGATTTTTGTGAATAACCGCTATTTTTGCCATTCTGATTCTTGTCGGAAAAATCCGTTATTTTGTCATTTTTGTACATATATGATTTTTGTAGAAAAATCCGTTATTTTGCCATTATTGGACATTTCTGATGTTGTCGAAAAAATCCGTTATTTTGTCATTTTTTTACATATCTGATTTTCGTCAAAAAATCCAGTATTTTGCCATTTTTGGACATATCTGAATTTTGTCGGAATAACCGCTATTTTTGCTATTTTTTCCCATATGTGATTCTTGTCGAAAAATCCGTTATTTTGTCATTTTTGTACATATCTGATTTTCGTCGAAAAATCCGTTATTTTGCCATTATTGGACATATCTGATTGTTGTCGAAAAAATCTGTTATTTTGTGATTTTTGAACGTATCTGATTTTCGTTGAAAAATCCGTTATTATGTAATTTTTGGATATATTTTTGATTTTTGTCGGAATAACCGCTATTTTTGCACATATCTGATTTTTGTCGAAAAATTCGTTATATTGTCATTTTTGGACATATCTGATTTTTGTCGGAATAACCGCTATTTTTGCCATTTTTTCCCATATGTGATTCTTGTCGAAAAATCCGTTATTTTGTCATTTTTGTACATATCTGATTTTTGTCGGAATAACCGCTATTTTTGCCATTTTTTCCCATATTGATTCTTGTCGGAAAAATCCGTTATTATGTCATTTTTGTACATATCTGATTTTCGTCGAAAAATCCGTTATTTTGCCATTATTGGACATATCTGATTGTTGTCGAAAAAATCTGTTATTTTGTGATTTTTGAACGTATCTGATTTTCGTTGAAAAATCCGTTATTATGTAATTTTTGGATATATTTTTGATTTTTGTCGGAATAACCGCTATTTTTGCACATATCTGATTTTTGTCGAAAAATTCGTTATATTGTCATTTTTGGACATATCTGATTTTTGTCGGAATAACCGCTATTTTTGCCATTTTTTCCCATATGTGATTCTTGTCGAAAAATCCGTTATTTTGTCATTTTTGTACATATCTGATTTTCGTTGAAAAATCCGTTATTTTTGGATATATTTTTGATTTTTGTCGGAATAACCGCTATTTTTGCCATTTTTTCCCATATCTGATTCTTGTCGGAAAAATCCGTTATTTTGTCATTTTTGTACATATATGATTTTTGTAGAAAAATCCGTTATTTTGCCATTATTGGACATTTCTGATGTTGTCGAAAAAATCCGTTATTTTGTCATTTTTTTACATATCTGATTTTCGTCAAAAAATCCAGTATTTTGCCATTTTTGGACATATCTGAATTTTGTCGGAATAACCGCTATTTTTGCCATTTTTTCCCATATGTGATTCTTGTCGAAAAATCCGTTATTTTGTCATTTTTGTACATATCTGATTTTTGTCGGAATAACCGCTATTTTTGCCATTTTTTCCCATATTGATTCTTGTCGGAAAAATCCGTTATTATGTCATTTTTGTACATATCTGATTTTCGTCGAAAAATCCGTTATTTTGCCATTATTGGACATATCTGATTGTTGTCGAAAAAATCTGTTATTTTGTGATTTTTGAACGTATCTGATTTTCGTTGAAAAATCCGTTATTATGTAATTTTTGGATATATTTTTGATTTTTGTCGGAATAACCGCTATTTTTGCACATATCTGATTTTTGTCGAAAAATTCGTTATATTGTAATTTTTGGACATATCTGATTTTTGTCGGAATAACCGCTATTTTTGCCATTTTTTCCCATATGTGATTCTTGTCGAAAAATCCGTTATTTTGTCATTTTTGTACATATCTGATTTTCGTTGAAAAATCCGTTATTTTTGGATATATTTTTGATTTTTGTCGGAATAACCGCTATTTTTGCCATTTTTTCTCATATCTGATTCTTGTCGGAAAAATCCGTTATTTTGTCATTTTTGTACATATCTGATTTTCGTTGAAAAATCCGTTATTTTTGGATATATTTTTGATTTTTGTCGGAATAACCGCTATTTTTCCCATGTTTTCCCATATTGATTCTTGTCGGAAAAATCCGTTATTATGTCATTTTTGTACATATCTGATTTTCGTCGAAAAATCCGTTATTTTGCCATTATTGGACATATCTGATTGTTGTCGAAAAAATCTGTTATTTTGTGATTTTTGAACGTATCTGATTTTCGTTGAAAAATCCGTTATTATGTAATTTTTGGATATATTTTTGATTTTTGTCGGAATAACCGCTATTATTGCACATATCTGATTCTTGTCGGAAAAATCCGTTATTTTGTCATTTTTGTACATATCTGATTTTTGTAGAAAAATCCGTTATTTTGCCATTAATGGACATATCTGATTGTTGTCGAAAAAATCCGTTATTTTGTGATTTTTGAACGTAACTGATTTTCGTTGAAAAATCCGTTATTATGTAATTTTTGGATATATTTTTGATTTTTGTCGGAATAACCGCTATTTTTGCCATTTTTTCCCATATCTGATTCTTGTCGGAAAAATCCGTTATTTTGTCATTTTTGTACATATATGATTTTTGTAGAAAAATCCGTTATTTTGCCATTATTGGACATTTCTGATGTTGTCGAAAAAATCCGTTATTTTGTCATTTTTTTACATATCTGATTTTCGTCAAAAAATCCGTTATTTTGCCATTTTTGGACATATCTGATTGTTGTCGAAAAAATCTGTTATTTTGTGATTTTTGAACGTATCTGATTTTCGTTGAAAAATCCGTTATTATGTAATTTTTGGATATATTTTTGATTTTTGTCGGAATAACCGATATTTTTGCACATATCTGATTTTTGTCGAAAAATTCGTTATATTGTCATTTTTGGACATATCTGATTTTTGTCGGAATAACCGCTATTTTTGCCATTTTTTCCCATATGTGATTCTTGTCGAAAAATCCGTTATTTTGTCATTTTTGTACATATCTGATTTTTGTCGGAATAACCGCTATTTTTGCCATTTTTTCCCATATTGATTCTTGTCGGAAAAATCCGTTATTATGTCATTTTTGTACATATCTGATTTTCGTCGAAAAATCCGTTATTTTGCCATTATTGGACATATCTGATTGTTGTCGAAAAAATCTGTTATTTTGTGATTTTTGAACGTATCTGATTTTCGTTGAAAAATCCGTTATTATGTAATTTTTGGATATATTTTTGATTTTTGTCGGAATAACCGCTATTTTTGCACATATCTGATTTTTGTCGAAAAATTCGTTATATTGTCATTTTTGGACATATCTGATTTTTGTCGGAATAACCGCTATTTTTGCCATTTTTTCCCATATGTGATTCTTGTCGAAAAATCCGTTATTTTGTCATTTTTGTACATATCTGATTTTCGTTGAAAAATCCGTTATTTTTGGATATATTTTTGATTTTTGTCGGAATAACCGCTATTTTTGCCATTTTTTCCCATATCTGATTCTTGTCGGAAAAATCCGTTATTTTGTCATTTTTGTACATATATGATTTTTGTAGAAAAATCCGTTATTTTGCCATTATTGGACATTTCTGATGTTGTCGTAAAAATCCGTTATTTTGTCATTTTTTTACATATCTGATTTTCGTCAAAAAATCCAGTATTTTGCCATTTTTGGACATATCTGAATTTTGTCGGAATAACCGCTATTTTTGCCATTTTTTCCCATATGTGATTCTTGTCGAAAAATCCGTTATTTTGTCATTTTTGTACATATCTGATTTTTGTCGGAATAACCGCTATTTTTGCCATTTTTTCCCATATTGATTCTTGTCGGAAAAATCCGTTATTATGTCATTTTTGTACATATCTGATTTTCGTCGAAAAATCCGTTATTTTGCCATTATTGGACATATCTGATTGTTGTCGAAAAAATCTGTTATTTTGTGATTTTTGAACGTATCTGATTTTCGTTGAAAAATCCGTTATTATGTAATTTTTGGATATATTTTTGATTTTTGTCGGAATAACCGCTATTTTTGCACATATCTGATTTTTGTCGAAAAATTCGTTATATTGTCATTTTTGGACATATCTGATTTTTGTCGGAATAACCGCTATTTTTGCCATTTTTTCCCATATGTGATTCTTGTCGAAAAATCCGTTATTTTGTCATTTTTGTACATATCTGATTTTCGTTGAAAAATCCGTTATTTTTGGATATATTTTTGATTTTTGTCGGAATAACCGCTATTTTTGCCATTTTTTCCCATATCTGATTCTTGTCGGAAAAATCCGTTATTTTGTCATTTTTGTACATATATGATTTTTGTAGAAAAATCCGTTATTTTGCCATTATTGGACATTTCTGATGTTGTCGAAAAAATCCGTTATTTTGTCATTTTTTTACATATCTGATTTTCGTCAAAAAATCCAGTATTTTGCCATTTTTGGACATATCTGAATTTTGTCGGAATAACCGCTATTTTTGCCATTTTTTCCCATATGTGATTCTTGTCGAAAAATCCGTTATTTTGTCATTTTTGTACATATCTGATTTTTGTCGGAATAACCGCTATTTTTGCCATTTTTTCCCATATTGATTCTTGTCGGAAAAATCCGTTATTATGTCATTTTTGTACATATCTGATTTTCGTCGAAAAATCCGTTATTTTGCCATTATTGGACATATCTGATTGTTGTCGAAAAAATCTGTTATTTTGTGATTTTTGAACGTATCTGATTTTCGTTGAAAAATCCGTTATTATGTAATTTTTGGATATATTTTTGATTTTTGTCGGAATAACCGCTATTTTTGCACATATCTGATTTTTGTCGAAAAATTCGTTATATTGTAATTTTTGGACATATCTGATTTTTGTCGGAATAACCGCTATTTTTGCCATTTTTTCCCATATGTGATTCTTGTCGAAAAATCCGTTATTTTGTCATTTTTGTACATATCTGATTTTCGTTGAAAAATCCGTTATTTTTGGATATATTTTTGATTTTTGTCGGAATAACCGCTATTTTTGCCATTTTTTCTCATATCTGATTCTTGTCGGAAAAATCCGTTATTTTGTCATTTTTGTACATATCTGATTTTCGTTGAAAAATCCGTTATTTTTGGATATATTTTTGATTTTTGTCGGAATAACCGCTATTTTTCCCATGTTTTCCCATATTGATTCTTGTCGGAAAAATCCGTTATTATGTCATTTTTGTACATATCTGATTTTCGTCGAAAAATCCGTTATTTTGCCATTATTGGACATATCTGATTGTTGTCGAAAAAATCTGTTATTTTGTGATTTTTGAACGTATCTGATTTTCGTTGAAAAATCCGTTATTATGTAATTTTTGGATATATTTTTGATTTTTGTCGGAATAACCGCTATTATTGCACATATCTGATTCTTGTCGGAAAAATCCGTTATTTTGTCATTTTTGTACATATCTGATTTTTGTAGAAAAATCCGTTATTTTGCCATTAATGGACATATCTGATTGTTGTCGAAAAAATCCGTTATTTTGTGATTTTTGAACGTAACTGATTTTCGTTGAAAAATCCGTTATTATGTAATTTTTGGATATATTTTTGATTTTTGTCGGAATAACCGCTATTTTTGCCATTTTTTCCCATATCTGATTCTTGTCGGAAAAATCCGTTATTTTGTCATTTTTGTACATATATGATTTTTGTAGAAAAATCCGTTATTTTGCCATTATTGGACATTTCTGATGTTGTCGAAAAAATCCGTTATTTTGTCATTTTTTTACATATCTGATTTTCGTCAAAAAATCCGTTATTTTGCCATTTTTGGACATATCTGATTGTTGTCGAAAAAATCTGTTATTTTGTGATTTTTGAACGTATCTGATTTTCGTTGAAAAATCCGTTATTATGTAATTTTTGGATATATTTTTGATTTTTGTCGGAATAACCGATATTTTTGCACATATTTCGTTATAAATCAACCAAAATCAATTAAAATTACAAATATATTGCAAATCTTGCCTCAACTGTACATTTCGACTGTGTTCAGTAAGCATTTGCATTTGCACAAGATGGCGACGGCAGCTAGTGCGGCGTCGGCAGCTGAGGCAGCAACGGTTGCGAAACGATGCAGCGGTTATCACGTTTTCGTTATAAATCAACCAAAATCAATTAAAATTACAAATGTATTGCAAATCTTGCCTCAACTGTACATTTCGACCTTGTTCAGTGAGCACTTGCATTTGCAAAGGGGGGGGGGGGGCGGGTGGGGGGGGGGGGGGGGAGGCAGCAACGGTTGCGAAACGATGCAGCGGTTATCACGTTTTCGTTATAAATCAACCAAAATCAATTAAAATTACAAATTTATTGCAAATTTTTTTTTTTTTTTTTTTTTTTTTTTTTTTTTTCAAGAATAGTAAAAAATTTAATAAGTGTTTCATTTAACAAAAAAACTTAAAAACAAAAAACAATAATGACTAACACATTGACAGTGGACTAGTGAAAACCTAGATTCTCCTTGGAGCCATAGTGACCCGTCTTTGGGTAATAGGAAGAGTGCGTGAAGGTAGCTGATCTAGAAATGTCCGTTTGAGCCTTCGTTTAACCAAATGCGTATTAAACGTAAGTGATTTCGCAAGCTGATTGACATGTGTGGCGTGTTTAGTGTTTTGCCGCTCTGACATGCAATTAATAGTGTCCATGACTGTTAACATCCTCAGATCCCTCAGAATATCTGCGTTTCTAGCAAACGGGAAATTTCCAGTGACTCGTCGCATTATTTTAAAGTCTAAGGACTGAACCCTTTTGATCAGATAAGGGGCTGCACAACCCCAGATTGAAAGTCCATATTTCCAAATAGGCTGCAGCATTGTTTTATGGAGAAGTACTTTGCTTGAAAGCCGTAATTTAGATTTAGGATCGAGAAGCCAATTCATTTTCTTGAGTCTTGTGTTAATAGTACCTATAATCTTCGTGACGTGTTTCTGGAAAGTCAACCCTTTGTCTAAAACTATGCCTAGATATTTCTGGGAGTTTACTAACTTGATAGGCCTTGCGTCTAGGATAATATTCTGGCAAGTTTTCCGTCTTTTAGTGAAGGTGAGTTGGACTGATTTCTCCGTGGATATTGAAATGTTCCATTTAGTGGACCACTTGTGAAATGTGTCAACATATTTCTGAAGGCGCCGTCCAGCAGCCCGGGGTGAGGTGCTGAAACATAGTATGGCAGTGTCGTCTGCGTAAGTGGCCAGTAAGTCCTTACTCGATGTGGGAATAGGCATATCACTCGTGAATATGTTGTAAAGAGTCGGGCTCAACGCACTGCCTTGGGGGACACCCGCTCGAATAGGCCGAATAGAAGATAGCTTGCCATTAACTTGAACTGTGAATGTCCTTTGGGACAGCCAGGATTTTAGAAGATGGAAATGTGGGGTCGAAACTGATTGCTTGAGCTTAAAGAGCAGCCCCTTGTGCCAAACTCTATCAAACGCTTGCTTGATATCAAAGAAGACCGCCGCGCCATACTGCTTCTTCTCAAAACCCTCCAGTATTCTACTTGTGACCCGATGCAGCTGTTCAGTAGTGCCATGTTGAGGCCGAAAACCGAACTGATGTGTTGGGATAGTGTCCGCGTCTTCAAGCTCGCATCTCAATCTACACAAGATAATGCGCTCAAATATCTTACCCAGGATAGGGAGCAGGCTTATCGGCCGGTAAGAGTCTGGTGAGTCGGAGGGCTTGCCAGGTTTGAGTACCATTGTTACCATAGCCTTTTTCCAGGGGTTTGGAAAATACCCGATTTTATAACAAGCATTAAAAATACTTAGAATGTGGAGAGTGCAGCACTCTGGCAATAATTTAATGGCTCGGCCGCCAATACCATCCACACCAGGGGCTTTTTTTGACCTTAAGAGACTTTATCTCTGATTCGAGTTCAACTAAAGCGATAACTGGCTGATCCTCACCAATAGTTTCCTCGATGAACAAATCTTCCTCGATTAAAGCAATACTGCTAGCAGGCGCGAGGGAAAAAGGAGAGAATCGATTTTCTAGCTCATTAGCAAAGATCTCGGTCTTATCCGCGTCTGAGCGACACCAGCCATTTCTACCTTGAATAGAGTGGTCAATTTTAGGTTGACGCTTGATGTTACGAGTGAGCCTCCAAAGGTTATGTTCATGTGGGCCGTTTGGGTCCGCGTTTTCCAGCAAGCTATCAAACATAGCTGTGCGAGCCGCTTGTAAAGAAAGCCTAACGAGCGCAGCGAGCCTCTTCCACTCCCTGTTGTCAGCGGGATTGCTATACCTAATCCATCGCCGCCGGATCCTTCTCTTCTCTCTCAGCAGAGACCGAGTTTCTTCGCTGATTGGGATAGCTGGCCCCAAAGGCCCAGAGGAGCAAGCTCGACTCGTGGCCTGCAGGGCAGCTTCTTTAATGAGTGATGTGAGGTCATCAACCGCAGTGTCGATTTCTTCAGCTGTTTGCAAAGAAGTGTTTCTTGGAATGTGGGAGGAAATAAAGTGCCTATAGTGTCTGATGTCGGCATTACCAGGTAAGAGTGGCCTTTTAGTGTTACGTACAAATGCTCCTGGAGCCATTGAAATGATAAGTGGGATGTGGTCGGAGCTCAGCTCACAACGACCAGCAATATCCAGTGAAGAAGAAGGGATTCCGCCAAATATGCCAAAGTCCAGCGCATTTGGCCTGCGCAACCTATCATAGGGATAATAGGTAGCAGAACCAGTTGCACAGACATTCCAATTCCCCAACAATATACAATCTTTGATCATTCTCCCTCGCGGACAGGCTCGATGAGAACCCCACAACTGATGTTTGGCGTTCCAGTCACCAGCGACAATGAACCGTGGACCAAGTGACGCTACCATCCTACGGAGCTCTGAGGCTGAAAAAAGATCAGGCGTTTGCGCAGGTCTAATGTATGCGGCAGCTAGTGTAAAGTCGCCATAGTCGCTTCCAATTTTCACAGCTACAACTTGACCATAGTTGTTCTGGTGAAACGCAATAGGGTGGTGAGAAATATTACTCCTAATAAGAATGGCGGCTCCGGCAAAACTGCAGTCACCAGGATGGTTTGCGGCATAAATAGAGTATCCGTTAATCCGGAGGTAAGACCTATCATTAAAATGGGTTTCAGAAATAAGCATAACGTCCACCCCTTCTTCTGACATCCACGCGACGAGCTCCAGTTGGTGTCGGATGAGCCCGTCCGCATTCCAGACTCCAATCTTTAACGTGTTCATTGTCGATGAGAATGGACTTGATTCGCGTCAATTTGCATACTGAGCAGAGACAAAATTTTTGTCATACCATCCTGTAATGCAGTAATTGAAGAACTGATCGAATCCCGCCAGATTAATAATTGGAGCACTTGGTCATGTAGAGTTACAATACGTTCGAGGATTTTAGATGGATCCAAGTCCTGATTGGAAAAAGATGGACGCCTGATAGGAGAAACAAGAGCAGGCGCTGCAGACATGCTTTTCGAGTGTTGTTTCTCAGCATAATCCCGTCGTTGTTTAATTAAATGATCCTGGGCTGGTGTCCGTGATTTTCGAGCAGCCGAAATCTTAGGCTGCGAAGGCAGAGGACCCTTGGAGGCAGATTTCGCTTTGGGCATACTAGGAACAGCTGCTGAAGGAGTAGGTGGAATCTTAGCATCACGTTTAGCTATGTCAGCAAAAGTAAAAGATTTAGACACTGTCACTGCGGGGGTTAATATCTTAGCTGCAGGCAGGCTACGCCGGGTACCCATAAAGCGAGCTTCCGCTTTTTTTAAACTCCGCACAACCCTTATAATTTGCGGTGTGCGCCTCGCCGCAGAGGGCACACTTAGCTGGCAGGTCTTTGGGTTTCGTGCATTCCGCAGTCAGGTGGTCCTTACCACACTTAACACAGCGGGCCTTTTTGTGACAGTATGCCTGAGTGTGGCCGAATTCGAGGCAGCGATGGCACTGGGGAAGACTTGGCTTGGTCCGTGGGGGCTCAACTTTCACCACCTGGAAGCAGAGGCGAGTGATGTCGAAAACCTCTTTGTTATTTTTGCTGCCCTCCAATTCCACGAAGAACAGGTTTAAAGGCTTCTTGCTGAATTTGTCCAAGACATTAGTAAAAGAACGGACTGAGTGGCCTAGATGAGCAAAGGCTTCAACCACTTCTTCCTTAGATGTACCATGATAGAGGCCTCTAACCACGCAACGGAAACCACGCTCCTCCTTAAGCTGCCAAGAATGCCATGACACGTCGGGCTGCGAATTCAGCCATTTGGTTAGACTTCGATAAATCTCAATGGAGAGTCCCGTAATTCTAATACTGTTATTAGGAAGATTCTTAATGGATAAATTGGCTCCACAAATTTTGACAAGGTTCGTCTTCAAAGCTGCAAAGTTTTGGATTTCGCTAATAATGACCGGCGGAGGCCTGAAGCTCCGCGGAAGGTCAGTCTTGCTAATTTCAGCAGAATTCGGTGAAGAGGCTGTGCCTGGCTTCGATTTAGCCGCAATAGGTGACCTGGGTAAGATCGGCGTAGACTGCTTTTTCGGAGCAGGCAGAGGGGGGAAGGACTTCTCTGTAGGGGGTTGCCTCAGTTGTGTCCGAGTCCGAATCACCGAGTGAGGAAAACCCGGAAAAGATTCCAGCTTCAGAGTGGGTCTCAGACCGAGAATGATCATCAAAATTGGATTGATGATTGCGTGACAGTTTTGAAGTAGAGTTATTTGGTGAGCTGGACCCACGTTTGCATAGCAAATGACATGATTTGATAGCTGCTCCAGTATCAGGCATGAAGTCTATGGCCATCATGGTCGAGTCTAATAACTCATTAGAGGAATGGTCCGATTCATCACTGGTTTCATAAATTAAAGAGCGCCTCATGTCAACACTCGAGTGACGCGACGAAGAACGGTGAGCGCGACTGGAAACTTCACGCGCCTCCAGGCCCACGATCTTAGTTTTAACATGCTTCCTACCCTGACGAGCCTTCATAGGGGAAGGCATCCTCCTCAACCAGAACCCCCCAAGTGGGGAAACAGGAGGAGGCAAGAGTGCTCGGGAGACTTCAGAAATCTGAAAAACTATAAAATAAGATATAACAAAACAAAAATAAAAACAAGGGGGCTACGAAAAATAAATTTGAATAAAATTATTTTTGTAGCACGGGCCGAAGCAAAAAATATCAAAAGGCACAGAATTTTTGTTTTCTGGTAAATTTTCACAGATTTTAATTTTCCCTAAAAATTTGGAAAAAATTGTTTAGGAAAAAATAGGTCCGACTCGAGAGA
>JAEIFK010000033.1:1842500-1925696 GCA_018901825.1 Drosophila funebris | reverse complement strand
ATCTCGTTAATCCATTCATACGCGTCACTAATTAGATGACGAGGCATTTGGCTACCTTAAGAGCACTGGGCAGAAATCACATTGTGAAAACACCCGCTAGGGCCATCACAATGCTTTGTTTTAATTAGACACCAAATTTGGCATGAAGGTTCCTGTATACCATACGCAAATAAAGTTTATTGTAAATTTTAGATACCTCCCCCCTTCCCACGCAATTTGAAAAAAACTAATAATAGCCACATTTTTCAACGTAGACACTTCTAACTTAACAGGTGCTTTAAGAATATCATATAGAAGCAATGTATCAGCAATGCTGAGCAACGTTTCATCAAGATCGGTTTATAAATAAGACAGATAATCAGCAATAGAAGTTATTTTTCCTTTGAATCGTGGAGCAGCAGGCAACACATGTGTGCGAGTGAGACAGCGAACGACTGTGATACATGCGTCTGCTTACCATGTGTGCATATTTGTGCGAGCGAGGTAGCGAACTACTACGACACAAGCATAAGTAAATTAAGTGTCGTAACACTCAGCATTTGATTGAATATGTATAAATATGTGAAAGTAAGCTGCTATAAGCATTCAAAGAATTTATATGAAAAAAAAAAATGAGAGCTTCACAAGGGTATTCTTTAAACACCGGTTATGTACTTGCTTCTATTATAATCAAAGTACTTATAATCAAAATACTTTTACTATAGAAACCTGTGCAGGGTATTATACTGTCGGTTGCGGTCGACTGTAGCCTTTCCGACAGTGTTTGTTTGGAGTTTGCTCTGATAAATATTTCTGTATGTATGTACATAGTTGGAGGGCTTGGCTTCTTTGGAATCCCCTACCTAACTTTAGTAGGATGATTTTTTACATTAGATTTAGATTCTTGTTTATAGTCACACTTCCTATGTAATTTGAGCTTTCACAGTTCAGTTCTCTCTGAACTCACTGAATAACATTTTGCTTCGCATCGTTTTGCTGTGTCAACATGTGCACGACAGTGATGCCAACTTGGCCTGTGTGTACACATACATACATGTCTGTATCCACATGTACGTGCAGCATTCATATATCATATATCGTAGCAGCAAGCTCTTACATACATATGTACACATACTCGATCAAAAGCTGGGTGTTACGTCACATACTTAACATATTTATGCATGTAACGCAGTCGTTCGCTGTCTTGCTCGCACCCATGTGTTGGCTGCAAAGAGCAATGCGCTAGCGATTCGACGTACAAAATTATTTTCTTTCTTTTCTAAACATCTTTCTTATTTGTTGACTGATCTTTGTAAAACTTGCAGCATTGTTTCTATATGATATTCTTGCTACTGCGAATTATAGCCATAACTCGATCTGGAGAGTGTATATATCGGCGAGAGGTTTATATCATTCATATCGTTTTCCATATTTGTTAAACGTTGTCGAGTGCCGCGAGTCGTCTGTCTACCATGTGCTTTTTCTATCGACTGTCTGACAGCCTCCACAGAGCCACGCTCGATTAAATAGTGTTGCCACTACCATCTCACTCGATACTAATTAAACAACACTGACGAAATGGAGACTTATCCAACACTACCTACTATCGACACCAAAGTAACTATCGATAAGGCGATCAATTCAGATAAATCAGCTATTCTCCGACACGGCCATTCTGATACAGTACACGTCCTCGTGTAACCAATACACTTTTTTTTTTTATACCCTGTACAGGGATATATTAACTTTGTGAAAAAATTTTTGTAACAGGCAGAAGGAGACATCTCCGACCCTATAAAGTATATATATTCTTGATCAGCATCAACAGCCGAGTCGATTGAGCCATGTCCGTCTGTCTGTCTGTCCGTCGTGAACGCGTCGATCTCAGCAACTATAAGAGCTAGAGGCACCAAATTTAGCATCAAGGTTCCTGTATACCATACGGATACCTTTGGATACCTCCCCCCTTCCCCCGCAAATCGAAAAAAACGAATAATAGCCACATTTTTCAACGTAGACACTTCTAACTTAACAGGTGCGTTAAGAATGATATGTAGAAGGAACGCTGAAAGTTTCATCAAGATCGGTTTGTAAATAAGACAGATAATCAGCAATAAAAGTTATTTTTCCACGGAATCGTAGAGCAGCAGGCAGCACATGTGTGCGAGCGAGACAGCGAACGACTGTGACACATGCGTCTGCTTACCATGTGTGCATATTTGTGCGAGCGAGATAGGTAACACTCGTAACACTCAGCTTTTGATTGAATATGTATAAATAAGTGACAGTTAGCTGCTATAAGCAAGCAAAGAATTCATATGCAAAATGAGAGTTTCAAAGGGGTTTTCTTTAAACACCTGTTATGTTCTTACTTTTATTTTAATCAAAGTACCTATTATCAACATCATTTTAATATAGAAGCCTGTACAGGGTATTATACTGTCGAATGCGGTCGACTGTAGCCTTTTCGACTGGTTTTTTAAATCATTATAAACAAACTCTAATTTCAATCAGTACTCCTTCTTATACATAACTGATTTTCTTAGAGTGTACTCGCTTAACATAACAGGTAATTCTTCACTTCCTTTTAACATTTTCATTTCAGATTCAATTACATTACGTTACATTTCTCATATTCATTTGAACAACAACTTTGTCTTCAACATGTTTTTTTTTCTTTTTCGTATGCACGACTTCAATAAGAACTAGAGCTTCAGGGCCAGGTACCGCCACGCAACAATCGATTACCGTGCATTGCTATACACCTTCCACCTACTAATGTCTTTTCGCTTAACAATTTTCCACACTGTATGCATCAACAGCATCACTACCGTCTGTTTCAACGGTTTCTCTACCGTCTGTTTCAACGGTTTCTATACCTTCTGTTTCAACGGTTTCTCTACCGTCTGTTTCAACGATTTCTATACCGTCTGTTTCAACGGTTTCTCTACCGTCTGTTTCAACGGTTTCTATACCGTCTGTTTCAACGGTTTCTCTACCGTCTGTTTCAACGGTTTCTATACCGTCTGTTTCAACGGTTTCTCTAGGTGGGCTCTCCTCGATTTCTAGTTCGCTTGGTACCTGCCCATACGGCATAATTCTTAGGCTCTCATGCGGGTATTTATATCGTCTCTTACTCTTCATACATTTTAGCATATACCTATCATTATCTAATACCTCAATTATCTGAAAAGGACCTCGAAACTTAGGATCAAGCTTCGTTTTATGTCTCTCACTGTTGTTTAATAAAACAAAGTCACCCTCACTGTATCTTACTAACTTTGCCTTATTTTTGTCAAATCTGGACTTCTCATATTTGCCTGCCATTTCCATATTCTTTAAAGCTACTGTCCTGATTTCGGTCAGATTAACTAATCTAATTAATTAATCCAATAGGTCGAGCAACCTTTCCCATTAGTAGTTCCAAGGGGCTCGCCTTAGTAACTCTATTTATGGTGCAATAAATGGCTAACTGGACCTCTCCCAATGCTTCTTGCCAAGAACGCGCACTGATTTCGACTGCAGCTAAGAGATTCTTCAAGGTGCTCATTACTCTTTCTACTTGAACATTCGCACGACTTGCTCCCGTGGCTATCAAGTGTAGTTTAATCTTTTGTGAAGCACAGTAATCCACGAATTTAGCTCCTGTGAAGCTTCCTCCCTGATCTACCACAACTCGGTTAGGCACGCCAAATAAAGATATCAAGGATTTTAATGACACTCCTTTCGATCACTCTTACCACTAAGCTTGCCCGAAATATCTATGTGCACTGTGTGCCATGGAATGCTCACTTTTGAGATGGGATGAAATTCAATTTGTGGTTTCCCTGAGCTCGATTTAGAAACTCTGCAAGTGATGCAATTTTCCACAAATTTTCGGACGTACTTAGCCATGCCCTCAAACCAATAATAATCGTACACTTTATCGAGTGTCTTCTCCCATCCTAGATGCATGATAGATTCATGTACCTGATTAATAACCGACCATCTGAACGAGCGGGGTATCACATTTAAACAATTTCCGTTAATCATAACATCGCAATCAATTTCAATCGTACTTTGAACATCTGCATTACCAATGCCTTTTAGTGTTATAACATTACTTGCTCTTTTATCACTTAATTTACTTGCAAAGCTTTCTTTAACTAATGAGCACTCTGCTCCGGAATCAAACATAATTGCAAATTTATCACCTCTCACCAGCATACTTGCTTTTGGTTCATCTACTATGCAAAATTCCGCTCTCCTTACTGTGCGCGATCCAGATACACCACCGGCTTTTGGGCATTGCGACGCTATATGACCCTGCTGCTGACAACGATAACAAGTAATGTTGCCCTTTCCATGCTGTAGATGAGATTGAAAAGATCGTTGGTCCAGTCCCTGTAATTTGTCATCAGATTTCTTTTGACTTCTGCAATCAGCCTTCTTGTGTCCCATGTTTCCGCAAAGATGACACCGGATAGGGAGCGTCTTAAAACGCTTTGCTCCAGAATCTTCATTTCCAAAATTCTGTGGCCTCTTGTCGAGCGTAAACACTTGCAACTCAGTCTGTAAGTCGCGTCGGTTTTGAATATTGGCAGTGTATGCGATTCTCTGCACACGACGATCCAGATTGGCCAAATGTCCCAAAACAACTGAAACAACAATTTTCTCAGTGTTCATGTCACGCCATTTTGTCATGAGTGACGTCACTAAGCGGCTTGCGAAAATCGAGAGACTTTCTCCGCTGTTTGCGTGGCTGTTAAGCAAATGAAAGAACGCGGCTGCTGGCGTCTCTGTGTTTGCGTATCTCTGTTCAAATAACTGTTTGAATTCCGGCCATGTTATGCCTGCATAGCAGATTTGAGTGAGCCAGTTAGATGAACTTCCTTCAAGAGATTTACTTAATGCCAAGATCAAAGCGCTGCCTTGCAACGGTTTTTCGCTTAAAATGATGTCAACTGTCGCACACCATTGCGAAGCGTCTGTTCCAGCAATGTCTGCGTTAAATTTGGGCAGACTAACGGCGCCATTTTGTTGAGGCTCTCGTGCCGACGCTTGCAAAGTTTTAGCCAATGTTAAAAAATTTTGATTTTGCTGCTCCATCAGAATACGCAGTTGATCCTCCATGGTTATTCGGCGAGGAGTGAATCCCACTTCTGATATCGGCGAGAGGTTTATATCATTCATATCGTTTTCCATATTTGTTAAACGTTGTCGAGTGCCGCGAGTTATCTGTCTACCATGTGCTTTTTCTATCGACTGTCTGACAGCCTCCACAGAGCCACGCTCGATTAAATAGTGTTGCCACTACCATCTCACTCGATACTAATTAAACAACACTGACGAAATGGAGACTTATCCAACACTACATACTATCGACACCAAAGTAACTATCGATAAGGCGATCAATTCAGATAAATCAGCTATTCTCCGACATATACAGGAACCTTCATCCCAAAAATGAGGTCTCTTGCTCTTATGGTTGCTGAGATCGATGCATTCATACGACGACGATGCACGGCACGACGGGCACGGCCTACTCGACTCGGCTATTATTACTGATCCAGAATATATATACTTTATAGGGTGTGCCACACCCCCTTCTGTCTGTTATTATTAAGTTGGTACTTTTTCTTAATTATCGAGTCATTGCTCTTGTTGCTTGTACAGCGTCTGTCGAAGTTATGGCATTCACTAATATGAACGAGGTGCACTTCAAACTCCTTGATCCGGGAATCATGAGAGTAATAATAATACTTCACAGCGTCGCTTTCTGAAGCTACATTTACTTACATATCATATACATAGCTGCTGTAGAGACAATTGGCTCTGCAAATGTAACAGACATTTGAAGGCATCTCCGACCCTATAAATGAATAAGATCCTGAAAATTTCAGGACGGTCACTTAAAAAGCTTATTAATGATTCAAGAAACAATATCATACAGCATCAAGATAAAAGAGAAAGAAGAAGAAGTGAACAATTATGATACAACGCATTTTTATTATGTTTGTGTGCTCATTTACTTATAACGAAAAAGAAAAGAAAACATAAATCTCAAACTATTTTTGTAGAAAAGTTGAAGTTAATGAAAATGGACTATTATTTGAAAGGAGTATTTATGCTTGACACTCTGACAGCTGACCAGGTACATGATTATAATAACTTTATGCAAACGCAAAGGTAACATTACCAGTTCAGTCGATATAGCCAAGTCAGTCCGGAAAAACACTAGATTATATACATATGTTTATTATTTGTCTACATACATACTACAATACATATGTATATATGTATAATATTTATATGAGTATCGGCACGGTCGAGCATGCTCGCTATAAATAAAGATATCCATTTGTGTATGTAAGCAGAGTCTGCACACACGTTTTAACTTCATTCAAATATTTATGCTTTTCCTTAGTATTTTATTGTGTGAATTACAATTCAGGCGTTTAATGCAGAAATCGTCATAGCTTTATCAGTCAGTCTTGTTGAGTAGTAATCTCGTTTAATAAAATATTGTCACTTGCTTGATTGTTTAATCTTCAGCGTAATACATAAGGTGAAAGTGGAATTCGATCAATCCCAGTTCGACATATTTATTATCGGGGCTAAGTATCCATCTTTGATAAGTTTAATAAATATCACGTACTGCAGACAGAATTCTTATGTGTTTGAATTAACTTTCATAGCTTTCCATTTAGACACACTATTCTGAAATGGAAAAACAAAAGAACGCACCCGCCCTCAATAGCCTTTTTGAAGTATTTGCTCTTGTTGTTTTGGACACATTGTTTACACATTGTTCTAAGGCTCGTTTCGTGTTACGCATGTTCACGTTTTTAATTTTGGCTGCCAAACGGCGAATAGAGTGCACGGCTGGGTAGTTATTGGTTACACTGCATTTGCTTTATTGTAATTATTTCATTTATAACAAATTATTATACAATAAATGCGCATTTTGCTTTATTTCGGACTATTCTGAAATTACTTATTGGTTAGCTGCGTTTTTATTTTTGGCATTTTTATTATTTTTTTTTTTCTTGTTTAATAGGGCATAGATCAAATGCTTGGCCAAGATATATTTCATGCTTTGAATGTCTAACAGAAATATTTATTGGTATGACTATAGTTACAGTTAAAAATATATATATATACAGCTACATATGATGTATGATGTATGAGCACAGATATAATATGTGTGTATATGTTAGTTACAGCATTATTGAGAGCTGAGATAGTAAGGCACATTTTGGTTTTAGGATAGTGTACATATTGTATAGTAATTTTATGATTTCATTGATTGCTAATTGCGCTTCGAGTGTATGGATAGTTTCTATAATTTGGTCGCAGCGTTTCAGGGTATTTATAGCTTTTATATGCTTGTAAATGTGTGTGTAAAAACAGATTAATTTCCAAGTAAATAAAAATCAGTTTAAATTTCTCTGTGTTTGCGCTACATTTGCATCTTATAAAACATTCCATTTGGCCGCTGCGAATATTTATTGGTAGCAATTACTTGCGTTTAAAGCTAATATCTATGTATTTATGTTGAATGTAGAATGTATAATATCTATCATACATACAGTGTATTCCCAATGTTTTAATTGACTGAGCAATGTGTATATTTATATTTAGCCTTGCCTGTGCCGTTCGCACCAACGCGTGTCTCTCTGTCTCTCTCCCTCGCTCCTCCTTCTCCATCTCTCTCTCTCTCTCTATTTCTTTCTATCTCCTTCTCTTTCGTACTTTCACTCACTCTTTTTGCATTTCATGCAAAGTAAAACAATATAAACTTAAATAACTAATAATCTTTCCAATTGATTGCTGTGCTCTATCAACTTCTTTTCTGCTAAGGCAGCCGCGTGGCAGCAGTTGATAAGCAGCCCGTGCTGCTACCAGCTCCACCATTTGCACCACCATTGTAGAGGTGCGGCTGGCGCCTTCGTCAATCGTTGTACATGCCATCAACTAGAAAGTCCATGCGCCTGTAATGGCGTGTCGTCCAAAGATCCCGAAAACGCCGATACATAATTATGAATACGACAATGGCGAGTGGCACAGTTAGCATTACAGTTACGATTGGCACAATATATTCATTCCCGTCATGATTCGGTAGGCTGATCATCTCTTGCACGGGCTGCGATATCGGATCTGCTTTAATAGATGCATCGACGCTGGCACTGCCAATTGCAGCCGAATTCAGTTGTTGATCTTTTTCACCTGCCACTGGCACGGACATGCTTCTTGTAATGTTGGGCTTTAAGGGACGCAAAGTTGTTTTGATCGTTGTTTTTAATGTTGTAGCTGGAGCCGTTGTTGACGGCGTAATCGTGGTGGTGCTGATCGTGGAAGAGCTGTTGATGCTACTGCTGGTAACATTACTTTTGCCAATACCTGCTGGCGTCGTCTTGCTGCCGGTGCTGTTGCTCTTGTTGTTGTCGATATCACTCCGCGATACGCCTTCGGCCAGCGGCTTGTCTGATTTAGGTGTTGTTTTTGCTTGCGCGTTTGTTATCACCGTCGATACTGATGTAGAATCGTTTGCTTTTGGTGTCTGTGCAGTTATTGTTGAAGTAATGTTTGGCATCCATGATGTGGCCGCTTGCAATGTAGACGTGTTGCTGACTCTGCGCGTAAGCACCGGAGAATTGTCAATCGGGCTGTTGACCTTGCCCGGCTTGTCCCCGTTGTCCAATTGAGGTTTCTTGGCAGCCTCCGTTGGGTTAGTGACACTCCCTTCAGTTTTCAACAATTTGAGTAAAGTACTTGTACCTGTGGTAGTTGCAGCCGCTGTTTCATTGTTCATGTTGACTGGGCTAAGCACTGTTGTAGTGACATTCGAGACAGACTGATTTCCAATTGCAGTCTCGTTGACTCCTCCTAGTACTGCGGCCATAAACTGCATAAACAGCAGTAGCACCGGAAACACGTTCATTTTACGCAGACCGCAGACTGAATTCCGTCGTTGTTCATAAAACTGGCAGTATATTTAGTTTTCTTTTGTTTGGAATTTCTTGGAGTTCAGTTACAGTGAAGCTGCACAACTATCAAAATCCCAATAACATTAGAGTGTAAAATACTATCGATAGGATGCACGTGCAATTAAAATACTAAAAAATACTTACAGATTGCCTCACAAATTTGAATTCCATTTAAATGGGCCGATAACAATAAATGATTTTTGTACAAAAAAACAAAACAACTGCGGATTCAATTAAATAAAATACTTTTGATAATATGTAGTATTTTCTATTCATCTAAGTTTTTCCAAGAAATCAGATATTTGGTTTTCTTTTAATAATACCATTGTTTTTAATTTGCTGACCGTGTGGTATTAAAAACTGTGCGATAGTATTAAAATGCAGGGTGTTATCGATATGTGATACAGCCATTGCGTATTAATAGAAATCCCAAAAAATACTTTCGGCATTAAAATGAATAATGATATAAACTGTTAAATTCAAATCGGAAACGACAAAAATTTCGTAAAGATTATGAGCGTGAAATATTAATTGTTTACATATGACTCCAGAGTAATAAATATACATAATTCTGTCAATATCAATATGTATGTATATTTTCAACGTACTTTGTATAATTTCTATAATTACTTTGTATTTTATGGTTTAGTATATCTTCTGAATGGTTTTTGCTAATATTTTTAATGTTTACACACTAAACCATTTAACCGAATTGTATGCTTCTCGCCTGTGACTACCGTAATTTATTTAATTGCTTTTCAGAACACCATAAAATGTAACTTTTTTTATTGTACGCTAAACAACACTATTGCACATGTTAGGATTATAACATAGCCAATAACTATGCACAGAAACAAAATATTCCACAGATTCCCTATGCGCCATCTATTTAGGTATATTAATGCATCAGCTTAATAGGGTTTATAATGTCGAGTGATATGTACGCCTCTTACTAACTGCTTGAAATGGTCATGATCATCAGCCCAACGCGTCCAGCATTAAGTAGATTTGTGATTAGGGCATTTAAAACATTAACGCGGCACGTGCAGCGCCCGCCACACTCAACGTAGTGTTGGGATGTTGTTGCTGTTGCTGCTGCTGTGGTTGTTGTTGTGGGTGGTGCATGCTTGTGACTGCTCTTCTTGGTGTGGCTGCTCCTGCAGTTGGTGACTTTAATTCCTCCACTATAATGACGCCGTGCTCATCTACCATGTGGTTCAACAGTAAATTCTCAACCTGCTCATCTGATAGTAACTCTTTGGGCTCTGAGGATCTGTAAAGTAGTTGTCGTTGTTGTAGTTGTTAAGTGTCATACAAACGAGATAGCGAAAGTAACAGATATGATGGATATAGCGCAATGGAGCAAGTCAGACTACGTGAAAAATGAAATGGATGAATGAAAAATAAAATAAAAAGTTAATAAAGAATTATGTGAAACAGATTGAATATATGAAAGAAAGCAAAGTTGGCACAAAATATGAAATGTATTTATCTGGATAAGGATCGAAGAAGATATGTCGAGATATGAGAAACGAGCACACTTAATGTAGACGATTCCATGAAATAACTGCCAATTATGTTATACAAATTAAAAGTACAATTAAAATAATAAATTCAATAGCTTAAGAATTCAAAAAAATAATAATATCTAATAATGCATGAAATAAATAAAAAATACTCTCAAGATAGTTAGATAGTTGAATGGTGTGGAAATTATTTAAATGCATTTCACTGCAAGTTATTTCATGGCGCCACAAAATCACAAAATACACACAACATACATACATGAAGTAGTATTTGCAGTACATACAAATTTTGAGAGTAGATTTTTGATTTTGGTATTATTATTTTTTTGGTATTAAGTAGAAGCGTGCGTGCGTGCAATGCTGTTAGTTGGAGTTGTAGTAGTTGTTGTTGTAGTTGTAGTTGATGTTGTTGTTGTGGTTGTGATGGAATGTGTTTCAAAGAGCAAAGAGACCAAATCAAAGCAACCAATTCGTTTGTTCGAGCATTATAAATTTAGTTAATTGCTGTAGCTTATTAGTAGTTGTTGTTGTATAGTTGAACTGATTTTTTTTATCTAGCTTTTAGTTCTTTTTTTTTAGGTGGGTGCAGTTTGAATTTTGAATTGCATTTAAGCAGTTTATCGGATTATCGATTATCAAGTACTTCGCTGCCGCGCCGATTTGATCATATGAGCTTTGTCAGACGATTCTGCAGCGTGCACAGGAGGCTGCTGCCGACGCCGCCGCCACTGCCGCTACTGCTGCTGCGACCATTTCCGTCTACTGACCTGCTAAATGAAAAGAAATCACCGGCGCTGCTGCTACTGATGTTGTTGCTGGCCAATAAGGTGCCCGTTGTACTTGTCGCTGATGCTGCTGTTCCAGCAGCTCCTCCTCCTGCTGCTGCTGTTGTTGCTGTCGTAGTATTTGTCGCAAGCAACGCATCTGCCTCGCCACCTTCACTGTTCATTTCGGATTCGCTGTTGCGTCGCTCCAGGCTGCGTCCGACTTTTTGGAAGCCGTAGCTAAATACATCCTTCACTTTGTCGCCGGCATCAATAAGGAGATCGAGACTCTGACGCCGACCGCTACTCTTGAAGCTATTGGATCGCGATAACCATTGGCTGAGACTTTGCTTGCGGCTCATCTGCTGACCGGTCAGACCGATGCTGCTGATGCTGTCATCCTGGAATATGGTAGTGCAGGTCACCTTGCGTTTCGGCTCATCCGACGATGATGTCGAGTGCTGCGACTGTGCGTCCGGTTCCAGGCTGCCCAAGCCATAACCCAGCCCTTGACCCCCATCTATGCCGCCTGCGCCATCCAAGCCATGCTGCTCCAGCAGTGACTGATTGGAGTAGCTCGAACTGGTGCTGTCCGAGTGGGACAGACGAATCTCCGTCCATTGATCAATATCGTTGTCCGCAGGCGGCACCGATGTCGATGCAGACGCTGAAGCTGATGCCGATGCCTGTGAGCTACTGCCCGACTCGGATCGCGGTTTCACCTCATAGGGACCATGAAGGCCTTGCGCTTGGGCAAACAGATTATTGTCACCATCAGTGGCACTAGTGCTAGCCGACTTATGCATACCACCTGCCAGTTTTTGAGGAAAGGTCAGGACCGCCTCGAAATCATGCAGCAAATGCGGGCAGTCGTGCGGATCGGCCTCTCGCTGACGTGGGGAGCTGACGCCGCTACTTAAGCGATCCGGCATGGGCAAATATTCATCCTCTGGCTTAAACAGCTGCTCGGGCTGCACTATTTGGACTGGCTCTGTCAGCAGTTGCTGCTCAACGCCCGCTGTAAGCGCGTCCACAGCGTCCACCTGACGGAGCATCGCCTCGTAGTTAAGAAGGTTGTTGCGCTGCTGCCTCTGCCTGTGTATATCCTCTGAGATCTGTTCTAGATTCTTTAGCGCCTCGTTGTAGGTCAACTTGGCGGCGCTGACCTTCGTCTCCAGTTCGTTGACACGCAGCTTCTGCGCCTTTAACAGTCCATTGTAGTTTGCACGTGTCTCGTAGTAGGGCCTACATTTGGACAAGGACGAAGATGAGGACGAGCGGGGACCGCATATTAGTGGGCGTGACAAGGCGGCAGGTGAGCCATACTCACGAGCACAGGGTACAATACAAAGCGTGCAAAATGTTAAAGTATCTCAACAAAAGTAAATTTCGCCTCAGTTGCAATCTAAGAAACCAAACAAGAAACGAAATAGAACCGAAAGTGAAACCAAAGTTAAAAACCCAAAAAGCCAAGAAATCTAAAAGCTAATCATATCGACATTGCCGATATCATCGGCATATCCTGGCAGATATCCTAAGCAACTCAAATTTGTAATAAATAAGAATCCAAACACAGAGATGCCCCGAAAGCTTCAGTGGATTATGTAGACTCAGAGAGGGGATATCGAATGTAGAATAAGACCATGTGATGCGAACTAGGAATTGGGAATGAGAATTTGCAACATGATTCTCTGCCAGGAAATAGAGTAAAGGAAAGAACCAGCTTGAGACATACCTGGAGGCACGTAACGCCTGCTTAAGTTGACCCTGTAGTTTGCCCACGCGATTGTTGGCCACCTCCAATTTCAGTTGGCACATTTTGAGGGCATTGCGAGTATCGGTAACCTCTAACTGGGACTGATTGACTTTGCTGGCCGCATGGCTGAGCATCTCTTGACAGGCTGTGTCCAGTGTGGACTTCTCGCCGAGACCTTGCTCGGCCAGGTAAACCATTTCCTTGGCGGCGGCATGTATGGACTTGGCTTTTTCGTGATTCGACGCCGCCTGCTGTGTCTCCTTTGCCAGCTGGGCGGCATAGATGCGCGACTCATAATAGGGCTTGGCGGCATCAATGGAGTTACCCAGCTTGTGGGCAGCCGCCTTGATACGTACCACACTTTCGGCCAGGAGGCGTTTAAACTCGCATTTCGACTCCTGTGGATGGGCAAATGGCAATGGTTATGTAAAGTGGACACTCAAATGGAGCAATAGAAAAAAAAATCAATAACTCACATCGAGCTCCACTTCGTATTTGTTGATATTGTCCGTTGCCGTGTTTAACTTCTCCAGTTCGATCTGTCATTGAAGAAGAAACAGTGACATGCAATGAATTAGCAAGATAGTATATACATAGATAGTAGACTTCGTATGGCTGCACATACCTGGACACGCGGATCCACGGGTGTATTGCTTTCCGTTGACATTTCAACACGTCAAATGGTTTAAACGTTTTTCACACTCAAACTGTGAATGAAAGTCGAATGGGAATTCGATTGTGAGTGAAATCACTTGAGTGTCATTGCGGATGCAGTGCAGTATTCACTGACTTTTACTTTTAATTATTTCAACTGTTTCTGATTTAACTGTGTCAATTCGATTCGATTCACCAAATAGAAAATGAAGTGCAGCAATTATTAGCTGAAAAAGCTTTTTGGACACAACAATGCGTACACTTAACGATGACAACACAGCAGGCGCAGCTTTTGGCAAACGCAAACAGACAAATAGGAAAAAAAGCGTCCCAGCTGACTGAGTATCTGCACTTCAGGCACTTTGAGAGTCAGCCATATCGACTTTGTCATTCATTTTAAAATTTTCTCTTTTGAAAATACTCTCAAGCCAATATGTTTTCGCCATAAATCAGAGTGTAATAACTTTATAATTAATTAATTTAAGTTATATATCATATATTCACAGTCATCTGCTAGGGTACGCCAACATCGCTGTTACACACGGTGTTCTAGTTTGTTATTAATTGTGTTGTTTTCCCTTGTACACAACCTCCAAGTTCGAAAAGTGGCGCCCACTAGTGTGTGCTTTTCAAACTATAAAGAAAACTTGCGATTATACAATTACAAATGGTCTGGCATCACTGCAAATCAGTGTGGCCGAATCTAGATTAAATCATTTAAAACTTATAATGTACAACGTGTAATATTTAAATAATACTAAAATGTACACACGAATAGGCAACGAAAATAGTTTAAATTTAATAAGCTAAATTGAATTCGGAATTTCCATTCAAATATATTGCGCAACATGTGCATGGTATTTTCACATAGGCCTGCCACTTTTGGTATTTTGGGGCGTTGCGCTTGCAATCACATTGCTAACGTTAGTTGTTAGTCTTCATTTTGTTTTCGTTGCGCGCGGTTGTCGTGACGCTTTAGTGATGTACTGTTGTTGTCTTAACTGAAGAACAAATTACTAACAAATTTAATTCAAATAATTAACATAAAGAAATAGTTTTAAAGCAACATCGCGCTAGCATAGAACTTGCCGAATGTAAGGAGCACACTTAAAATTGTGTTTTTTTTTTTTTGAGTTTTTGTGTCTTGTGTGTAGTTTGTGGTGCTTCTTAGCTTTTTTATTGGGCGATGCGCGCGCGCAACTAAAAAGGCGTCAAAATATTGAAACGTAAGCCTGGCCAACAGTAGCAAACCAAAAACAAAGTTTAATTTTCAAGTCTCGCGTAAACAAAAACTATGTACCAAAATATACAACAATACAACAACATCTGTAAGCGGTGGCTGCTGCCGTCGACGTCGCTGGTGTTGCTGCCGTTCTTGTTGTTGCTTTTGCTGGCTTTGGTTGGTTTTATCTGCCTGCTGCAGCAAGTGACGGCAGCAACAGCAGCAGCGGCGACGACGGCATAGCATTGTCTTGTTGTCTGCGTCTTAACTCGTTTTCCTCTTAGTTTGCGTCTTCTATCGCTGTGTATGTGTATGTGTCTGTTTTTGTTTCTTTTTCTTTTTGTATTTATACCCTGTTTTCTTTTGAAAATTCGATTTCAGTTGCAGGCGGCGCTGTCGACGCTGACGCTGACGCAAGCGCAATCTTTTAAAGCTCGCCCTGCAGTAAAGTGAACACCCCTCACACCAACCACACGATTCACTTGGTCTTGTTGTCTGATTATGTGTGTCTTTAATTATAAGCCAAAATTTTCAATAGGATAAAAATATGTGGTCTGGAGACAAGTAGCCTCAACAGTGACACTAAAGCCGCCTCTTTTGTTGTTGTTGGTGTTATTTTTCTTATAAGAATTTCCCCTTGCAGCACTGTGCATTTACCGTTTTACAACAAATAACAAACAAGAAACAACAAAACAAAACGTCAAGTTTGATTGCAACGTCTTCGTTTGCTTCTAGGTAAGTTTCTAATAATTCATTTGTATTTATATACTCGTACATTACTTCTTTTTGGCTTTCTTTAGTTTGTTTTTTTTTTTTTGTATTTTCCCTATTTGTTGATGCTGATGCTGTGATAAGCGTCTTATCATACGATTCTTATTGGATACTCACTCACTCCATCGACTCTCATTCTCTCAACCGAGACTCCTTATTTAAACAGTGAGTGACAATGTTGACGGAACTGATAACTTAGTACGGAATAAGATTTTGGGATCGCTTCCAAGCTCTGCAGAAGAAGAATGATGCTCAACTTAATGAGTCCGAAAGTCAGAGAGAGAGGACAATAAGAAAATTAAATTTGTTATAGTAGTAGTAGTATCCCTTTCACCGATCACTGCTAAAGGCAGATATGCACACATATACATGTGTGTACATACATAAATACATATCTGTGAGAGCGAAAGAGAGTATAGTTCTCATTGTTATTTGTGCTTTCCTCTTTCCTTGCGGCTTGAACCAAGCGACAGGCAACGTAAGCTCTCTCTTTAATCTTGCCCAACTTGTGCATTGAGATAGTTAAAAGCTCTTATGTCATTGTTGTTTCGTTTTGCTTTGAAGAAATGATCATTTGATTTATTTACGAATATTCATTTATTTATATTGTATAAGCAGAATGCATAAGCAAGTGTGTGTGTTCCGAGTGTAGAAAAGGGTCTTTGTTTTCTACATATGCACTTGTGTATTATTTTTAAATGGTTGAATATGACTTATTGCTCCACTGATTAGCTTTCCACTGATTAACTTTCACACTCCGCTGCGACACATCCCCGAAAATAGATCAAGGAAACGAAATGGCATGCAAAACTGCAACGGAGTAACTGATATGATCTCGTCAAGTTGAAACATAAATTGCTTTTCCATAGACACTAAACCATTGACTGACGTTTGTTAATTTAACAATTCTCGCAGGCATTACACACACATATATACCAACAATAAATTTACACTTTCAACACGTGAACTTCAAAAATATACATATACACTGAGAAGGACGAGGAGGAGGGGGAAAAATGAATTACACTTGCAGTTATGCACTATGAAGATGTTGAAGAACAAGAAGAGAAAACTCACGCTTAGGCTCTCTTTTTTCCGCACTCTCTATCGTTCTCTTTGGCTGCATTTTAAAGCTTTTCATTCTGTGCTATTGTTGTTGTGTGCAGTGTGCATAAGTGCATAAATATTGCATTTATTTGCGTGCACAAAGGTCATGATAGCACATTTCCCTCTGGAGTTCAAGGGTGAGCAAGTGGGTCGTACGGTTCTTCAAAGGTCCGATGATTTGTTCAGAGCGATTTCGATGAACTCTTATATGTTAAGACTTTGTACGAGCTATTAATTTGCACACTTTATTATATAAATGTAGATTTATTAGTTTAAGAATAATAAAATAGAATTAATCTTGACTCACCTGTATTTATGCGTGGTTATGTGATTAATCGAGCAGTACAATGATTGTTTTCCATAAACACAAATAACTATTTATGTAGAATGATTCAATAACCAATGAATTTTGATTCACATTCATTGATCAGACGCATCACATTCTTTCGGGAAGCATTCTTATGTTATAGATTTAGCGAATACAATCTTTGTCTTTTGATCCCTGGTGACAATATTAGTCTTATGTAAATTCAAACAATTTAATTATAATATCACTAAACGTATTTGCAATTTTATTTTGCAATAAAATGTTGTATAACAAATATAATTGCAATTTCAAATTGCATAATTGAATGCATTTATATCTGAGCAATGTTCACTAGTTGTGAATTAGTTGTTGCAAGTTTGCAAGTTTGTGTGTGTTTGTGTGAGCAGCCGGCTAAACAGATAGGCAGCTGACCATTTTTTGTTTTGATTATGTATTATTGCCTTTATGGCATTGAAGTTAGATCCATCACACACACACGCACACACACACACACACACACACACACACACACACACACACACACACACACACACACACACACACCCACACACATACACACATGCACTTCTGTCACACTCCCCATGCTAGACATGCAACCATTACATGCCGTATCGCTGTGTCTTCTCCTTCGACACTTACGCCGCTGGAGGCATTCTTTTTTTCCAACTGACGCGCTAAAGTGCCAGTTGCCAGTTGCGACTTGCCACTTACCTCTTGCCACTGAAATCTCTTCATCATCATTACGTGCATCTGCATCAGCAGGAATAACTTCATTATCTTCAACATCGTGATGAGCAACTTGCAAAGCATTTCTAGCAGTTCAATGAACTGTGACCGCAATTTTCTTCTTCTTTTTGCCGTTGTTGTTGTTGCTGATGTTGCTGTTGTTGCACGCATTGCAAATTCACACAAAGCTGCACGTTTAGCTGTGACGCCGACGTCGGAACAAGTTTATCATGATGAAGCGAAAAATGTAATTGAAACTTTTTATGCGATGCATCCAAACCCAATTTCCCATGTTTCTAACCCACACAGAGCATCGCCCACGCAGAATGCAACTCGACATTGCAGCATTACCGGTGTGTGCTTGCAACAATTGCAACAACTGCAACAACTTGAAGAACGATATGCTGCGAGAAATCAGCTGGATCAGCGGCCCCTGCGGCAGCTGTCAAAAATTGCATTCAGTTTGCTATTTCAATTATGGCAAAAGATTTTAATCGACTGTGCGGTTTATATAATTGAATTTTCTCTTTTGTTTCCCTCATTTGTGAGTTGCTGCCGATGGTATGATTGAGGGAGGGGGGTTGAGGCATCAAAGACAGGTGACATGCAAATTACAAGTAATGATTGAAACACCTGAACTGGAACTTGAACTAAACTGCCTGTATGTGTGGGTGTCTGTCCGCATGTGTGTACTTGTGTGTGTGTGTGTGTATGTGCCGCAGAGGGCGTCCGTGTCACTTTCGCCCATTCCATCACAAAGGAATTACATTCCTCTTGCTACTCGATACGAAAACATTTTTCAGGTCTGCTGTATTTATTTATTGCAAGAACAAATTATTTTGATTAGCTAATATTTATATAGAATATATACTAATTGATCGATCATATCACAGATCGGTTGTAAGGCTAACAGATCCCCTCCTGTCTCATTGGATCTAAACATATTTGCAGTATAATTTATTCTGTCTATGATGTTTATTCATCATCATCTTTATCATTGATCTGCTTACTTATTTTCTTAAGCAACGTTGAAAGAGACCAATCAATTTATATAATAAATTATAATTAAAGCGACTAGCATCAAATACATAATGTAATGTGCCTAAACTCAATGGTACAACATTAGTAATTCCTTGTATTATTTAACCGATAATAGGATGTTCATATGCTTATTGGAATATCTACTTATCTCTAACTCTTATCATCTCTCTGACGAGCATTGCATCTGTACAAAGCTTCTGCAGTTTATGAAGAGTTTAATATGAAGAACTAATTATTTATCTGTGCATTTATGTTTATAATTGTGAACTTTATTCAATATCATTAGACTCTGTACTAAAAGTACATAGTCTTCTAAGTTTGACGAAAGCGATTTGTGCGTAACAGGCAGAAGGAGTCATCTCCGACCCTATAAAGTATATATATTCTTGATCAGCATCAACAGCCGAGACGATATAGCCATGTCCGTCTGTCCGTCCGTATGAACACCTAGATCTCAGAGACTATAAGAGCTAGAGTTACCAAATTTGGTGACAACACTCTTATAGTGTGCAGGCAGATCAAGTTTGTTTTAGATTTTTGGCACGCCCCCTTCCGCCCCCGCAAATCGAAAAAAACGTATTATAAGAGCTACAGACTTGGCACACATGGCAGATTTGGCACACATCGAGTGTGCCCTTGTGCGGACGTTTTCCGAAAATTTCATCCCGATTGGACCATAAACAATGGAGATTTTAAGGAATGAATGAGCTACAAATTCATGAGGGCTGAGCAGCATTACAGCAACAACAACAACAAGACTCGCTACGAGTACGCGGGTTCAAATCTCGCTACTGACAATTACAAATTTGAGTTATATTTTTCAATTATTAATTAATTATTGCTATTTTATTTAAATATATATTATAAATTCTGCAAAATTTTCAGACAGTAGCAAAATCTTAAAAAATAGAAATAACAAAATTTAGTTAGAAATTCGAATTAATGTACATACATGTCAAATGCTAAAATTCGTCCTGCATAAGTATAGAGATTGCCGTATTCGAACTATATGAAGTAGTAGCTTAGGCTTAGAGACCGCGAACAATTTTTTTAATTTTTTTTTTTTTTGCAAATGCAGGCAATCTTTAACGTACTTGCAATTTAATAAAACCAATACATAAGCACTTGTGTTGTTCACTATTGATTGCTTTGCATTAGAGAGTACTTTCTATGTGTCCGCATAGTACATAGCAATGCAAAAAATGTAACGGTAGTTCTCTTCGTTCACTGCTGCTCTCTTCCAAGAACGATGGAGAATTTTTTGAGCAAAAGAAACTTTTAAGGCGGCAATGAATGGGAAATACGAATTCAGTTATTTTAATCTTGTCGGCTTGCGGGTCGGTTTGCCGGTGGCACAGGGCGTAGAGCATTAGACTGTGAATCAAGGGATCGCGAGTTCGAGGCTCGGAAGATTCGTTTTGCTATCTGTACAATATTTTTTGAATGCGTAGATTTTGCTATTCACGATTAGTACAGAGTCTCCCACTGTCGACTGCAGTCGACTGTAGTCATACCCAACTTCAGTTGTAAATACCGATGCAAGGTACTATACTGTCGCATGCGCCTCGACTGATCCGCTTGTTTTTTAACTTAACTTAAATGACTTTTGATGAATGCAGAATATTAATGCAAATGTTCAGAGTTTTCTTATATTGATTGATATAGAATGTCTAAATCGTTGGATCTATTCGGCTTAAAGGAAGAGAATTTAAAAAATTATGAATTAAATAAATTGCAAAATAGACATTTAGCTAGTAATTAGAAATTAGTTTGGTCACCCACTCAACTTGAGCCGTGCCAATCGAACTACATATAATAAATTCAATGTGTTATCACACTTGAAACCAGATTAACAAGTTGGATTTCTTTTAAGGGGGGGAAGGGGGGGGCATAGCACTCGAAGAGAATCCAACATTATGATAAATAACATTATATGTAAGTAATTCAACCTGAGTTCATCAACTGTTGCTTGTTAACGACCAAAGGAAGCCATTAATGATCTGAACCTGCGCCACTTGTGGTAGCTGACTAATTGGCCATGCCCGTGATAAGGATGGTGTAGCATTTCACCTGCTTTGTGCTTTCTGCTAACAATTCTGTATGTGAGTCGAGCAATTAAGCATTTTTAAGATAACCAAGTTGTTACAGCGAGTGACCGAATGATAAAGGAGTAGAAACATTAAAGAGTCAACAGGGGCAGGGGCGGGGACAGACAAACTGGTTCTCAGTACTCAGTTTGGTTTGCATGCCACCCAAAGACGACGCGACGCGACGCGACGGCAGCGGTAATAGCGGCAACAACTACAACGATGACGAAGGCGCAGCGGGGGCAATTGGAAACTTATTTGGGTCGCCAGATTGTTGCTGCATTTGCACTTGCTGTTGTTGACGTGGTTGTTGCTGTTGTTGCTGCTGTTGTTGGTGTTTCTGCTGGCAAGTTACTTATATGTTCTATGCGTTTCAATTGATTTCTAATTAACCAAAGCATTTGGCATAGTTTTGCCCTCGCCGCTCGGGCCAAACACGCCCAACGCCCAACTTGCACGTGTCTGTGTCTGTGTCTGTGTGTGGCATGCACTTGATCCGCTTCCGCTGAAGGTGCCACCTCAGTTGACCCAATCACACGTGCCTCACGTGGGCGTCCCTCTTTTCTCTTCTCTCTCTTTTTCCTTCTCCTAGCTCTTCGATTGCCTCTTCCCCCTCCCGCTTGTTAAGTTTTGTATATATGTAAATGGAAATTTGTAGGTCAAGCGTCGTTTTGTCGGCTTTTGTTTCATTGCTGTTGTAGGTGGTGCCAGTGTGCGTTTCCAAGATGTAGATAATGTTGGGCTGCTTTTTTAGCTTCGTCTTAATTAATTGCGGCTACAATTAAGAGCCGCAACCAGTTACAGGCAGAGAAAAATAAAGATAGGGAGAGAGAGAGAGGGAGTGAGCTTCAGATAGTCGGACGGACACCCATTCAAATCAATTAGCTTTATGTAGGCGCAAAAATTAATTTGTTTGTCGCCAAATGTGGCATAGTCACATAGCCATAGACACACAAATACACACACACACTCGCTTGAAAAGCTAACTGCGCTTTAAAAATCATTCATACCAGCTCTACGAATAAATGAAACTTCACATTTATCATTCACAGCGAAGCATTAATGACCTTTTTTGGCCATATACCCTAATTTATTGATTACCTCTCGTAAATATTATAATGATTTCTAACTATCGCATGACTGCGGGCACTAAACATTTAACTATTCATTTTTTTCTCTGTCCTTTAAATATTGCAATAAAGTGAATAATATTAATATTATTAAATGAAAAGATAATAAAATGCAGATGCGAATGCAAAGAATAGCTCTTACCACTCTCCATGGTTGGCGATAACAAATCGATCATTTATTTCCAGTTCGGCTCACTCTATGTACATTCATGCATTCGTAGTTGAGTTGTCTTCGGTGCTAATAATCGAAACTATCGATATATTATTTCAAGTTTATTTCGAAAATCGTTCGCTTCTAATTTATGCAATATTATTCATGTATATTCAGGCTGACACTGAATACCCTTAATGCCACTTATCGAAAGTATCGATAGGCTTTGGAGAAAATTCAAGTTGTCACACATACAGAACAGACCTTCAACTGCCTGTTGCAAACAACATAACAAAGTTTAAATGCCCCTTGGGCCAGGCTTAACTCAACTCCAGCGGAATGCGCTGGCAATTAAAATGAACTCACGCTGGCAACCCTGACAAAGACGTGCCGCCAGATAGACGAACAGACGGACTCAAATGCAACTGCAACTGTTAAGAGTTGCAACAGCGACGTCGCCGATGTGAAAATCAAAAGTGAAATAGAAAATCGCTGACTCAAACAAGCGAACAACTGAAGCGCGCGCTTCGACTGAAAAATTTTCGCAGTCGACGTCGAAGTAGGCAGCGACGCGTCGCAACGCTGGCGTCGCTGTTGCGCACGCGTAACAAATTTGTTATGTTCGCGCCGTTGATGAAACTTGGTTTGTTGTTGCTCTAACAAATTAAAGAAATCCCAATGCTACAAAGTCGATTCCGAAATACACTCTGAAAGAAAAAGTAATCGAAACACAAATATCGATTGTTTGTAAGCTGTGATAAGATCTGCAAGAAAATATGAATAGAAAATGTATTATTTGTTTACCATGTACCAGGGATATATTAACTTTAAGCAAAAGTCATGACAGAGGCTATGAAGTATAAATATTCTCGATCAGCATCAACAGTAAAGTCGAACTCAGTATTATTAAGAGCTAGATGCACCAAATATCTGTATATCATAGGCAGATCAATTTTATTTCAAATTTGGAATGTCTCTACAAAGTCTGGTACAGGGTATCAGAATGTCGTGTTCAATCGGGTGTAGCCTTTCCCGCTTCTTTGTTTGTGTAATCTATGAGAAGATATCTGAATTGGAAAGATTCGATATTATCAACAAAATCCAGTTTGATTGTTAAGTATTTCTCTGGCCAAGTTCACTTCAGTCGAAAATTCCACTTGTCAAGTGTCTGTCAAAACTTGAGCAACGATTTTTTAAGTGGTTTTGAGTTTGTTTTGACAACTATATTTCAATTACTTGAATATCTTTCAGCCTTTCGCTGTCTTTGTATGCCGCTTAGCAATTACGTTGAGTGTGTGTACTTCATTTTTTGCGTTAATGCGACTAACAAGATTCACAACATCATCATCTGATGATGTTCATCATCAGTTTAGACTGGTTCGAAATTGATTGAGCTAAACAATCAAAGAACCTAATCATTCATCATGCATAGACAAGTTAGATAGACAGAAAGAGAGCTCATGAGAGATGAGAAATTGTGTTTGTTAATCCCGAAATAAGCAACATTATAACAGCGAGTGTCTGCTTAGGATACCACCATGTTGCTGGTTATACTATGTATACCATCCTCTCCTGCTGCCTCTTCATTTTCGACATAAAATCATTCAGTGCGATTCTCCAGCCATCTTCGACTGCTGTCAAATTGAAGCAGCTCGCAGACAAACAATTAACACGCAATTTGCGTTATGAAGTTGCCTCAACTGACTGCCGCACATCTCCTGGTCAGTCTTGTAGTGTACCTTGCCTGGAGGCCACTTCAGTGTCCATTTTTTCTGCACTTCATCAAGCAATTGGCTGGCTACTTGACTTTCCATTGTTCACACTTGAGCCTGTCAGCGGTTGCCCTTTGGCTGCTATTTGTTTAACACTTTTCATTGTGGAATTATTGGAGGTTCGATGGGATTGCTGGGGAATGAACGATTCGATCACAACAGCCACTTGTTGGACTCCTATGTCCGCACTGTGGGACATTTATAAGCTATACAGTAGGTCACTCTATCTATGAATGATGGCAGTGTAATGAAAGTAGAAAGGAACTCGTGGGGGGGGGTTGGAGGTTTACTCTATGACGTCACAAGCTGAATGAGGATTTAGGGCTTTGGACGTGCACAAATGCCAATAAAATGCTTGAAAAATGCATTAGAATTTGCATCGGAATCGATACTCAAATGATTGATTGACTGCCACATTTACAGTTGAGTCATAAGCAACTTTCTATATATTCATATTCATTGCAAATACATATTTCGTAAGCTTATTGGTTTAAGCAATGACATAGTTTACATTAACAACGTAATCTTTGTTAGAATATTTCCATTATTTCATAGACAAGTCGAGAACACTCGACTTTTGCATACCCGTTACTCAAATCTACTCTTACTCTAAAGTTATAAACATTTTGTCAAACATTTAGATTAGAGGCCCAAAAGAACATACACCAAAAACCATTAATTGAAAGAAAAACCTGCATTTACCTGTCTGAAAGTGGGAAGAGATCCAAGATGATCTTTATGTGACAAAGTGGGATGACTGGCATTAATAATAGCAAATGTTCCCCATCTAAAAACCTTATATTTTTCTGCTACTTTCTCCATGCAACATACATTGCAACAAATGCAATACCCTTGTACTCTACGAGTAACGGGTATACTAGTCTACACATATACATATCCTTACTAGATATCCATATACTATTTAGTCATTTTTTTAAGAACAAGTATATATTTTAAATAGATAGTTTCAGTTGAATTTAAATTTTGATTTTTTTTTTAAACCAAACTAATAATTGAAGTATCAGATATTATTAAAATGTAATATTAAACATAAAATTCAGTTAAATTTGATTGATACTTAAACTTATTTGATTTGATGATTTTAACTGTAAATTTAACTTTTAAAAGATATTTTTAAGATCTTTTTAATGTTTAAATAAGAACTCAGAAATATATTTTTAACTGAAGAAATTTGAACTAAATACGAATAAAACAAGTTTACTGATGACAAAGCACAGAAATGCATCCATAAAGTAGAAAACTAGTTACGATCTAGTTTATTCCTTTCATTATTGAAGTCTATTCACTGCTTCCATGCAAATATTTTGGATGTTATTGTTCCTTAGCCGGGCAGTCTCAACTTTAGCGATAATTTGCGAGTCCATTCCAGTAAAGTAATGACAATTATAACATTTAATTGGGCAACAGTTAGCTAAGGATCGTTTTTTTTAACAAGAATCGTTGTCAATTTATTGCGTTTATGAAGTAAGCGCAAAAATTAAACAAACAACATCAGCACGTCGAACGTCGCACTTAACGCCACATACAAATTGATTAATTAAAATGAGTTCCGTTCTCTTCTCACGAAATTGTTTTTATGAGCTATTCCGAGGGAAGCCATCGCCTGGTCATCAACAGGGTATCAGTGGGGGGTAGAGGAGGAACTTTGTGTGCGTATGAAACTCGCGACAAAGATGACAAAAAACCAAAAACAATCGTACATATGGTTGCATTTAGGAGAAGAACACTTACTCTCTTAAAGTCTTTGGCTGTTTCTTCATCGCATCGCATAACATCAGCTTCAGTTAGTTTCCTGGACTTCGATTTCGTTCAGAAGAAAAAAATGTGTGAAAACAGTGACAAACAAATGGGGAATAACATCAGATTAAATCAAATTTGAAAACAAGTAAGAACACTAGGAGGGCTAATATTCCCTAATCCCAAGCCCTTAGATAACATAACACCTATTTGAAGCTGTTCAAGATGGGCCAAATAAAGAAGAATAGATCACTGATCACTTGAGTTCAACTCCATCCTATCAATTCGATCTCATAATAATATTCCTTAATATTTTGATTTTGTTTGAGACTGGCCAAGAAATGCACAAACGGATAATGTGGATATCTGTCTAGGATTCAGGGTTTTGGACAATCGATTGAGCGATGTCAGTGAACCCATTGACTGCAAAATGGCGGCTGGTTGACTTCCGGCTGGGCTAAAATGGTTGCCACTGCTGCTAGTGTTGTCTGCTCCACAGGAATTGGTGCAAACGGTTTGGCACAAGTGTCCATGCCTTCTGCATGTGATATGAGTCTATATATGTATGTATGTGTGTGTGTAAAATAATAACACTGCAGTGCACTGACGCAAAATGGCCGTCGCTGGAGACTTAGACATGCATAAACAACTTGCTCTAAGCCCGCATCTACCTGCCCACACCCATAAAGCCTTTAGTCCTCAGTTCCATGCAAAGTCTCTTCCGGTATCGGTGTATCAACTACCGGTGGGAAGCTCTCTGCCTAATCATAATAATGCGTGCTAAATTTACAAGCTTGTCATTGTTGTTGTCCCACTGGCAATAAAATAAAACAACAAGCAAAAAGGCAAACTACATACGGAATACCGAAGAGTAAATACCCTAGTATATAATAAGATAAGTTCATGCTGAGCAGGACTATAAATATCAACCTGTATTAAATGCATATATGGAATAATCACTGTGAAGCTGTTGATTCGTTGTTCGTTGCCATTGATGGACAATGAATAATACCCCTGCGAGGGTGCGATGGTGCGAGGGTAGTATGAAGTATGAATAGAAGACAAGCAAATCTACGCGATATGCTCATAAAAATCAGCGACATTGATTGAATTGCCTCAATGTTGTAGTCTAGTCAGACGGGTTGGTGGACCGACGGACAAACTGAGAACGGTGTAATCAGTTCTCAAGTGGTGCTGATAAACCTGAAGTGGTTTGGGTATTGGACTGCAATTGTACAAGTATATAGAACTGTTTTTCACTATCAATGTCACAATGGTTCGGCTGAGATTTGCTTGTGCTACTATAGTGCACTCCCCTCTGCGTCCACCCACCTCTTACCCCACCGAGCTGCAGCGTGCCTGGTAAACATTTGCCAAACTCTTTGATATTCATGTTGAACCTACCTCTCTCCCACTTACTATTTGCTGGCTCAGCGTATTGCTGTTGTGGTTGTTGTTGACGGTATATATACGTTGTCTTCTTTATGGTCACCAAATAGAATACCTTCTATCGATTCGTCAACTCAAAGTCATTAAGAGAATACGAATGCATATATGTAAGTCTAAATGGATATATTGTTATATACTCCGTCATATAGAAAGAACGATAAATAGCTTGAGATTGACTGCTGGTGGGGCTAAACAGGAAGTGAGCTGAGGGCATGTGAAGGTCAAGCAGTTTCCTCAAATGCAAAAAGGCGTGTCAAAAAATGCGACTCAATTTAATGAGTTAATTATTATATGATGCCATACAAATATAAGGCATGCTCGGCAATTATGACTGGCAACTTTACAAGTAACTGTACGAAAGAATTTATTAATGGCGTTATCAATGTTCCTTTTATAGTGCTAGAGTGTTTAGTTTTCTTATGAACGACAAATTGAATCCCTGACAAAGAAGTTGCACAAATATTGATGGGGACAACAGTACATTGAAGTATTGATAGTATTTGTTAGTGTCATTGATTGCTTTACAGCTCGATATACTTCAGTAATTGAAGCGCTGTTACCAAAGTTGTATGTTACATAATGTTTACAGCGTAACTTTAAAGTTTAGTTCTTCACAAATCAATTACATTTAAATGACTAGAGTTCTTAGATAACATCTCTCGTGAGGTATATTTACATAAAGCTCTATGTTGCACAAACTGTTGATTCTACTTTATTCTCTATACTCTACACTCTACACTCTACACTCTACACTCTACACTCTACACTCTACACTCTACACTCTATACTCTATACTCTATACTCTATACTCTATACTCTATACTCTATACTCTATACTCTATACTCTATACTCTATACTCTATACTCTATACTCTATACTCTATACTCTATACTCTATACTCTACACTCTATACTCTACACTCTATACTCTATACTCTATACTCTATACTCTACACTCTACACTCTATACTCTACACTCTACTATACTCTATACTCTATACTCTACACTCTACACTCTACACTCTACACTCTACACTCTATACTCTATACTCTATACTCTACACTCTATACTCTACACTCTATACTCTATACTCTATACTCTATACTCTATACTCTATACTCTACACTCTATACTCTATACTGTACAATCTTCACTCTATACTCTTCACTCTACACTCTACACTCTACACTTTATACTCTACACTCTATACTCTACACTCTACATTTTATACTCTACACTCTATACTCTACACTCTATACTCTACACTCTATACTCTATACTGTACAATCTTCACTCTATACTCTTCACTCTACACTCTATACTCTACACTTTATACTCTACACTCTATACTCTACACTCTACATTTTATACTCTACACTCTATACTCTACACTCTATACTCTACACTCTATACTCTATACTGTACAATCTTCACTCTATACTCTTCACTCTACACTCTACACTCTACACTCTACACTCTACACTCTACACTCTACACTCTACACTCTACACTCTACACTCTACACTCTATACTCTATACTCTATAGTCTACACTCTATACTCTATACTCCATACTCTATACTCTACACTCTATACTCTATAGTCTATACTCTACACTCTATAGTCTACACTCTACACTCTATACTCTATACTGTACAATCTTCACTCTATACTCTTCACTCTACACTCTACACTCTACACTCTACACTCTACACTCTACACTCTACACTCTACACTCTACACTCTACACTCTACACTCTACACTCTACACTCTACACTCTACACTCTACACTCTACACTCTACACTCTACACTCTACACTCTATACTCTACACTCTACACTCTACACTCTACACTCTACACTCTACACTCTACACTATACACTCTACACTATACACTCTACACTCTACACTCTACACTCTATACTCTATACTCTACACTCTATACTCTACACTCTACACTCTACACTGTACAATCTTCACTCTACACTCTATACTCTACACTCTATACTCTATACTGTACAATCTTCACTCTATACTCTTCACTCTACACTCTACACTCTACACTCTACACTCTACACTCTACACTCTACACTCTATACTCTACACTCTACACTCTACACTCTACACTCTACACTCTACACTATACACTCTACACTCTACACTATACACTCTACACTCTACACTCTACACTCTACACTCTACACTCTACACTCTACACTCTACACTCTACACTCTACACTCTACACTATACACTCTACACTCTACACTATACACTATACACTCTACACTCTATACTCTATACTCTACACTCTACACTCTACACTCTACACTCTACACTGTACAATCTTCACTCTACACTCTACACTCTATACTCTACACTCTATACTCTATACTGTACAATCTTCACTCTATACTCTTCACTCTACACTCTACACTCTACACTCTACACTCTACACTCTACACTCTACACTCTACACTCTACACTCTACACTCTACACTCTACACTCTACACTCTACACTCTACACTCTACACTCTACACTCTACACTCTACACTCTACACTCTACACTCTACACTCTACACTCTACACTCTATACTCTATACTCTATACTCTATACTCTACACTCTATACTCTACACTCTACACTGTACAATCTTCACTCTACACTCTACACTCTATACTCTACACTCTACACTCTATACTCTATACTCTACACTCTATACTCTATACTCTATACTCTATACTCTACATTCTATACTCTATACTCTATACTCTATACTCTTCACTCTACACTCTACACTCTACACTCTACACTCTACACTCTACACTCTATACTCTATACTCTATACTCTACACTCTACACTCTATACTCTACACTCTATACTCTACACTCTATACTCTATACTCTACAATCTTCACTCTATACTCTACACTCTACACTCTATACTCTACACTTCATACTCTTTACTCTACACTCTATACTCTATACTCTACAATCTTCACTCTATACTCTATACTCTACACTCTACACTCTACACTCTATACTCTATACTCTATACTCTACACTCTATACTCTATACTCTATACTCTATACTTTATACTCTATACTCTATACTCTATACTCTATACTCTATACTCTATACTCTATACTCTATACTCTATACTCTATATTCTATACTCTATACTCTACACTCTATACTCTACACTCTACACTTTACACTTTACACTCTATACTCTATACTCTATACTCTATACTCTATACTCTATACTCTATACTCTATACTCTATACTCTATACTCTATACTCTATACTCTATACTCTATACTCTATACTCTATACTCTATACTCTATACTCTATACTCTATACTCTATACTCTATACTCTATACTCTATACTCTATACTCTATACTCTACACTCTACACTCTAAACTCTATACTCTATACTCTATACTCTATACTTTATACTCTATACTCTACACTCTATACTCTACACTGTGCACTCTACACTCTACACTGTGCACTCTACACTCTATACTCTACACTCTACATTTTATACTCTACACTCTATACTCTATACTCTATACTCTATACTCTACACTGTGCACTCTACACTCTACACTGTGCACTCTACACTCTATACTCTATACTCTATACTCTATACTCCATACTCTATACTCTATACTCTATACTCTATACTCTATACTCTTTACTCTATACTCTATACTCTATACTCTATACTCTATACTCTATACTCTATACTCTATACTCTATACTCTATACTCTATACTCTATACTCTATACTCTATACTCTATACTCTATACTCTAAACTCTATACTCTATACTCTATACTCTATACTCTATACTCTACACTCTATACTCTATACTCTATACTTTATACTCTATACTTTATACTCTATACTCTATACTCTATACTCTATATTCTATACTCTATACTCTATACTCTACACTGTGCACTCTACACTCTACACTGTGCACTCTACACTCTATACTCTATACTCTATACTCTATACTCCATACTCTATACTCTATACTCTATACTCTATACTCTATACTCTATACTCTATACTCTATACTCTATACTCTTTACTCTATACTCTATACTCTATACTCTATACTCTATACTCTATACTCTATACTCTATACTCTATACTCTAAACTCTATACTCTATACTCTATACTCTATACTCTACACTCTACACTCTATACTCTATACTCTATACTTTATACTCTATACTTTATACTCTATACTCTATACTCTATACTCTATACTCTATATTCTATACTCTATACTCTATACTCTATACTCTATACTCTATACTCTATACTCTATACTCTATACTCTATACTCTATACTCTACACTCTACACTCTATACTCTATACTCTACACTCTATACTCTATACTTTATACTCTATACTCTATACTCTATACTCTATACTCTACACTCTATACTCTACACTCTACACTTTACACTCTATACTCTATACTCTATACTCTATACTCTACACTCTACACTCTACACTCTACACTCTATACTTTATACTCTATACTCTATATTCTACACTCTACACTCTACACTGTGCACTCTACACTCTACACTATATACTCTACACTTTATACTCTATACTCTATACTCTATACTCTACACTCTACACTGTGTACTCTACACTCTATACTATATATTCTATACTCTACACTCTATAGTCTACACTGTGCACTCTACACTCTACACTGTGCACTCTACACTTTACATTCTATACTCTACACTCTACACTTTATACTCTACACTCTACATTGTGCACTCTACACTCTATACTCTACACTGTGCACTCTACACTCTATATTCTATACTCTACACTCTATAGTCTACACTGTGCACTCTACACTTTACACTCTGTACTATACATATCTGTATGAGAGTTGCTCAGTTTGCCTTGCCGTCAGGCAAACAATATGGATACATTTGTTGGCCGAAGTTGCAGCTGTTTCCTGTTCGTGGGTCGCTACACCCGACGACTCGCACAGCGAATGCGATTCATTTAGAATATTAGGTTCAACAACCCGTTGCGAAGTTGTGACTAGTATTATCGGAGTGCCACTTTAGATACCGGACACTGAATATTGCACACTGAACATTGGACACGGAACGACAATTGTCGAGCCTTTTGTGGCCAAGTCATCTGCTTAGCTTCACAGTCACAGTCTAGCTACACTTTTATATTCATACTTTACTTAAACTCGTTCATAGGTATACCTAAGAGATACAAATGTATTTCTATTCGAGTTTCATTTATTTGCTTGTCGATGTCAAGTTCAAGGACCAGCAACCAAGCCCAGCTCACTGTTATGTAGCCGAGCAAACAGAGAAGCTGTCAACTGAAAAAATCCTACAAATCCTTTTCGTGTGCCTACTCTTCCTCCTCCCATTCCTATGTGTCCTTGCGAGGACGCGGACATGGACAATCCAAAAGTATTCACCGCTTGCCATTGAGATTTTCATTATTATGATCAAAGTCATGTTGGTAGTTTTCTTTTTCTCTACTTTATTTGTATTTTTAACAAAAATATCTAAGGACAATGTGCAGTTTGATTGGATCTTTAAATATTATTTTTGTAATTTTTTCTTCTGCCTCGCTGCCCATTTAAAATTTAACACTTTAAGAATTGTTGGAGGAAGTGGGAAGAATTGTATTGCTAAGCAAGGCACATACCCTGCACAGAGGAGCAGCTGGAAAAAACTGTAAAACATCCAGTTTAAATCATTCGAAAATTCTCCAACATATTTTTCAATATTATGTTATGAAAGATTGTTCGGCTTAATTATTGTGTCACCGAGTCGATAATTAAATTAACTTTTAATGATTTATTATTGATTGTCACTGTCTGCACTTTAAGGAGTTCCATAAATCCAATTTAGAGTTCTAATTGACCATATAGATAAGTGGGATGCCAAGTAGTAAGTTCAGTGATGTAAGCATTACTCATCCCATCCCGTCTGTCTAGTGGATACACATGTACACACACTCAGATACATACACATGCACATACACATGGTTAAAGTTGCGTTTATGCTTGTTATTGTTTTGTGTTTTTTTTTTTGTTTTTTTTGGGCGTTTTAGGTCGCCTCATGGCGTCTTTAATGTCGTTTATCGATTGTCAGTTGTCAGACGTCGCTTTTTGGTATTTTGCTCTTTTGGCTGTTCGCTGTTCGCTGTTTTCTGTTTGCCACTTGTTACGCGCTTTTTTACTCGGAACGTCCAAATATTTGACATTCATAATGGTTAGCCAGTGGCCAAGCCTGGTCACTATCTGTCAATTGGTCTTTTGTGAACTGCGTTGCGATTTCGTGCCCTGCATGAGACATTAGACTCAAGACCCTGATGATCCGTGCGCTGTGCACCTCTCAAGGTTCTGCTCTGTTCGCTTGCTATCTCTCTCGCTCTGTGTCTCTCTGTCTTCTTATGTAATCAGCTGCTGCAGCTAGCGGTAAATACATGGATTGCTGATAATCACTATGGTCGTTAAGTGAGGCCATTTAACTTGCCTCGTTATGTCATCGACTACAGTCAACAACTGCCCCAAAGTGCCGACCCAACTACTCGGTATCTCATCTAACCGTTCACTCGACGAGGGCAGTTCAAGTGATGTTTAGCACAGGCACACACTCACCCACTCGCACACTTACATATGGTTGCCCCTGCCCCTTCCAGCTCCCCGCCTCTCCCTCTTCATCCTATACAAATTACCACAAAATTATAGACATTTATCGTCGATTGTCGTCGTGCGGGCATCTCATACAGAGCTGCATAAGACCTGATGTTGTCTCCACATGTAGCGAGAATCGCGTGCCAGGTATGCATTTCTCAGTCCATTGTCTGGCAATGAAGTTATCAAATTGTTGCACACACACAACTATTAGGAGGCACAGGCCTTTGATGCATGATTGGCCAACGGGTCTTAAGTTCACATTTTTGATTAATCACACTCGATAAGCAAGTACCAAGTGTATGATGGAAGTCTTTCAATCGATTACAATGAAAAGTTCTATATTGTTCTATTTGTAATGTAATTTAATTACTAACTGAACACCAAGTGCTGCTTGTAGTTTATACAACAAATAATAATAGATTATGAAACACTTTGAATGCTTCGAATCTTTCATTTGTTATTGTTGTTGTTTCTTATGCTGCTCTTGCAGTGATCTTCAACTGAACGCTCAAGATACAAGTAAAATATAAATTCGTTTAATAGAGCAGACAGACCTGGTCGTCTAAAAGCGACAACAGGTTAATACTTTCATTGAATTAGAACGAATATAAACTTAAGTGATCTTCAATAATTCTCAAGTTGTTGCAAATTAAGAATTTTCTTATTGGTGCAGGCAGACTCGTCTAGAAACAGTTTAAAGATTGCAAATGCGAAGATGCAATGACCTTAGCTAGATCGTTGTACCACTCTGACATCGCTTTCACTGTTGCACCTCAATATTGACATGACAGTTCCCATGAGCAGAGAGCAGCCTGTCAAGCAGCCATCCAGCCATCCAGCCATACAGCCATACAGCCTTACAGTCATACGCCCAAGTCAAGCAGTCATCCCGTCACCAACTCATCTCGCACCATCTCTCAGTTTGTCAGTTTCCTCTAAAACCAGAGGCAGTTACGAGTCGGGCTGATGTGGGGTAGTGTGGGGCGTGGGGCCATCATTGTGAATGTTGGCCGTCAATCTCTTGTCTAATTAGAAACATCTCAGAATTCAGGCAGAAACGTGTGCTCGGACAAGTCGCTTGTACTCTTGCCAAAAAGTCCAAAAACCACAGAAGAAAAGAACAAAAAAATATATTAAATACAATTTTTGTCATTTTGTAATACAATTTTCGTCGGTTGAGATGGGCCGTTGAAATTGAGAATTACGTATTTTTACAAATTGTATTTGGCTTACAAGTTAATCGAGGGAAACGAAACGTTGCTACGCCTCAGTTATGCATTTTGTAATAATCTTTTTTTGCAAAAAAATAAAATGATGAAAAAAATGCAGAACGAATATTTGAATATCCATACTCGTACTCGTACTCGTAATATGTAGAATTTTCATTTGCGTCATTCGATTGAAAATCGATTTGACAGCAACGCACGTCTATAAAAATTCTTGTTAAACGGATAAAAAGTGTCTGAAGTGAAGGTCTGAGAAGGAACAACACACACACACTCACATGCACACACACATGCACACACACACACACACATGCACACACACACACACACATGCACACGCACGTATCACACCTCATTTGTGTTATGCTGCTGTCCATCTGGTCATCTCATGTTGCTTAACTATTCATAAATTTTATTTTTACTCGCTTCGCCTGACCCAACAACGCTATGGACAGATGGTGGGTTGGCAGGCGGCAGGGGGGTAATGAAAAGCGAAAGGGCTGCATTCACACGCGATTAACGCCAAATCTATACGGCTACTGTAACCATCTCGGACGGTGCTAACGCAACAAAAGTTTCAAATGGAAAAAAAATGTTAAAAATACATTTTTTATTGATTTTATTTCGTGTTGCGATATGCTGCTTGGCCTTTTGGGGTAATTTGCATGCCCTTGCCTTGCCATGTGACGGCTGCGTTTGCCAATCGACTTGCCCCTCTTACCCCTCCTCGTCTCCTTGACAAAAGCCACGTTTCAAGGCGTCCTCTATCAGAAGTTTTACATATGCTCAATGCGTTTGCCTCAGTGTTTGCATTCGCGTTTGAGTTTTCGTATGCGTTTAATTGGGCGCAAAACATTTGCCATTAAAAGTAAAATGGCACTCAACGTTGGCATTACCCATTCTTAGTCTACAATTCACCACCAATTCCACCATCATCACAAGCTCAAATCTCAATGCACATTTTACACATTTGCTTATCGTTTTTGTTGGCTCATCGCGCTCTGAAGCGAGCGTTGCAGTTGCTGCTGAAGTTCGCCGTACCCGTCTTATCGGCTAATAGCTTTGTGACTATTTAAACATATCACCATATATACAGATTAAGATACCTTCGAGGAGGGCAGGGGTCGGGGACAGTGTGCGATGAGGAAGTGTCAGGTGGTACTGAGTACTCGGTAGTGCATGCATCTAAGTCGACTGATGTCTCTGTTGTATCAGCTGGCGGCTGGTGCATTGCATTGCATTGCAGTTGTAAAGACAGGGTATGCACATTGAGGCGCCGCTGAGCCAAAGGTAAACAAATACCATGAATACGAAGTCCCTCAACCCCACACTGAACTCGAATGACAACTTAACAAGTTCTGACTGATCAGCGATAAATTTATACATTATCCCACTCAGCTACTTATGCTATACAAATAATTGTCAGATTTAATTGCAATTTTAGATGCTGTGTACTATCGATAGTATTCGCTATCAATAGATTTATACATATACCTTTCAACTTGTTTACGTGGAGAGTATACATATATCCCTTCTGAAGAGGTGCACAAATGTATGATTGTCGTGAAGTATGTAAAGTACTTTACGACAAGTATAAATTGCCGGTATCCTGTGCATATATAGTTGTTATCGATAAGTGTGTATGAAGTACATATGTAACGTACTTATACCGTATATGTGTATATCCTGAAGTATGTACTGCCAAGCTAAGTATTAGCTTAGTCGATATTGACTGTTGTCAGTTTGAAGTTGAATTTACCTTAATATAAATTTCACGAACATCTTTATGATATTTGGAAACATACATGCAAGGAACATCTCACTTTGAATATTGCTCCTATATTTCTAGTTTCTGTTGTTTAGTTAATGCAAATCCAATTTCCATGCAGAACACAACGATCTCAATGATTTCATAATTTAGCTTTACTTAGGGAAACACATAGCTATGATATGCATCTTAATCCAGTGAATATTCGATTTAGGAATTATTTAATCATTAATTATTTAAATGAAATGTTTTCTTTTTTTTCACATATAATTCATGGAAACTTGTAATCAATAAAATTCAATGGTATTAATATATATATATATATATATATTTAGGCGCAATTTGGATGCGGAAACAAGGCTATTTAGTGATAGGCTGAGTAAATATTCAGACAGCGGTGAACATGCAATGACTCACTGACAAATAAGTAGAATCTTTCCACATTTCCATTTCCCAAGTACAAGAGCAACGGCAAACTCGCTGTTTGCTCATAAATAACCCTAGCCAAGATGCTGACATCACAAGAAGAACAAACAACAACATCAGCCGAGAAAACCAATCGAGCGACAAAGACATGCACACATACATCCAAATATGAAAATATAAATATCTATATATGCATATATCTACATCTATGTATATAACTATATGTATATCTATATGTGTGCATACAAAGATTCATGTATCTATCTATGTATTTGCGTGCAATGAAACTCGAATTTAACACATGCAAATAAAAGTGCCCATAGTCCCATAACATCTGGACGGCCCGCTTTTAGCCTTGGTTCACAATGGGGGAATCGGCGAGGTTGGGTGGCTTACATATATACGGGCTTACATATATACAACATCAAATGACCATAAGATTGGTGACATTTTGCAGTGACGTACTCCAGTACAAGTGGCAACAAAAATTCTGATAAAAGCCATATAAATTTCGGAAATAATAAAATTATTTTGCGTTGCCTTTGAGCCTTGTTGCATGTTTGTTCGCTAATTGATTTGCCTTTATTATTTTATAAAACGGAAAAAAGGGTCAAAATCCATGGGGCAAATGTCGAAAGCTGGGTGCCGGGAGCAGGGAGCAGGGAGTGGTTCAATGCGTAATTTACTTATTGGCAAGATGTACATACATTTTACGAGTTTATGTCTATAATTGATTAAGTGGGCGTATGTGTGCTTGGACGTGGACGTGGGCGTGTACCTTGTATTTTTGTCTATCATCAAATTGCAATCGGAAACTATTGTCTGATTGAATTTTCTTAGGCTAGCCAACATAACAACAACAAAGCAAACGAACGTTGCCTTAATTATAAATATTTATGGGACCATATGGCGTTTGAGTGCGAATATGAATTCAATGGGAGACTGTGGAGATGGTGCGCCCTGTGGGTGGGTTGTAAGTGAAGTTGGATTTCTTATTGTAATTGTTGGGGAATTAAAGAATTTGCCTGCTTACTTGTCTCGCCAAGATCTTGTTAGACTTCTACATTTACAGAGTAAGAAGGGTCTATTAGGTTTGACCAGGAGGAAGTGTGAGTAACATGCAGAAGAAGGCAACTCCGATTCCATAAAGTATATATTATAAAGTATATATTATTGATCAGCATCAGCAACCAAGTTGATATATTCATGTCCTTCTGTATGACTACAAGAGACAAAAAACACGAAAAACCACAATTACAAGAGCATAACTGTCAGATAGGTAAGTCGTCTTGCATATATGTATGTAGAATGTTTATTAAATCTAACAGTGTAATTGAATATTAATGTGAAATATATAAATGATGATGAGTAGCATCCAATTTTCGTCAACAGCTTTCAATCCTTCGTAGACAACTTTCGCTAACAACTTGACTCTGCTTTACAACTTTTCGACGACGTTGTTCTACTCCAGCTTGCGACTTCTTTCTTCGGCTTTTACGATTTCAGCTCGTGCATTCAACTTGTACACTCTGCTGCGACTTCTCAACTCTACTGCGACTTCTCAACTCTCCACGATCTCCTCGTTCCACTCCTCTTCTTCTATATCTCGCGTTGCCATCCAGTTACGCTGCTACTTGTTGAGGTTAGGCGTTGCCACTTAGTTATACTGCTACTCTTCGTTACATGCATATATAATACCCAAGTATATGATAGATTTGCAAATGCATTTGAATTTCAGTTTATAGCGATCAAATTGAAATCCAGAAGTTTTTTTTATTCGCATGTGATACTTTATCTGAGTGATCATCCCAAACAAGGTTACATTATTGTATACTAATAATGCAATATTACATTATCTACGCGAATTCAGAAAAGTCTTAAGAATCTTGTAGATATTTACTGTAGCTTTTGCTTTTCCATTTGTATCTCAATCTTTTGTTGTGTGCGTCATTTTGCTGTTTGTTTGTTGTTCTTATTGTTGTTTGCATATGTATGATTTGTGCTGAATTTGTTGCTAGAGCTTCCTGGCTAAGCAGACGACGAACGCGAATTCATATTCAGAATTCGATTGATTATCTTTTCGTCTCCCTGAGTCCCAAACTGAAGATAATGACGTGACTGTTAATGGGTACCAATTGATGCAGTTCAAGATGGGCCATTGCAAGCATTTAGAAGTCTAACGAGAAATCACAAATTACACAGATTCTAATTGAAATCTTTCACTTTCCGCTGCTACAATCGCAATTTTGTCGCCCCTGATTGACAATGGGTCGCCACAAATGGGGTGTGGTCATTAGAAAACTGTCAGTGGAAACTGCCTCCTCGTCAATGGGTCGCATGCATCCGTCAATTTTCTTGTTTTTTGTTTATACCCTAAAGCCTTTACAAATGGTTAAAAAGGGGTATAATGAGCTTGAACAGCATTTTAAAATTTACACCCTTGAGTTTTGTCACAAAATATATATGTATAGTTATTCAGAAACATTTCAATTAGCATCGGACCAAAGGAAGAATTTGAGGGTATGCGTCTAATGTGCTTTTATTTCTATGTACGTTCGCATATGCAGGGTATCTCGTGATCATGCCCTCTTGTCTAGAGCACTCTTTCTTGTTTTCACTGGTGGCATTAGAAAAAAATCAAGTAAACTTTTTAAATTGCTTTTGTTGTTGCCGCTGCTGGGGTTGATGTGTGGGCGGATGGTCGAGTTGGTTGCCAAGAATCGAATGGGCAACCAAATTGCGCGTGTCTTCGAGATTTGCGTTGGTTAAACGCTGCTCTATGGGCACACGGGCATTTGGCCAGTGATAAGATGCAATTTCTCTGATTTGACTTATTTCATTTCATGATGATGCTCTAAACTATCACAATCGTTAGGTGACGACATTCGGAAGACTATTCCCAAACATGACTTGCCCAAACAGTTTGCTGATTCATTACTTTACGACGGACAAGTTCAATGTAGCATTTCTATCGCGAAAACAGATAACAGATTCTATCAGGACTTTTAGCTTATGCTCTACGAGTACATCAGTTGAAAGCAGATAATTATCGTCTGAGTGTGAGAAACTAAGTAAAACAAAAGGACAAGTGACAATCGATGAGAGTTGTGGGCAACCGACTTGTGAAACGGTTGCCCCTGTACCCTGTATAGACCCTGTATCCCATCAACAGGCATATGCAACCCTAAGTAGTATATATTTTCTTGACTTACTAAACTACTCATGCTTGTATAATGCGCAGCTGACTACAGGGTATCGCACAGACTGAAGCATGCTTACTCGTTGTGATTTGCTTCTCGTGTATCTCGTATCTCGTATATCGTATCTCTTCTCGCTCCGATTCTGTTATCGATTTGGCTTATCACTGCGTCTATTAAGCCGCCTTTTGCATGGTTTACTTTGTGAATAGTTTCTCGCTTTACATTTCGCTCACTTCTATGTTTATTTTCCACAAGCTTCTTTGAGCTTACTGCGTTGTTTCTCGTTTTACTTTTCGCTTTAGCTTTCGAGTCATCTCTTTTTTTATTTTATTTTTATATTTATTTTTTAGCTGATTCTCGCTTTTTGTTTGTTTTTCCTATTGTTTATTGATTTGCCTTTCGAGTGTCATATCGTTTCGCTTCAAGATTTACTACTCGTTTCACTTGGCGTTTGTTTTTGTTTGTTTTTCTGTTCGTCTCGTAGTTTCTAGCTTTGTTTCTCCCTTCTTTACCCTATTCTCTCGCGATTCGGTCCTTCTCGCCTCCTTCCACGCTTAGCAAATAAGCTTCAGCTCTCGCTATCAGTTCCAACTGTTTGATCATCTATGAACGTTCTGTACGATATTCTACATTATTTTGCCATACGCTTGCTTTAAGTTCGTTGCTTATCAGCAAAACTGTAGCTATTCGCCATAATTATCGGCACATTTTCGTTGATGATTGCACAGTTGGGTAGATCTGGCGTCAAAATTGATCGCCAACATTCAGTCAACAGATATTTTGCCCTCTTCCCCATCCCCAAGTCAGAAGTGAACGACTCGATACAATACGATACGATACAATGTACTGTATATTATGGTGACTATTTGCCAGTTTCTTTAGTTTGTTTGTCTGGCAGTATCCCTGTCTCACTGTCTCACTAAGACACTGCCTGGCTCTTTCTTTGCCTATTTGGCAGCTTTAATAATTGTGATGTGCTCATTTTGCATTTAACAGCGACATTAATAATTATAATTATAAGACGTGAATATTTTTAATTTTGCTTTCTGTATGCACATACTTAATTCTTAGCCACCTCCCCTCAGAAACTGCTCCACAAAAGTGCTCGACATGTATGCGTGTGTTGTCCAAAATATTCTACATAGTATTTGCGGCACGCCAAGTGCTCGAATTGTTGCTATTTTCTTAACATTTTTCTGAGTTATGCAAGTGTAAATAATTTGCACTGCATTTATAAATTTACGACAAGTGAAAATGTTGTTCTCGTTTTATAAGCAATCTGTTTTCATACAATGCATATTTTAGTCTTACTATATAGCACTATATCTCTGCTTCCATTTCAAATGAGCATTGACCATGTTACTCTTTGAAGTCTTACTTTTGTTTATATTCGATTTATAATATTCGATTGGTGTGTAGTATTTCGGTTTGCTTCCGCAGATCCCATTTGATGTTATGAGTATTTTTGAAAGCGGCGCAAAATGAATTTGTGCATAATATTTTAATGAATTTAACGGATTGTCGCATACAAATCGCCATTTATCTTCTCTGGTGGACTGTCACCAAAACGGTGGGCGCTATGGGCACTTTGTTGCGGGGGCGTGGCCACGTCCGTGTACGCAAATGTGAGCGCCAATACACACGAAGAACTGACCGAGCGAACATGAACATTGATTGATTTCACGCCAGCTAACAGCCTCTGCGGGTGCGAGGTGCTTATTTTTAGCGGTTATTTTTAAGAGGCGCACGGTGGGGCTGGGAGACTCAAAATGTTATTTTAAGTGGTGTGACAAAGGGTAGCAGGCATGCGGGCAGGGAAGCACATTCACATTTTCCTACTCAGTGATTGCGTGCCACGAAAAATGCCAAAACATTTTGCCTAACAGACATGCAACGTTTCAAGGTCGTCAACGCAACCAACCAACTTATCAAGCAAAATTAAAAAAAAAAATAAAACAAACCCTATAATACCAAATAAAGCACTTCAACTAACAAAACTCCCACCTGTTTATTGCAGCCCTTGAACTTGGCACACCGTTGTAGAGCAGCCGCTTGGCGGCAGCGGCGACGGCAGCCGCATGGACCATGCCGTCAAGGCGACGCGCGGCCGCCCGCTCAACACGCTGCGCTTCGAGAATGACGAACTGGAATGTCTCTATCAGCGCTACACCCTCAAGCTGCAGCGCTTTTCGGTGCTGGGCGTCGTCGCGTTGGTGGTGGTTCTCTGTGGTGTAATGGCCGCCCTCTCGTTGGCCTTTAACAATGCCGCCACCTTTCATGTAAGTACACACCAATACATTTACACATACATACATATGGACTTAAGCATTTTATACTTGGCAATTGTCTTCCGCTTTGTTAATTGAACCAACGCGTTTCTGAAAGATATTAACTCAACCATCTCATGCTGTCTTCTACTTACTAGAAGACACTTCATCAACTTAAGAGGTATTTCAGTCATCGAAATATTGGCTTAATTAAGTTATTATGTTTATTCGAATATTCGATTTTGGAGGAAAATGTTCTTCTTGAACGGTTGTAGAATTCAGAACAGAGAGACTCAGATGACAAAGTCAGACTGCAAATAAGTAGGCAAGGCGCCTGCTGTCAACTCTGTGGATAGCACGATGGCTAAGGCTTTACCTTTTATTTCTTGTTTACTGAATGCATTGTTATCTTCCCAACACAGTGAAAACGGCAAGTGGTTGTCATTTCTCCTAAAAATGGTATGCACCCTCACTCAGCTGACATTCTTAGGGCATTCAGGGCTACTATGTATAATATGCTTGTGCAAAAATTGGGTAACAGCCAAAAGGAGGCAATCCCAGATACAACAAGAGCCAGAGACACCAAATTTGGCATGTATGTTATACGCAGATAAAGTTTATTTCATGTTTTTTATGTCTCCCCCTTAATTGTAGACTGTATTTCTGAACATAAACATAAACACTTCTTACTTGACAGGTGTTTAAAGAATACACTTTTAAAACATATGTGCAAGTTCCTTAAAGATCGGTTCAGGACCAAGGAAGATATTCAGAAAAGAAAGAAGAAAGTATAGAGCTTTTTGGCAAGGTATCGCTTTGCTGGAAATGTGCATGCTCATATCAACATGCTTTTATGTGTCCACATGCTCGACGAAAGACTGAGTGCTATGACACTGCAAAAACTCAAACTCTTCATTTTAGAATTTACCACAGCTGAGAAATATCTCATATTTCAAATCGAAAAAAAAAATAATGATAACCCCATTTCTCAACGTAGATACTTCAATCTTAACAAGTGCTTAAAGAATATTATACAGAAGAAATGCTGAAAGTTTCATTAAGATCGGTTCATAAATGAGACAGATAATCAGAAGAGAAATGAAAGTTATTATTCCATTGAATTGGTATTGGAGCAGCACATGTGTGCGAGCGAGACAGCGACCGTGCAGACGTAAATGAAATGACGTAGCAATCAGCTTTTGATATAGTATGTATACATAAGTGAAAACATGCTGCCATTAGCATGCAAAGAATTCATATGCTAAATGACAGTTTCAAAAGAGTGTTCTTAAAACAACTGCTATGTACTTACTTCTATTATAATCACAGTACTGATTATCAAAATACTTTTATAATATAAACCTGTACAGGGTATTATACTGTCGGTTGTGGTCGACTTATCCGCTTGTTTTTTTGTTTTAAGAATCTTAACTTTGCTAAACCTGATCCGTTTTCCATGCGGATGCGGATCTTTCGAAAAATATTTTGATATTGCAGTTAGCTTTCGCTTTTATCATTATCAATCATTCCACTTCATCACATCAATGAGAGAATATTATTGTAACATGAATCGTAACCAGCTAAATTTTTCCAAACACTTCGTAGTGTTCAGTTTGAATGCGAATGTACACACAAATATAGAGTAATACAAATATATAATATTACAATTAATATGCAATTCAATTGAGACCCGGGTACCTTATAGTCGGTGACTCGATACTTGGATACAAAAGAACTTTTGAGAAGCCTGCCAAATAACTGTGAATTCATCCAAATTATAATTGTATAACTTAATTATAATTTCTGCAAAACTCTTTAGCTTTGACTTTAATATTTTATTGTTTGATTGTTAAAAACTGTGAAATACAATTATTGTATGAGTTATATTATTGATTGAATGCCCTTATATGTATATTTGAATTTGAAATTGTTTTCAGAACATCTTCAACTCTATAGTATGTGTACTGTTTGCCATCGTGCTGGTGCTGCTGCAGTGCTCAGTGATTAAGGATCACCATTTACCTACTTTATGTTATGGGATTCTATTGTTCACGGCCAGCATTTGCATAGTGTCCATGCCGACTCTGGGTAGCGTTTTCCCCGTGGACACCAAGGAGGTGATGGCCGAGGGTGTATGGCAGATTGTGTTTGTGGTCTTTCTGGCGTATGCTATGATGCCGCTGCAAATCTGGGAGGCAGTGGCATTTGGCATTGCCTTGCCCTCGGTTCACATCAGCCTGACGGTCTATAAGATCTTCACGGATGCGCTGCAGTATTTGGAGTATAATCAGCTCATAGCCAACATTGTCATCTTCATTGGAGTTAATGTGGCTGGCCTAGTGGTTAACATTATGATGGAGCGTGCCCAGCGTCGAGCCTTTTTGGACACAAGGAACTGTATTGCCGCCCGACTCGAGATACAAGATGAGAACGAGAAGCTGGAGCGACTGCTCCTCTCTGTGCTGCCCCAGCACGTGGCCATGCAGATGAAGAATGACATTCTATCGCCGGTGGCTGGTCAGTTTCATCGGATCTACATTCAGAAACATGAGAACGTCAGCATCCTCTTTGCGGACATCGTTGGCTTCACAGTGCTCTCCTCACAGTGCAGCGCCCAGGAGTTGGTACGCTTGCTCAACGAGCTCTTCGGACGCTTTGATCAGTTGGCCCATGTGAGTATCATTAGTGCTATCCGTTGTCTTCGTTGTGATCTAATTTCTTTGAAACACTTTCATTTAGGACAACCACTGTTTGCGTATCAAGATTTTGGGAGACTGCTATTACTGTGTCTCTGGATTGCCCGAGCCACGAAAGGATCATGCCAAATGCGCCGTGGAAATGGGACTCGATATGATCGATGCCATTGCGTAAGTACAGATATCTCTTTGACTTTCACCTCCCTTCTCCACCAAAGCGGAGATTATTGTGGTAAGTCTCGGATTCAAAGACATCGTTACCACGTTTCATATCCTCAAACCACTTTCAGCACCGTCGTGGAGGCCACCGATGTCATCCTGAACATGCGCGTGGGCATTCACACTGGCCGCGTGCTTTGTGGTGTTCTGGGTCTGCGTAAGTGGCAATTTGATGTGTGGTCAAATGATGTGACGCTGGCTAATCATATGGAGTCGGGGGCGAGCCAGGTCGGGTGCACGTGACACGTGCCACACTCGATTCGTTGTCGGGCGAGTATGAGGTAGAAGCGGGCCACGGTGATGAGCGTTCCTCATATCTACGAGATCATGGTGTGGATACGTTCTTCATTGTGCCACCGCCGCATCGGCGCAAGGTATGTTCAGTCCTCAAATCACTTAGATGCTGCTTGTAGTGCTGCTCCCATTTCATTTAATCACGTATATTCATCATTTTCGTATCTTGGTATCTCTATTGCAGCCCCTTATGCTTAACACGCTTGGTGTACGCTCGGCGATCGGTAGTCGGCGCAAATTGTCGTTTAGAAATGTGTCCAATGTGGTCATGCAACTGCTGCACACAATCAAGTTCTCGGAGCCCGTGCCGTTCTCCAACATTGCCACCGGTTCGTTTCCCTCGGCGGCTGCCGCGCTTGGCGGTGGTCCACCCCGTGGCAGCAGCGCAGATGCAGCAACTGCCAGCGTACAAGTGTCGGAGAAGGGTTCGCGCAAGGTAAGTGTCAACTGCACACTACCCATTCTTCATATTCTATATTCTACAGTCTATAGTCTATAGTCCATAGTCCACAGTTCATAGTTCATAGACCATATCACAATGTTAAGAGTTCAGAGAGAGTTCGTTGTAGCTCCGTAGTCGTTGCTCAGTTCTGTGCATGTCCGGGCTGATCTCGGGGCCTTGGTTATGGGTCTGTTGTGTTTTCATTTCCCGTTCTCTGTGTTTTTGATTTGTACCGTTTCTCAAAGTATCTAACAGATACATCCAATAAATGACTGGTCGCCGGCTTCCTGTAAGCAGCGACGATTCTTTATGATTTCTTTCGTTGATTTCTTTCTTTTCGTTTACTTTCAGGATGCGGTAAGTTCACCTTATTTCTAAGTATATGAAATACCCAATTTCCTCCCAACTACACTCCCTTCTTTATCATTCTTAACTATATACTGTACTATATTATTTATGACCCTGTGGATTCTTTTGTTTCGTAGACGCAATATTATTATATTGCCTAGAGAATATTAAATATTTACTTATCAATATAAGGGGGCTATTTGATAACTCAGTGACTATTATCTGTTAATCTTCTTTTCTCAATTTTTTATTTTTTTTTTACGACCTCAAGAATATATTTAAAAATAGAAAATGTGGTTTATACTTTACTTTTAATTAATTTGTAATTACTATTACTTTTTGCGAAAAAGAAACATCTCTGCGTGCAGGGCAAAGTTCGTTAAGTACTATAGGGACTTCGCACCATCTATTTCAATGTTCAGGAAGTGGTCCCATTGTGGCTGTAGCAGCACAAGTGATGCGGAAAGTTTAGGTCACCCAAGAGGGGGATGTCAGTTGAGCGGATACATTACATTTAACATTAATATCTGGAAAGAAGGAACCAATCTGTGCGGTCGGTGTCGTGATTGCTTACACTTGACCATTAGCACAACCCTGTGAATGCCTCAAAGAAGTGTTTGATGATGTTTACCCGCAATTAAACGCAGTTTTCGTAATGATTCATTATGATCGAAACTTGGATTCACCACTGCACATCACAGACCAAAGAAGAATCTCACAAATTGAGCAATGAATTGCTTCCCAATCCAGCTTAGATCTCCAGATTTAGCCCACTGCGACAATTTTCTATTTCCAAGCCTGAACAAATGGCTGGATGGTTGTGAGTGAAATGAGGAGATCATTACCGAGAAAGTAAAGGATCTTATAATTTTAACGAAATAGTAATTCAAAATTCGAAAAGTCACTGAGTTATAAAACAGCACTCGTATTTGTAAATGCGTAGAAAAGTTGGATCACTGATCGTAATCTGTAATTCGTAATCTGTAATTCGTAACCTGTAATCGTTATGCATAAACCGTAGCATTTTATGTACTTACTAAAACTAGTCTAAACTATTAAAATATAATTGCGCTTGTGTCGATATTGTGTGAACTTTGTGTTAGTGGAGTAGTAGTGACAAGATTGTTCAATTGATAGAAATTCAGAAGCTATGCAAACTTCGAGTCCACCGTTTTCCACCAAACTGAAGAAAGATGAAAAACAAGAGAGCATGGTTATCTTCGGCACGCCGATGATTTGATACTCTTACAGAGCACTTCAGTCATCGTTCCCTTAAATGCAATATGAGTTATATACATGGTTGTCCGATTTTAAGCTTATTTTGTCGGTATATGTAAGACAATATCAACAGCTTAATCTAGGAGATTGGTCAAGATATCTCAAGAAACAACAAGGTTTTCTTTATATGTACTACCTTTACTAAAGGTAGTTTCGACTTACACATGTATTATCTGCAATAAAAGGATGGAACTCTACCAAGTTTTATCAAGATAGAAATATATATAGTATGAATAAATATATACATGCGTTACACGTTTCTCAACAAAGTAATAATATCCTCTGCAAGTGTATAACAAGGGTACACAAGCTATTTGAATTATTAGGTGATAACACTTGTAATTGTAATGTACTTTAGATAATTGGTTTAGATAATTTGCATAATATTTGAGCACGATTGCGATCGTGGCAATGAAGAGATCGTTGATACACTTACTCCGAATCACAATACACACTATACACACACAATATTTACTGCTTTCTGGTATATATTCAAGGAAGTTTTTTAGTTCTGTTTTCTTGAAGTCTTTCGGCTTGTATTATTTACCCTTTGATATTTTGCCCTTTGATTTGTTTCGTTATACACACTTACTATATCCTCCTCTCTATTAAATATCTTAAATCTACATATATCACAATCTTTAACTTAACAATTTTTAACCACCTTGTATAATTACAATTATATATTTTAATTTACTATCAATATAAGTACTAAATATTCATCATACGTATACAAACTATATATATGAATACTGTGTATACTTCTCTGATCTAGGTAATACGTCTACAAAAAATCTTGCATGCTACCCCGCCACCGCACGGCATGGGCTATGGCAGCGTCGTCGGCAGCGGCGGCGGCGGTGGGGGGGCAGTGTTCAAGTGACCGTAGGCACAAGTCCCAATTCAACAGCGAGTACGATTAGTCGCATACATAGGCACAATCACAAGAACAATAAAGTGAGCAGAGCAGAAACAAAACAAATCTCTTTAATTTTCGTTCACTTTCGTTCACATTCGTTCAATCGTTCAATCGTTCAATCGTTCAGTGGTTCAGTCGTTTAGTCGTTCAATCTTGTGTTCGTATCGTATCGTATGGTGTATCGTGTTTCGTTCTGTGTTGTGTTGTGTTGTGTTGTGTTGTACACGTTCGTTCAAACATACTATGAGCAGAGTATGTCAAATTGTTTATTCGCCAAGTTGTATGTTGCTTTTGTTAAGTTTGTTACTTTTTGTTTTCTTTATTAACTATCATGCTTTTGCGCTTTTATTTGTATATGTACGGACAGGTTGCAATACTAATGCTTCGTCAAGTCTCGTTTAGTTTAACGAATCTTCCAATTGTTGGCATGTCTAGTCGTGATACACTCATTTCGTAAAGTCTCGTCCAGTTTTGTTAAGTTTTATCGCCAAACTCATACAGCATGTCACTACACATACCCACACACACACACACACATACACAGCTCTGCTCTCAACTGCATGCCCTAGCTCCAGCTCCAGCTCCAGTTTCAGCTCCAGATCCATTTAGTGTACATATACATGAGTACTTAGTTATCTCTTCGATCTAGCCAGCAAGTGCAATAGACACAATCCACTAAACGCCGAAAACAATAATAAGCACTAACTCAACCCATTTTCTTCGTCTTCCCCGCATCTTCCCCTACAGTCACAGTCCAAGGTCGCGGACAAGTTTAAACGACCCTTCCGCAAGCGTCACTCGGTGGCCGCACATCATCAGCCGACAAATCGAGTGAACCGATTCCTCTCCCAGGCGATTAATGCTCGCTCCGTGGACTGCGACAAGTCGGAGCATGTGGACCGGCTGACACTGCGCTTTCGGCAGAGTGACAAGGAGCGTGAATATCACAAGGACTTTGATTTGGGATTTACCACGGCCATGGGTTGTTCTCTGCTGTTGTTGATCCTTGGTGCAGCTCTCCAGGTGACAGCCTTGCCACGCACCCTTATTCTGCTGCTGCTCTTCCTCACGGCATTCATCTGGGTCAGTGCTATATTGATGCTTTTGCTGGCCGTCCGCCTCAAATGGATCATCTGGGACATTTCCGAGAGCTTCTCACTCCGTATGGCCATCACCATATTCACAATCATACTTATCTATTCCGTGGGCCAGGTGAATGTGGTAAGTTGTGGGTGTCAGTGAATCATCATCTTCGGGTCTGTCTCATATTCTGTTCCTGCATTAGTTTACATGTGTTACGGATCATCCCTGCTCAGGCAACCTAAGCACTTCAGACTTCCAGGGCCTAGACAAAGATATGCCTACGGTAATAAGCAAACAGAACGATGCCCACCGCAAATGCTCTTTGCCACAATACGTGTCCTTGTCGGCAGCCTTCGCCTTCCTCTCCGTCTCCGTGTTTCTTAGGTGAGTCTATTCGTCCATCCAGTTTATGCATGACCATTAACTAACGCCGAGTTTCATGTAGATTGCCGATTATATTCAAGTCGCTCCTTGTGATTGGAATGGGCACCATCTACGGCCTGTTTATTGAGCTGTCGCACCAGAATATCTTTGAATGCTACGATACAATCGTCAAGTAGGGAGCGAGGGGTCATTTATTGACCCACAAAAATTCACACATGTAACATTTTTGTAACCTATTAATTACATTTTGCAGAGCTTCCATTCCGCTTCATTTGATCTCATTGGCGCGCATTGCTATCTTTATGATTGCAATATTGGTGCACGGTCGCCTGGTAGAGGGCACCGCCCGTCTGGACTTTCTCTGGCAGCTGCAGGCGTCGCAGGAAAAGAAAGAGATGGACGTGTTGCAGGAGTCGAACAAGCGCATTTTGCACAATTTGCTGCCCGCTCATGTGGCTGCACATTTCCTCGATGCACAATTTCGCAACAATATGGTATGAGACCTCTAATCTGACCCACTAAGCGGTGCCTCCACTCGCACTCGTACTCATCATGTTTCCCGTTTAGGAGCTCTATCATCAAAGTTATGCCAAGGTGGGCGTGATTTTCGCAAGCGTGCCCAACTTTAATGAGTTCTACACTGAAATGGATGGATCTGACCAGGGCCTGGAATGCCTGCGCCTGCTTAATGAGATCATTGCCGATTTCGATGAGCTTCTTAAGGAGGATCGCTTTCGGGGTATCGACAAGATCAAGACAGTTGGCAGCACCTATATGGCGGTAGTTGGCCTTATACCCGAGTACAAGATTCAACCCAACGATCCCAACTCAGTGCGTCGCCACATGACAGCACTGGTCGAGTACGTTAAGGCAATGCGACTCTCGCTCCAGGAGATCAACAGTCACTCGTACAACAACTTCATGCTACGTGTGGGTCAGTATACTTCTCTACGATGCACTAGTGGATCTATCATCAAAGCTACTTTCCCACAGGCATTAATATTGGACCCGTCGTGGCGGGTGTGATAGGGGCACGGAAGCCTCAGTATGACATATGGGGCAATACAGTCAATGTGGCCAGTCGTATGGACTCTACCGGTGTGCCCGGCTACTCCCAGGTCACTCAGGAGGTAGTGGAGAGTTTGGTTGGATCGCACTTTGAGTTCCGCTGTCGGGGCACTATTAAGGTGAAAGGCAAGGGCGACATGGTCACCTACTTCCTGTGCGATAGCAGCAGCAATGCACTCAATGGCGAGGTGCGAAACGCCATGATCAGCAGCCGCCCAACGGGAGCAAATGAATCGCAGGCACATCAGTCGCTGACACAAACTGGAGGGCTGCATCCGGCCGAGTATTATCAGAAAGCGTCTCAGTTCCAGGAAAATCGTCTCAACACGGACACCTACAGCAAGAAGGACAATGGGCATCTGTACAATGTGGTGGGTGAAGAGCAGCAACTACTGCTACAGCACCAGCATCAACAGCCGCTGCCTGCACCACCCACTCACCACCATTTGCATCAGCAGCAGCAGCAGCGTCTCAACAGTAAATTGCAAAAACAACCAAATTTCATGGCTAATGGTGGACTACCCAATATCCGGGAGAACGGGCACAATGGCGATATACATTACTTGCCTCCAAATTTGACAACTGCTCCGGTTACGGCTACGGTTTCGACTGTAGCGCAACAGCAACAACAACAGATGCAGCAGCAGCAGCAACAACAACAACAACAACTGCTCCAACACCAGCACCATCAGCAGCTCCAACTCCAGCACCAGCTCCAGATCCAGCACCAGCACCAGCCCATTCCTTCGGTAATGTTACGCGAGTTCAATATAATTGAGAATCCGAATACCGGTGGCAGGCATCAGCAGTTGCAGCAGCAGCAGCAGCAGCAACAGCAGCTGGAGCAGTTGCCGTCGGCGCAGCGGCCACACCATGCTAGCCTTGATGGGGGTGTGGTCGGTGTGCTTGGCGGCGACTGCTTCATGGTGCCGCGGCGCGATCAGCTGCGCAGCTATGCGCCGCCGCCGGCGCTGCCCCCTTAACCAGCATGGCCAGCATCATCCACTACATCATCTTTATCACCAGCATCAGCATATGAATCAACATCAGCCATCGTCCTCCAGCCTGGGCTATGGCAACTGCCGTGAGAGCGAGCCGCTATTGCATGCCAGCAGCGTCGCGCCGGTAGCCAAGGTGAGTGAAGACGTTGACCTCATGATCTGGAGCAAGGAGATACTCCTCTGAATGAAGCTCCGCCCAAAAAGCTGATAACCAACCGCCCAAACACCCAACAACCGTAACCAACACCACCAACACCCCATCCATTTGTAACTAATCCAAGGCATGCAGAACACTTATGTTTGTGTTTACATATATGTGTGTGTGTGTATGTGTCTGTATTAGAAGTTAGAATTTTTGAAACATAGGAATAATAGCGCCCCGAGGTCGAGGATGGGAGTTGATCTATCTTTGCCTAGAATCCGATCGGAACAAGTTTGGATAGGCCAAGGTCCAACAATAGTCTGTACTAAGAGTTAATTGTAAATTGCTATTACTAATTGCGAAGCCCTAAATTCCCATTTATAAGCCATTTACATATAGTAGTAATAGCAATTAACATTTAACTCTTAGAATAGTATTAACTCTTATGTAGAATACAGCTCGATTATTTTTAGAGAGAACTAAGAAAGTTTCATCTGATCGATTTCAAATTGATTTTTTAAATATTAAATAAAAGATATATAATATCGTATACAAATAAGTCGGAAAACTCTAAATACTGGGGACAAAATGCGTGTCAAAGATCCATATGTTAGAGCTGTGTGTGTGTTTATTTATGTAGTTCACGCTACAGAGCTATAACTTGTTAACATTTGATAGAAACCTAGTGTGTTGTACAAATATTTAGATGTTCAATAACAATAGACTCGATCATAATCATACATGGCATCTGATGAAAGGAAGAGCAAGAGAACAACAAGAGAAGAAGTGTGTTTATATATGGGTATCTAAAGCCTTTGTTACATACATACGCACACACACACACACTAAGTTATATACTTATTGCCGACTTTACTATTATTTATAAATATATATATATATATATTTATGTAAATCTTAATATATATATCTAAATATTTGTGTGTCTCTAACTGTATTCCACTCTTTGCATGACATCACTCACCTCGCCCACCTTCACGACTAACACCTAGATCATGCTCATGCAGCATGCGCCAAAGTACGAGCCACCTCGTTACACCTGTCCCAACTCCGTGTTGTCACTGCAGCAGCAACATCAACAGCAGCAACAACAGCAACATCAGCAACATCAGCAACATCAGCAACAACAGCAACAACAACAACAACTTGAACTAGCCTCGCAGCAACAGCAACGTCAATATGCACTTTACTCGCAACAGCCGCCGCTGCCGCAATTGCCACCAAAGCCAGCACTGAGAAGCTATCTAAAGCCGCTGCCCAAGCTACCGGCGGATATAGAGGAAAGTCGCGAGATGTCCTCGACAGATGATCTGAGCTCGCGCCCACATTCGCCCTCGATGAGCAGCTCGGATGAGAGCTATTCGAAGACCACCGAGGGTGAAGGGGACGAGGACTCACCACGCATTAATGGTGGCCATTTGCAGCGCAATGGACACGCAAATGGTATAGGTGTTGGTTATAACGTACATGCAGGACGCCTGAATCCTTTGCAATGGCTCTACCCCTGCGACATACAAGTGGATCCCACCTCACCAGTTGTGGCCATGACGCAACTGCGTGACTTTCACCTCACCTCAACGACAGAGAGCCATGGCCAGCAGACAACTAGTAATACGACGAGCAACACACAGCACAACGGTGACAGCTGCAACAGCTTTGACTACCAAAAGACGGCGGCTGTGACAGCGATGGGAACTGGTACAGCTGGAGGCGCTACAGGGCCTGGGGCTGCCACCAAGTCGCCGTTCGAGAGGGAACTGCAAAGACTGCTCAACGAATCTTCGCGAGGTCGTTGTCTGGCCGCAGTATCTTCTACGACGACAGCGGCCACCAACTCGGAGCACACCACCAGCAATTGTAGCAGTCGCCACAATGTGGACTTGAGCTACTCGGCGAGCAATAGCAAATTGAGTTCTGTCAATGGTCACGGACAGAGTCTGGGCAATGGGCAGGGTCTCTCGTTGGCGGCTGAAGGTGGATCGAGCAGCAATGGAAATCTCAGCGGCGGCAGCAACTCGAATAGTGGCAACAATAACCATCATAAAGAGCAACAGCAGCAGGAGCACGAGGTGCTCGCCATGGCTATGCAAGTGACCAGCAAGCTGCCCATGAGCAACAGCTTTATGATATCCAAACATCCAGTCGGCCTGGAAGCCATCAAGGAAATAACGCGTCACAAGAACCCTTCAGAGTCCAGTCAAATGTAAGTAATAGGCCACCCTACCAGCTGCTTCAAAACAAATCTGCGAGTCCCCATTTAAACCACAGCTCATCTCTATCTACTAGTAAGCATTTGTCATAGACATTGCTATGCTATTACCTCACGCCATCCCAAATATCATCGGGTTATGATCTATATTCTATCTTGGTTATCTTTGCTGGTTATACGCTTCATAACTATCAGCTAAATTTAAGCCAGACTACTTCAACTGCACCCAAAACAACATTTTTCCAAGAGTCAAATATTTTATTTAGTTGTAATTGTACATATAATATCCCTGTCTGTCTGTCCGTCCGTCTGCCTGCAGCAACTAGTCTAACTTTATACTTAATCACAAGAACATAGTTAAGCCTATAAACTCAGAAGTTGTTTATGAAACCATTTCACATAGTAGGAAGAAGACCTCTTCTGACACTGCCACATACATAGCTTACAACGTGTTGTTCGTGCTTATGTATTTTAATATGCGCTTATATACATGTATGTGTGTGCAAATACGTTTCATAGTGGAGTAGTAGTCAAGAATGATAGTTACAAATAGGGTTTCGTATAAATTTTAGGCAAACATCGGACACAGAATCGTGCGAAATTCTGCACGAGAATCGGAGCCAGATGCACGCGATGGCCATGCTGGAGCTACATGCGACCAAGGAGCAACAGCAGCAGCAACGATCTCATCGCCAACGTCCGCGCTCCAAGGAGCTACAACTCAGCTATGAGAGCTTGGACAGGCTGGACGGTATCCTTCCACAACAGCAGCCGCAGGCACAGCGGCAACGTCATCACCATCTCCATCATCATCATCATCAGCAGCGACAACAGCAGGCGCGCTACAATCATTTGGATCAGCTAGATGACACAGAGGACAACCTGGCCGATGAAGAGTTCGAGGATGACGAAGTTAGCCATGATGTGCGCCAGAAACGACTTCTGCAAAGCGAGCACAACAAGCAGAAGAATGACAAACAGCAGCAGTCGCACAACGATGAACTGGAGCAAGAGCAGGAGCAGGAGAATCAACAGTTGGAGCTAGAGCAGGAAAGGGAGAGGGAGAGGGCGCCGCTCGCCAATGGCAGCATGCGTCTGGAGGCGAATGTGATAAATGATGAGCTGAAGTATGGAGCACATCACAACCACCAGTCCATGGACTCCAATCCTTTGGAGAGCCAATCGGAGTGGTCGGATGATGATTGCCGCGAGGAGGCCACAGGTAAATGACCTATTAGTTTAAAACTGAAAAAATTGATATTTCTTAAAATATCGATATTTTAAACTGATTTACAGGTGGAGCGGAATCGACGGGTTATATAACCGATGAGCCTGGCCTGGAGAACATCTCGTTGCTAAACGAGGCAGGCCTGACGGATGCCGAGGGCGCTTTGTCGGATGTCAACTCGCTGTACAATGCACCGGATGTGGATGACACCTCAGTGTCGAGTCGGGCCAGCTCGCGCTTGCTCAGTCTGGACTCGCTGAGTGGTCTCTACGATTGTGATCTTGACTCCAAGCATGAGCTGGCCATTGTGAATGCCTCGCACAAGATAACCAGCAAATTTGGTCCTCCACCATCGCCAGCACAGCAGCTGCCATCAGCAACTGTAGCAGCAGCAGCGACTCAGCCTGCATCGCAGTCGCCGCAGCAGCAGCAGCAACAACAACGCTAAGGGAATGTACTTAAAGGATGCGAGCACATATAAAGAAACCAAGAAACCCGCACTTGAACGTTGTTACTGCTATATGCAAATGGTGTCTATTAATTTACAGTACTACTACAGTAACTACTACAAAAGTTAATTGTTAGGAACGTTTACACACACACACACACACACCCACACAAATATTTATGTATGAAATGTACAGGAATGAAAACTGAATTGAGACACTTTGCTTTTGTACAAGTTCTCATGGTTGCTTTCCGTTTCTACTACTTATGTAGCCGGCACTCTCTTTATATGTAAGATTTGTTTTTTTTTTTTTGAGGTCTAGCCCGTTCTTAGGTATTATATACTCAGTATATACACAAATAAATATATATTTATATATATATTTAGGTAAGAACGTTGGTTAACTTACATAAATTGGCCCAGTTTATCGTTCCAGTTAACGCAGCAAAACTCAAAACTAATTACAGCTTCAATTCAATATACAAAATATATTATATGAACATGTATGTATATGCGATTAGGTTTAGGCAAATCATCACAATTATCATTATAAGCGATATGTGGTTAATTCTAATTCATTTGTGCGCTTAGCATCTTTAAGATATAATTTGCTCATACATAATTTAATATGTATACATATACCTGTATGCCTATATATTATTTAATAATCGAATGAGTAAGTCGATAGTGAACTACAACAAATGCATGACACGTTGTAAATAAAGCGAAATATTATAAATATTAAAATCTTAACCTTTAACTTGTACTTACGCTTGGCACATTCGCCTACACTAGGCAAGGAAAATAATTGTATTTTTGTTTAAATTAAATAGTACCGCATTAACTTTATGTATCTATTACCTTACTGTTCGATTTCAGAACGGTTTTTCAACTACCATTGTTAACGCCAAGCGTCATGTGCCATTTATCGTTGCCTACTTTCGGTTGCTACGTTAAAGCGTTGCCTACTTTCAGGCAAAGCTCGCACACTCATTGTACATAAAAATACAACAATTATAAAATAAAAACACACGATACGTACTTACTATATACGTGCATACATATACTTACTTCTATGTATTACCTAAGTTATAATTAAACAAATTCATTGCAAAACAGGTCGAACAAGTTTTAAGTCAATTTTTTGTTGACTGCTGCACAATTTTCGAATTTCCTCGCAAAGCTTTATTCATTTGCTTTGCATAAGGTTATATGATTTCAATAATTTTTAATCGAATATATATGTAAAGAAGTACATATGTGTATTTCAAAGCGAGTACTAAGTGTTTAGACCCATTCAAATTGGAAAATTAGATTTTTTTGAAAACCCCAGAAAGGTACTCGTACTATAATAAACAATTACTATGTAGTAACTATAAGGAAACGCAAAGATATTGTTGATAATAGTCTTGTGCTCCCCCCTTAAAATTGTACAACAAAACAACTAAGCATACAAAACAATAAATAATAAAGGAGAGAACAGCAAAACAATTTAGTAAAGTCTATAAAACATATGTATATGAATAAATAAACCATATTTTCTGTGTACCATTTAACAACAACAAAGAACGTTAAACTTAGAGAAGCAAATACAAAAAAAAAAGCCCACAGATTTACTTATACGCAGACCATAAAATATTCTATGAAAATGAAATTACTCAGATATATATACACGATAAATACCTAATACCTTTATAGTATATATCGTACTCAAAATAAGAGGAAGTTAATAAGCAAGATAAGGAGAGATACAAGCTGAAGGCATTATATTTATTTTTCTGTACCAATATGCAATTAGAAATATCTAAGCATCTATAAATATAAAATGATGCAAGTAGCATACATATTTACATATACATATATTTATATATATTACTATATGTATGCTCGAGTATATCTTCCATGATGAAGATTGTAAGAGGCAAATAAATATTTATAGCTATATCTCTGTATAGCTGAGTGCGGCAACAATTTAAGACCCATAATAAAAACTTACACGTACGTATAACTAATGGCAGCATATCAAATATGTTACAGAATGTGAAGAGTTCTTAATGCGGGATGGTGTGTGTGATTTGCAGGCTTTCTCAATTGTGTCAAGCTGACTGGGCAAACTGATTCGGAAACTAATTAAAAACACATATAAGATACATTTCAAAAAAATTTAAATTTAAATTGATGGTTTTTATAGCCTGTGTCGAGGGCATAATAACTTTGTGCACAAGTATGTCATGGGCAGAAGGCTCAGTATCCGTGCCGATATAGCCATGTTTGTGTGAACGAACTCAGGTATGGGAAGCGCAAGAAGCACCAAATTTAGTATGTAGACTCCTGATACCTAACCTTCTCCAGTAAAGTGAACAAGTGTGTCAATCGGGCACACGCGACAGTATAATACCCTGTACTTTAGTGACAACCTCTTGCAATAAACGCAAACTTCAAACTGAGGAATCTGGTCTGGCAGCTCATGCAATTCATTTCAAATAATCATTTTAATATTCTCAGATTTAGATTTGCAAATTTTCACATGTTACAATTGACCATAATGGTGTTTAGGATCGCAACATAATTGTCGGCAAGTGTGACATTAGATATTGTTGGTAAATTCTAAAATGAAATAATAGTGAATTGTACAAATGTGCAACTATAAACACGCGAAGAATTTAAATTTGTATGAGCTTTAAGCTATATATGTAGTATGTACACACCTCAGCAATGTACACATCTATGTTAATACACGTACATAAATACAATGTAATTAAATATTGTGTTATTACGATCATTGGGTATACATATATGTATATAAGAACATATATGCATTATTTACATTATAGTGCTTAACGTGAACAAATAGTATATACCTTTTTGTAGCAGACAGAAGTAGGCGTGGCAGAACCCATAAAGTATATATATTCTTGATCTTTATCAACAGCCGAGCCGATTAGGCTATCTATGTTCCTTCTATGTCCTTCCTTCTCTCCAAATGCACGCGTCGATCTCTACAACTATAATATTAATATAGTTTGGTATGTAGCTTCCCTTATACCAGAACTACTTTACTATGGATACCTGTAGTCTTTTCAACACAAATCGAAAAAAGAAGAATATGTCTTTATAAATTAGAAAATCGGTTTACTTTGTACAAATGTATGTAATAGGCAGATCGAGGCATCTCCAACCCTATAAAGTATATATGTTCTTAATAAGTATCAAAATTCGAGTCGATTGAGCCATGTCCGTCTGTCTGTATGAACGGGTCGATCTCAGCAACTATAAATGCTAGAGACACCAAATTTGTCATGAAGGTTAATGTGTCTCCCACTCCCCTCCCCCTCATATAAAAGACCTGAAAGTTTCATTAAGATCGGTCTATAAATAGGAGGGATAATGAGAAAAGAAATGTTGCATTGAATCTCTTGCGCTTTGCCCTTTGCGGCAGCAAATGTGTGCGAGCGAGGCAGCGATCGACTGCGACACAGCATATGTATATGAAGTGTCGTAACATTCAGCTTTTTTATGCTAAATGAGAGTTTCAAAATAGTATTCATTAAACACCTGTTATGTTCTTACTTCTATTATAATCAAAATACTTAATTTAGAAAACTGCACAGGGTATTATACTGTCGCGCGTACTCTATTGATCCGCTTGTTATACCTGGAATGGGTAAAACTAATGACCATTAGTAAGAAGTGCTTTGTCCCCATTATTGAATGATTTTAAGGTACACTTTTGATTTAGATTAAGATAAAATCCCACCTTGAAACTATAAATTGTGAGCAACTATTGAAACTTCGTAACAACAGAGGATTAAGAAATTTTAGAAATTGTGTTAGAAACTTAAATCTTTTTATATAAAGTTCTATCTAAATAGTTTGAGTGTGATATATGAAGTGCAAGAAGGTTTTAATTGAATTGATGGATCCTCGCGAGGCTTACGAATGTCTGTACGTCACATTGGATTCTCTAGCTCCTATAGTCTCTGAGATAAAGATTTAGATATTGCTAGATAGACTGGGTGGTTGTTGCTAAACAGGAATGTAAATACTATATATGTATGGTCTCTTTCCTTCTGTTATATTGAACATGCTTTAATGAATTCTACGTGTAATGGGAATAAAAATGAGTGAATATATAAATTTGTATTTAGTTTTGGCTGGTATTTATGTGAATACAGTACGAAATTAGACAGCTCGTCTTTAGGCATATATTTTAATAATAGAAATGATGTTTCAGGTAGCTAATCAAACACACTTCTCTCGATGGCAAACACAGTTGGACGTATTTCTTTTAGTGTGTTCCGGGCAAACTTTAAAGTATTGACTTAACTTTTTATATTCTCATTTAATTATCAAATATTAAATAAAAATATATAACTTGCCATATTTTCGGCTAATCATAGTATGATTCGGGACTATATAAGTTCCAGATTTCAGACTGGTTTTGCAGTTACTTAATTAATTCGAGATGTTGCGATTCAGTTTGGCAATACTTTCAGTTGGTCTAGCTGTATCTCTGGTCTCCGGACAGACGAACTACTGTGCCAGGGCCCTCTGCGGCACCGCGAAGCATATTGCCTGCAACAACAATGGAGTATGTGTATCTATTTCGAGTCATGGCTATACAATTAACATATGATACCTTAGGCCTGGGCCTCGACTTGCCCGAGAAGTCCGGCGCCTTTCCTCATTGATATGAATCTGACTCTGAGACAACACCTGGTGCGCTTGCACAATGTCCGACGCAATAACCTGGCCCTGGGAAGGGTAGCCAACTACAGCAGTGCAAGAAGAATGGCGACAATGCGCTGGAGTCCACAGTTGGCAACGCTGGCTGAACTGAATGCGCGTCAGTGCCAGATGAAGCACGACGCATGCCACAATACAGACAAGTTCAAGTCCAGCGGACAGAATTTAGCCATAATTTCCTATTCCGGCGCCAGAGCGAGTCGGACGGATGAGCAGCTTCTGACCGCCTCCATTAACATGTGGTGGAATGAGCACAAAAATGCCAACATGGCAGTTATCAACAGTTATCCAAGTTCATGGACCGGAGCGTAAGTAACAGCATATAAAAGACTTTTTGCCCTGGCCCACGACTAACTTCTCCCATTGAAATTTCGATACGCAGTCAAATTGGCCACTTCACGGCTATGAGTCAGCAATCCAACTATGCCGTTGGCTGTGCCGCTGCCAGATATGTTACCAACAGTTTAAATAACTTTCTTTTAGTCTGTAATTATGCCACCACCAATATCATTGGTCGAGCTGTGTATGTCCGGGGCCCCACGGCTGCCGGCTGCAACACGGGCACCAATGTCAACTATGCAGGTCTGTGCAAAGTGGCCGAAGTCTTTACAGTCTAGGTAACGACTCACTTGTGAAGAAGCTCAAATTAAATACAACTGATAAATAACAAAATATGCAGCATTTTTCCTATATATAATATATGAACGTAATCGTGAGCGTCTCAATCGCCATACCGTAATTCAATAGAGGAGTTAATCTAGTAAGAGATGCTAAGTAATAGGTGAGAAAGACAGAAGATTCGAAACAATTATGGCAAAAAGTAAAGCAATATGAAGGAAGATTCCATTTCTAGATACCAGTTGCTTGCAGCTTCTATAAAGTCCAGATATGTCAACATGATCAGTGATAATGGTGGAGATTCTTCAAATTAAATGTAGAGACCTAAGGTGATAAAGCTGCTCTAGCTTTGAAGCTTTGATCCGTCGTTTCTCGTTTTCTCTCTTTGTTCTTATTTTTGTAGTCCCAGCACCCAAAGGGTACAAGGGTCTGATAAGTTTGTGTCAATTTTTGTAACATGCAGAAGGAGGCATCTCCGATCAAGTATATATATATACTTGATCAGCATGAACATCCGAGTCAATATAGATATTCTCAATGGCCAAGTAAACATGACTCATGTTTAGTTCACACACACCTTTGTATTATTACAGTGTTATACACGTGAGTAAGTGCTGTAGCAATCAGCTTTTTACTTAAAAACAAAACATATTTTTATTTGTGATCACAAAGATTGTAATCTCTTCTTCTTTTCTGTTGTTATTAGATTGGACTTGTTATCAGATTATTTTTTGTTGTGACGTCTGTAATTGCTGACTTTGGTTTCCGCTTAACAAGTTTTTCGGAATCGAGCAAACTGAGGTAACATGGAGGTAAATATTTGATCAATTGTTGAATCACAAAGACAGTTCGATAAAGAACAAAAACTTCTCAGCTAACATAAAAGTAACGACCACTGGTGAAGTAAACAGCAATCGAGCTTTGATATAGAAATGAGAAACATCCTATCCATAACTGTGCTGGCAGTGGCATTGAGTGTCGCCTGTGCCACAGATTACTGCAAGAAGAGCTGCGGCAGTAGTCAGAACATTGGCTGTAATAACAACGGCGTGAGTATGAATCACTTGGGATAAACAGAAGAGCACTCTTGACTCAGATACATGACACAATATGCTATTCATATTCGTATCTTTATTATAGGCATGGGATTCAAGCTGCCCCAGCGATAAAGCCTTGGTAAGTCTTTCAACGGCCGAAAAGAATGCGATTGTGGCTAAGCACAATGAACACCGTAGCTTTATTGCCGGAGGCGGGGACAGCAAGCTGAAGCCCGCCTGTCGCATGGCGACCATGAAGTGGAATGATGAACTGGCTTATCTTGCCTCCCTCAACGTCCGAAGCTGCCAGATGCGACACGATGCCTGCCGTAATACGGACGATTTTAGCTGGGCTGGGCAGAACCTGGCATGGATCGGCTACTTTAACCCCCTCAACACAACAGCTAATGCTTTAAGGGGCGTGGACATGTGGTACAGTGAGGTGGCTAACGTCAAGCAGGAATACATCGATGCTTATCCCTCCAAATACACGGGACCCGCCATTGGTCACTTCACCGTTATGGTCGCCGATCGCAACACTCACGTCGGCTGTGCCGTGTCCACCTACTCGGTTGAGGGCCAATCCTACAAAGCCTTCCTCATGGCCTGCAACTATGCAGCCACCAACGTCATTGGCGTCAAGATGTACAACTCCTGCTCCAAACCGGCCATCAAGTGCACCACTGGCGTCAATCCCGCCTACAAGTTCTTGTGCAGCACCAATGAGGTTTACGATCCTAATAACTTGAACTACTGATAAGTTCTCAGATTTCAACGATGCAAAATAAAGATGGGTTTCGAACTGTTTGATACCCAGTCGACTGTTTGAGTTCCAGTATCCGTCTCCTTGCACTCGTTCGATTCATTCGTAACGAATAAAATAATAAACTCAAAAATGTTGAAAAAAATATTAAAAGAACAATTGAAAAATATAAATGAATATCCTATCGAGCATTTAACGTGGGTCGCCTGAGTCACTGTTGTCTGCTTACCCGTTTAAATACATTTTACACACTTCGAATTGGCCTGAGTGTAGCCAATGTGCTGGCGCTAACTTGTCGAATATAATTGTGGAAACTCAGTATACGTTTCAATTCCAATTTAATTAAATAATATCTCAATAATAAAACAAGCGGATCAGACGAGCGCAAGCGACAGTATAATACCCTGTACAGTTCTCTATAGTTCAAGTACTCTTTAATCTAGTCTGGCTTATTTAAATGCAATATTCAAAATGCAAATGATTATTAGAATAATCTTAAATCTTGAAGGACAATCTCTTTCTAATATTGCAAATATCATAATAATTACGATTAGGCTTGCAACATAATTGTCGGCAAGTCGTTGACGTTTGAAGTGACAGAACACTCAGTTTTACGGCGAGAATGTGTACACTTGCAAAAGCTAGCAGCTATGAGCGTGCAATGAATTTTAATTTCTAAGCATTTCTATTTCTACTTTCTTTTCTGAATGTCTTCCTTATTCCTCGAATGATGTTTATGAAACTTTCACCTGTGCTTCAGAACCGTATTCTTTAAACACCTGTTAAGTTAGAAATGTGTACGTTCAGAAATACAGGCTATAGCAAGTTTTCAAATCGTTTTGCTCAATTTGCAGGGGAAGGTATCCAAAATTTGAGATTAAGTCGATCTGCGGTCTCTAGCTCTTATAGTATAATTATCAGTCGAATAAACAACTCATAATAAAATAGTTAAAATATTAATTAAGTAATTAATATATATTTAATATTAATTAATTATTTAATTAATTAAGAAATAAGAAAGATATTCGTAAAAGAAATTTCGAGTTGAAACGCTTCACACTGCCAACATGTGCGCGAGCGAGACATAAATACTATATACACATGAACATGCATGGACTGACGGACAGACAGACAGACAATCGACAATCGGATATTTATACTGTCAGAGATGCTTCCTTCTGCCTGTTATATAGATTTGCATTTATTATGCCCTTTTTAATGGACACAGAGTATGAAATATATAAGGTCATAGCGGAACACATAGAGTCTCTCTTCATCATCCTTTGGCTATCTGAAATTGTTAGGCCATAGCTAGTGGATTGACAGACGAACAGGCAACTATTATTATTAAATTTATTATTATTATTATAATTAACAGGCAGAAGAAAGCGTGGAAGAATCAGCAGCCGAGTCGATCTAATTCTGTCCGTGTATAACTTGACTTATTTGATTCCGTGTTACAGGTGCTTCTCTTTGTTGCAAGGGACTCGGAATTAATATAATAATAAAATCATGTTTCACTAACAAAATTGAAATAGGCCATTAATACTCATATGCCAATTGTGCACACCATTGGTAAAAGCGTAAAGAAATATTCAATCATAGTTGTAAGCAAATGTTGGCCAATGTGTGGAACAATCTAGTCTAAGCCCAGATAATGGAGTGTCTAATTAATATACTTAATTTAATTACGACATCACATTGTTGCCTTGTTGGTCGACTCTTGCCACAAATGGTGCTTGGTTAGGGGGCCGCGGGGCTAGTTTAATGCTTTGTTGCTTTCAAATCCCGTTGACTGCTTAACGGAGTCTGTTCTCTGACTTTGATTGCAATGCGTGTACGTAAGCGTATGTGTTTGCGATTGCGATTGCGATTGCGATTGCGATTGCATCTACAAATACGTCTTACTGTTGGCAACTCTTGTCTATTGCGATTGGCAATTGGCAATTGGCGATTGGCGATTGGCGTGATAACCGCGGAAAGCCTCATTTCCAGTCCAGCACCAACTCTAATCAAAACAGAAATTCCCCAATCTGCAACCCAATGTCCTCAGTTATGCGCTGTCAATGTTGTTACATGCCGAATTTATCGTGAAATGTTTTCGGTAATCAATTTATGTGTTCCGTCCCGTCTCCGTTCATCACTCTATCTCCATCTCCATTTCTAGCTGGGGCTCTGTCATAGCTGTGCCTGGCACCATTAGTTTTGTGGTCTAACCACAGCCATCGACTGGCAGCTGTCTTCTTCCGGCCGCTGCCACAACAAGTTAACTGGCGAAATTCACCTGCAAAGTTCTCAGCGACTCGTTGACTAATATCGCGCACCGTTATTTCATCTGCATTCGCCTGGGGCCCCCATGAGCTCGGTCTGTCTGCTTCAGCTTCAGCATCAGCTTCAGCATCAGCATCAGCTTCAGCCTGTCGTACGTGAAAATGAAGTATTTTCCATTTGATGATAACAAAACATGTTTGGCATATTGATGAATGCCTCCAGAGAGTTGTTGTCCTGCTGCAAGCTTTGTCTGTGCGCGCGTGTGTGTGTGTCTCTGTGTGTGCGTGTGCGTGTGCGTGTGCGTGTGCGTGTGCGTGCGTGTGTGTGTGTGTGTGTGTGTGTATATGTATGTATGCCGTGTTTGTGCCACCCCACCAATTGCCCAGCAGTAAACCTGCTTACCACGCATTTCAACACATCCCCATATTGCAACAAGGATTGGAATTAGGTGGCGACGAGCAGCGCGCTCGGTTTTAATGATGCCACTGACGGGCAAGAGAGCTTACCAAAAATGTACTCTTTTTCTATCTGACTGTTTTTTTTGTTTTGATATTTTTTCATATTTCGTTACCCGCACTCGCTCCCGCACCCACGCCCACGCCCACGTTCCCAGTCTCACATTGCCCATTGCTCTTCCTACCATCCGCCTGTCTGTTTATTTATGCGTGTGCCGAAGTTTGTTTTCTTTGTGAATACGTGATGCGCCCACGGGTAATGTAAGGCGTAGGCGAAGGGTACGGTGACGGGGAGGGCGAAGGAAACGGAGAAGGATGGAGGCGGTGTTGCTCTGTCTGTAGCCGAGGCATCCATTTGCTTATGCCAGTAAAATGTTTTTAGTTACCAGCGTTCGTAATAAAAGTAAAAATAATAATAATAATAATAATAATAATTTCTCACTTCATTTGTTGCACAAATCGAAAATGAGCTCATCGGGATGTGGACGTGTATGCTGACGCCCCCGCTTTTGCCATTGCTACCAATGCTGCTAATGTTGCCAACGTTGGCTTATGGCTGCTGATGGGTTTTCTCTGGGCTCCTCTTGTTCCGTTTGTGGCATTGAATTTCAATGAGGCAACGCTGCGTATGCGCAATTTGTGCAGCAAACGATAATCAGCGGGGATGTAAAAACCCCAGTTGCAAAATCGCCTTCAAAATTATTTTTATAGAATATCAAAAGAATAAGATTTCATCTTCGTGGAGCAACTGAAATTCAAGTAAATTTGTATGCTGCAAATCGTTGAAATTCAATTATAGTAAATTACAGAACGCTGCAGTCCAGGACCCAGGACCAAAGCACTATGGGGGAATTTTCTCATTATTCTGGCATTGATCAAATTAATGCAAATCAACGAATTTTTTATGAAAACCCATAAAAAAGCTCAAACTATCTGTTGCATTCTACAAATGTTATTATTTTGATCACTTCATCGCTATGGGTCTCTATATTTGAAGTCATTAATATTGAATTCAGAGCAGTTAGTTTTGATGCTCCCTTTTTACACAATTTGATACTATGTGGTGTGTGACGAACCCAAAAGCAGTTTAAGTATAAGCAGTATAAGGAGATGAATCCGTTTTGGGATATTGTAAAAAATGTTAAAATCAGTAGTTCTTATCTGAAGTTGAATATAGTAATACGACTTGGTGAGTGTGGTGTGGATATCTTGAATAACATGAACAGTTTTTAACCGATTGTTCCTATGGGCAGTTTGTGATATAGTAATCCGATGTAATTCATTTTTACTTACTGTGTAGAATAATAAGAATATATAATGCACTAAAGACGTTGTTTAATTTAAAATAATATTTGGTAATGCGAGAAAAATGTAAAGATTTTCCATAGTCCATAGACCAGCGGCAGTGGAAGAAGGTACAATTTAAATCATCGACAAGGTGTGTATATGTGTGTGTCTGTGTGTGTGTGTGTGTGTGTGTGTGTGTGTGTGTGTGTGTGCCAGTATCTATTTAAGCAGTGCGCAGGAAGCCATTAAAATTGTTGCTGCAGGAAGCGGCGTCAGCGGCGCCAAACCTTTTTTACAAGATACGAATACGAGGCAGAGGAGTAAGTGTTGTGAGGGGAAGTGGGAGCTGGAGGGTGTGAGGGTGAAGTTAAAGGTGGAGAGTGGTAAATATGGCTTACAGGTTGCTTTGCTCTTCCTCGCCCTCTGATTTTCAGCCTCTTTTTCACTCTTCCTCTCGCTGATTCAAGAATCGTTTAAAGTCGACGATATATTAGCATTTCACTTGAGCAAAGTTTATCGAAAGGCAATCATAAGGCAATTTATAAACGGACATGCAAAAGTTTTGTGGCCCAAGTTGTTTGTGGAACAAAAAATATGCGATGGAAGATGACAGAAGGGAAGCAGTTAACTAATTGGAAAGACACTTAAACTGACTCTGAAAGCAACAGAGGGCAAGTACCGGACGGGGGATAAAGTGCTAGTTAAGATAAAGTTCTTAATCTGATGACTGCGACAATTCTGCAAATGGAATGGAGTTCCTGCAGATAGCAAAAACATGGCAATCGTTGTGATATCTTGAAATTGAGTGCTCCTGTTGTTTATGTTCGTCTGTGGAAATAATAAGCATCCATTGCTGCCACATTCTCGTCTTTGCAACCGGTCGAGCACCCGCTCGACATAATTATATTAAATTAGCTGCCAAGTTGTGAGCCAATTTCAATTTGTGCTCGCTGGCAACATTATTATTATTATTATTATTATTATTATTATTATTATTATTATGTTTTTATGTTACCTCAACGAACAACCAAGCCAAGAGAGACTCCTATGTGTCGTTGACATGTCGAGTGTGCGTTTGTGCATATGTGTGTGTGGGTGTGTGGGTGTGTGTGTGCCTTGCATGCCGTAGCATATTTTTCAGCGTAGCCATTCATTAATCAAGTTCAGGGCACTTTAAAGTGCTGCTGGCGCGTCATTGTCAGGCCACACACACACACACACACACACACACTGACAGAGAGACACATACCAGCACACACTGACGCATAGAACATAAAAAATGTTATAATGATGCAATAATACAGCCGCAGCAGCAGCAACGGCAGCAACACCAGCAACGGCAGCAACACCAGCAACACCAGCAGAGGCAGTGGCATTGGGCATCTGTAGGCAGAACTTCAAGCTAAGCAAATCCTGGAGAAGGCGTTGTTGCCACGTCCACGCCTCTACTGCGAGTGCCACTCTTTTGGTTAGGCTATAAACGTTGATAAAGTCATAAAGAAACAGAAAGCTTATCTTCGGCACCTCGATACCCTTGATACCCTTGCAGAGCCCTGACTTTAATTTCGATAGAGCGTTTCAATGACATAGAAGTCCGAATTTAGCGAAATTTAGTTCGTTTTATAAGACAATATCAAATGCTTAATCTGTGGGATTGCCGGGATTATCTCAACAAACAGTTTAGTTAGATATAATAAACAGAATATGTAAGACAACAACAAATTGGCAATCCTTTAATGTGTTACACATTTCTGTACAAAATTGAAATATCTTCTGCAAGGGTATAAAAACATAACCAACATGTAAGAACACTCACTGTTGAGAGAGCACGACTGCGAGCTACCCTACCTTAAGCCCTTAGATACCCTTACACGTATTTGCACACACATACAGCACATATCAACTTTGTACGTTGCAACTTCAGTACATCTTGTCAAGTTAATTGTCTGATTTTGATAAAAATTTCAGGAAACATCGTGACTTGACTACTTATCAAGTGTGCCAAAACTCAAGGATACAAATTAAAAATATATTGTAATTAAAATAAATTGTAATTCCATTTGTGTTTGACGCGTTCATACAGATAGACGTACGGACAAGCAGGACTAAATGTATTTGACTGTTGATGCTTATCAAGAATATATATACTTCTTCTGTCTGTTACCTACATTTGCACAATGTCATAATACTTGTTGGAACATTTTTAATGGTCACAGGGTATAAAACGAAAGAAAAAGAAAACAATAAGCCACAAGCAAACAGTGGCATTTTGGTAACTCAGGCAAACAAAGGCTTAGCCAACGAGACGGGGTAAGTAGTGAGGATATGCTGGCCACAAGAGCAACAACAGTATCAGGAACTGTACCAGTACCAGTAACAATAACACATTGCGACTCTTATCAAGAATAGCCCAAACACTAAGCAAACATCCTCATTCCCTGGGGCGCCACTCAGCATCGTACAGATGCGAGGTAAATTGAGCGAACACATGCAACTTGAGGTTACATAAGACACAAAATAAGTATATAAGTATTTGAGGATAAGTAGCGCATACATTTATGGATTAAGCGAGAGTCCCAGGGGTGCAGTTGACAGGCCAAGTCAAAAGGTGAGAGCATCGCATGTACAAGATCGAGCTCGAGTTCTAGTTTTAGCAACGCCTGGAGATGGGCCATTAAAGCATTAATCAATCACATAGACAGGTTGCATGACAAATTCAATAAATAGATAGAGAGAGGAAGAGCAGCTATTGACATGAACAGTTTCAAATAAAGTGACTTAACAGTACTTTTACTGCCACTTGCTTTTATTCGTGATGGCCATTAAATGGCCGCTGATTATGCATGCTTTACGCATTTACTTGTGTGTGTGTGGGTGTGTGGGTGTGGGTGTGTGTGTGAGTTTGGCAACCAGAGCAGTCTCAAAGCCAAGCACAGCAAGCTGCCATCATCCGTGTACATTGCAACCCTTCTGGCCTTCCCCCTCCTCACCTTGACCTGTTGCAACAAATTTTGTGGTTTTGCAAGCAGATTTGTGAACGGCACAGCATGTGGCATAGCTAGGGAAGGCCCAAAGGGGAAGGGCATATACAAATGGGAATGGGTAATTGGGAGTTTATAGTCTGTTGTCTCCAAAAATCAAATGCAAGATAATTAGACTAGCAAAATTGCACACAGAGAACACTAAAGTCAGCGCACGCTGCGTATGTGTAATAACCAAATGGACAACTTACGAACATACATGTACTCATACATGTGTATATGCAATAATTGCTATCTGACTGTAGGGATATAAAATAAAGTATTGTGACCTGCAGCTGAGCAACTGTCATGCTGTTACTCTCTAGGTGGTTAAAAGCAAATCATTCAGATAACTATAAAATACCACTGAATGATGATAATACTGAATTAAATTAGTCCTCCAATGTATGGATTCATAATGATTTTTCATGATTTTTTAACGAATATTTATACATTTTTATACCCTGTGCTCGTCTGTCTGTGTGATTTTAGCAACTCGATCTCAGCTACTCTGAAATATAAACACACCAAATTTGGTATGAAGCTTTCTTTGGATATTTTCCCATCTCGCTTAATACTGAATAAATATTTATTATTTCAACTTTACTAGTATACAAAAAATACAAAACTGAAATGATGCTGTTGCATATATATACATCTATATGCTGCATCACACATATACATATGTAGATTCATTGCTAAATATTAAAATACTTCTACGAGTATATAGATTCGTTTACAGGACATCAAAAAGTGGAATGAGTTCCAACTCTCTATTAATTATATAATTGTAGACGAAGCTTATTATAATTTTTCAAAAGAAAGACATACTAAATAAATATATATTAAAATTGAGTAATGGGTATGTTATGGTCGTAACCTCGACTAAAGCATTCTTTCTTGTTATTTTATTAAGTTAACGCATCGAAACCATGTGCTATATGCCTGTTTCACCATTCTTGATTCGTTGATGCTGTTTCTATACTCGTTTACTCGCTTACATATGTCTGTACATATGAAACCATGTAAGCGTTTATAAATAGTTAATATGTAATTACCTCCATCGCATAGTTGACTTTATAATTTGTTCACTCAACAATGGCAACTTACAATCCAGTAATTGTCATTGGCAGCAGCGTCAACGTCCAATGGCCGTCGATTGCTTTCAGCAGCATTTTTGCCGTCTTTATACCCTGTATGCATAAAATTGGTGTGCAAATAATGAACATATTATAATTATAATAATGATGGAAACAAGTAGTAGCTCTGTCAGTGTCTAAGAAGCACAGCTTGGAGTATTCTTTATTCAAATGATAATATTTGGCGGAACAGATTATAATATTTTATATAATCAGTTTAGTGTTGCCGTTTCAAACTTAATTAAATTTATGTATAAGTACGATTGATTGATAATATTGTTACTATACTGTATTTATATGTTGGAGCCAAACACACATCATTATTTACATTTATCTAATCTAATTCATCTAATTTGGAATTGGGTACAAAAATGGCTTGAGCTAGCAGTGTTTTTCTTATTTCCAAAAATGATTCAAGAAATGGGATAATAAAAAATTGTTGTGCGGATCAGTCCAGCGCGCGCGACAGTATAATACCCTGTGCAGTTTTATAGATTAACTATTTTGATTATAATAGAAGTAAGAATATACTAACGACACTTTATATAGTCTTGTGTCGCAGGCGTTCGCTGTCTCGCTCGCACACATGTGCTGCGTGCAAAGCAACATTTCTTTTCTGATTATCTGTCTTAGTTATAAACCGATCTTAATGAAACGCACATGCCAAGTTAGAAGAGTCTACTCTGAGAAATGCGGATATAATTTTGTTTTCTTCGTTTTGTCAGGAAGGGGGGATGGTATCGAAAATCTAACATAAACTCGATCTGGAGAGGGTATATAGGAACCTTCATGCCAAATTTGGTGTCTCTAGCTCTAATAGTTGCTGAGATCGACGCGTTCATACAGACAGACGGACGGACGGACGGACAGACGGACATGGCTCAATCGACTCGGCTATTGATACTGGTTAAGAATATATATACTTTATAGGGTCGGAGATGCCTCCTTCTGCCTGTTACATACATTTGCACAAAATTATTATACCCTTTTTTGCCCATTTATAATGGGCACAGGGTATAATAAATAAAAATTTACGTTTAATCGCTTGCCATTTGCTATTTGCAACCAACACGTTAGTGCGAGCGAGACAGCGAACGACAGCGATACATATATACATATACATATACATATACATATACATATACATATACATATACATATACATATACATATACATATACATATACATATACATATACATATACATATACATATACATATACATATACATATACATATACATATACATATACATATACATATACATATACATATACATATACATATACATATACATATACATATACATATACATATACATATACATATACATATACATATACATATACATATACATATACATATACATATACATATACATATACATATACATATACATATACATATACATATACATATACATATACATATACATATACATATACATATACATATACATATACATATACATATACATATACATATACATATACATATACATATACATATACATATACATATACATATACATATACATATACATATACATATACATATACATATACATATACATATACATATACATATACATATACATATACATATACATATACATATACATATACATATACATATACATATACATATACATATACATATACATATACATATACATATACATATACATATACATATACATATACATATACATATACATATACATATACATATACATATACATATACATATACATATACATATACATATACATATACATATACATATACATATACATATACATATACATATACATATACATATACATATACATATACATATACATATACATATACATATACATATACATATACATATACATATACATATACATATACATATACATATACATATACATATACATATACATATACATATACATATACATATACATATACATATACATATACATATACATATACATATACATATACATATACATATACATATACATATACATATACATATACATATACATATACATATACATATACATATACATATACATATACATATACATATACATATACATATACATATACATATACATATACATATACATATACATATACATATACATATACATATACATATACATATACATATACATATACATATACATATACATATACATATACATATACATATACATATACATATACATATACATATACATATACATATACATATACATATACATATACATATACATATACATATACATATACATATACATATACATATACATATACATATACATATACATATACATATACATATACATATACATATACATATACATATACATATACATATACATATACATATACATATACATATACATATACATATACATATACATATACATATACATATACATATACATATACATATACATATACATATACATATACATATACATATACATATACATATACATATACATATACATATACATATACATATACATATACATATACATATACATATACATATACATATACATATACATATACATATACATATACATATACATATACATATACATATACATATACATATACATATACATATACATATACATATACATATACATATACATATACATATACATATACATATACATATACATATACATATACATATACATATACATATACATATACATATACATATACATATACATATACATATACATATACATATACATATACATATACATATACATATACATATACATATACATATACATATACATATACATATACATATACATATACATATACATATACATATACATATACATATACATATACATATACATATACATATACATATACATATACATATACATATACATATACATATACATATACATATACATATACATATACATATACATATACATATACATATACATATACATATACATATACATATACATATACATATACATATACATATACATATACATATACATATACATATACATATACATATACATATACATATACATATACATATACATATACATATACATATACATATACATATACATATACATATACATATACATATACATATACATATACATATACATATACATATACATATACATATACATATACATATACATATACATATACATATACATATACATATTCATATACATATACATATACATATACATATACATATACATATACATATACATATACATATACATATACATATACATATACATATACATATACATATACATATACATATACATATACATATACATATATGTATGAACGCGTCGATCTTAGCAACTATAAGAGCTAGAGACACCAAATTTGGCTTGAAGGTTCCTGTATGCCATACGCAGATCATGTTTATTTTAAATTTTGGATACCTTCCCCCTTCCCCCGCAAATCGAGAAAATCAAATTGTAGCCACATTTCTTAACGTAGACACTTCTAACTTAACAGACGCTTGATGAATATCATATAGAAGGTATGCTGAAAGTTTCATCAGGATCGGTTTATAAATAAGAGAGGTAACACTCATAACACCTGTTAGGTTCTTACTTCTATTATAATCAAAATACTTAATTTAGAAAACTGCAGAGGATATTATACTGTCGCGCACGCTCGACTGATCCGCTTGTTTTTATTTTGTTACTTCTTTATATATTACAAAACAGTCGAGCGCACCTGGCAGTATAATAGCCTGTACATCTCTCTATAATAAAAGTATTCTGATAATTATTATTTCTGGCCTGTATATATATGTACATGTACGCATTTATTCCAATTCCAAATATCGACGATAATTTTGTATGTTGGTAAATTCCAAAAAATGTGCAATAACACTTAGTTTTTGATCGGGCATGTGTACTTGAATAAAAGCTTGCTGCTATGAGCATGCAAACAATTCACATTTCCATGTGCTTTATGCACTATGTGTGCAGACATGTATACACATTATATATTTACGCCTCTCTTATTTCTGGACCCATCGTAACGAATCACAAACGCAACCTTCAAAAGAGTTTTCATTAAATGCCTACTACATGATTAATCATGGAGTTTCCGGTAATACTTACTAGAAATCTTTTAGGGTAAAATCAAAATACTATAATATATTTAAAACATTCTTTATTAGCATATATATACATAATATATGCATAAATGTTTATAGAACTATTGACTTTTGGTCAAGTCATCCACAAAAACAGAGCTAGAGATCCGCTTTAGCCGGTCGAATTCGAGATCTTCAATCTAAAATAATATTCAACTCGATGGGATTTCGAATTTGGCTAGGCATTTGCTGGTATACCCATTTCGAATGATCATCAGATGTAAATAATGGATAATTGTATGAAAAATAGTATTAAATGATGATCATTAACGCCAATTAATCAATTGGCCAATTGAAATCATTAAAAGCTCGTGAAATGAGTAACATTGTTGAAGGTGTGAGACAAAACAAAGATTGGCCATCCAAATTGAAATACCTCTAATCGAATTTGGAGAATAAAAGTGAATAGTCAAATAAATAAACTGGATAATAATACGAATACGAGTGACCAAGTCGCCAAGTGAAAGTTTCCTCTGATTAGTTTGATTTATTGGCAATACTTTGAATCGAGTCATGTGAGTAGACCCTCCGCTCTGGCCTTTCCATGGCACCAACAAAGCTGTCTGACAGTTGTCAAACAACAGCTGCTGCTATAGCTGATGTTGGTTTAATGTTTCCACTGATTATGCTCAGCAAAGCTGCGTTCAAGTCAAGTGGTCAAGTCGCGATGAAGGGGGAGTGGTGCAGAGGCATGTCTGGGACTGACTGGTGCGACTCGAGTTGCTGCTGCCTTTGTTAGCGATGTATAAACATAATTACAATTGGAAATTAATCAGCAGCAGCGGCAACTACAAGACAGTGGCAGTGGCAGCGTCAACTGCAACGCGTTCCAAGCGAACAAACAAGGCAAGTATCTTTTTTTTTTATTTTTATTCGTCTTTAGTTTTTTCATCAAATTACCAAATGTTTAATAACTGCACATACATATATACATACATATGTATATACATAAGTAAATTATAATAAGCATTATCATTATTATTATTATTTTTATTGATACTTATCACGTTTGGCAACAGCTGCAGCGGCAAACGCAACTGGGTGGCAATGGGGGAGGCGGGGTGTTGCAGCGTTACAGCTCAGCGACGACAGTTTCCATCGGCATCAGTCAATGAGCTACTAAGCTGTGGTCTCTGCGGTATTGCGGCTTTGTAAGTCAGGGCCAGGTGGGCGTGGCCAATAGCCCCTTGCACTGCCATCATCCAAACACAACAATAAACAAGTGCGATAATTATGGCCAGAAATAAAAACTGTTTATTGTTATAACAGTAGAAGCAGCAACAGTAGCAACAATTGGTTAGAACACAGTTGATGGTCGAGCTAGTTAGTTAGTTAGGGGCAAAGTGGTTAGCAAAGAGCAGTCTATGACCCACTGAAGGGCAATCAGCACAAACAGCCAACCACATATATTCCACAATATGTGGGATTTACAGTTGGGGATTTCCTTGCGCAACCAATATTTAATTAAATTGCCAATATTAATGCTAATTAGCAATATGTATAAATTTGTTCGACTTTTTTCTCTCAATAATTTGTTAGACGCTTCTTCAGTGAGAAACGTTCGTGAATTCCCATAAATTGTCTTAATGATATCGGAGTGAGAGTTTCAGGTTCTAGTTAGCAACAAGTATTTCGCTCACGATAATAAGATAAATCAAGTCAATCAATTGCATTGGTTTCCTCACCTCTCAGCAGCCCATTGAATTTATGCCTCGTTTTTGCTGCTCTTAGCTTCAAAAAGTGCTAACGATGTTGACGAAGTACAAATGCAAAGATCCAAAAGTGACAAGGCGAAAAATTATTATTGGAAACTTCAACAACTTCAGCAGCATTGACGTGCTTACAATTAATAGTTTAAGCCCACAATTTTGAATTGTTTACCCATAAACTCACACACATAAACTCTCACACCCTGTACCCATAACACAGACAAATGGGTATGATTATATTAAGCAAGCAACTATCAACACCATAATTATATCCATATAAAATGCATTCGACATATTAACATTAAAGTTAACTAACTTTTAGCAATATTATTAATAGTATTAGTAGTACAGTAAAGTCTCGAAAAAGTGACAATTAGAGAGCAGACATTGTCCGAACTATCCAATTTGAAAAAACGACCAAAAACTTCAAATTTTATTTCTTTTTTTTTGTATTCTGCAATAATGAAAACATTTAATTCAAATATTACCTGATGTTTTTCTTGCATTTAATTTTGCCTCATTTATATTTTGAAATCGTGTTCTTCACCATATTTAATAATGGTATTATTCGTTTATTTAGCTTGAGAATGCAGAACCTTCAAGTCAAATTAAATTTAAATTTCATATTTTGTTTTTATCTATTTTTGTGATTTTTTTTTGTATTTCCTCGATGAAATGTGCAATTGTAAATTCACATTTGCTATACCAGTTGTTGTTATAACAGCGGCTTGTATACAAGTTATGTTTGATAAATTTATTATAGGCTTTAGTTGTACAATAATCATGGAAAACATTAATATAGGTAAATTCAATATAATAGCAATGATAAGAAGAGTTTTGCTAGTAAGATTTCCCCAAATGATCTTGATGACATACTGTGCATTTACTTCAGTTGGATTTTGTTGTTGACATCCAGAAAACACAATGTGTTTGGATTTTAAAGATCACAATATTGCACGTCTTCGGATTACATAATATAAACAAATAAGAACGCTACAGTCGAGGTTCTGGACTGCTCGAGTCTCCAAACTCCTTTCCTGGCACTGGATCGATGCAGTCGAGTACACGCGATAGTCTAATACTCTGTGTCAGTGTCTTAAATAAAGTATTATGATTGTTTTATGATTTTATGTTTTGTTTATATCGCTCTTGCCTTGCGAGTCCATATGTATTTCGACTTAAGTTGATAATATTAATTGTTGTAATCATTAACTGTAAGATTTAAGTGTTGTACAACTGTTAAACAACAGTGCTTAAAAGTGATCTGATTGTGTCTTCTCTGTCTCTCTTATGCTACGCTCTGTTGAAAGCTGTGACGCATACATGTGGCACGTTGCACATATAAAGAATGGTTTTCATACCCGTCTTCATACATATTTATGTACATGCATATATTTGCGAGAATGTTCTCGCTTTTGCGGTGATTTTTCTAGCAATCTTGGATATGCAGTGTCAGCTATGTATAGTATGCGCTCTCACTCCCACTCACATGCAAATTTGTGGCCATGAATAGTTGAATTAAATCAAGTTTTTTAATAGCTGATATCTCCGACAAATGTCAAAAGAAAGCTCGACTTGGACTTCCATTCTTGTTAAGCTTAGTTGTTGTTGAACGTCAGAAGAGATTTTGTTTTTTTTATCCAAAAAATATAAATATATTATTAAAATATATTAAAACACAATCTTAAATTTATAATTGTTGCCACCATAGATGGATACTGTGACCGCCTGATTGAATTATTTGTCAGCTAAGAAAATTGTTGGCTGAAGCAGCTGACTTAAATAATTAATAGTCTTATCTCAATTATCTTATTTTTTATTAACGGATTGTCATTAAATTTTCAAGCAAACGTCCGCTGTACAACACACATTATGTGTGCTTCAACCCAAAGCTATAAAATAGGTCTGGTGAGGGCTAAAGGTGGAGTAAAAAAATTTAAAATAAGCACAAAAATAAAAAAAAATCACGAACACACTACAGGAGTATTGACACCTAATTTGGTAGCAGACGGACATCGAATCGGCTGATGATGGTGATCAAGAATATAAATACTTTATAGGGTAGCAGATGCAACCATGTATGTTGCACACTTTTACACAACATTAATATACCCCTGGTACAGGTCATTAAATAGCGATGAAGTTATTTGAAGTGGTAGTTGTATTATAAGTAATAGACTTTTTGTAATTATAGAATTAATATGACAGTGAACGTAGTAAACATAGTGTGTTAAAATAATTTATGGATTGCAGATGAATTCTGTAGTACAAGTGAATATCTTGTTGTAAAAAGATGTTTAATGTAGTTAAAAGGTGTTAAAAAATCTACTTTATAACCTATGTCTAATCTGAGATTCAAACAGTAACCGAAATCGTTAACCTGTATTAACCAATTGAAATTGAAAAACAAATCGAAATAACTGTTTGCTAACCGATTTATATACTAACCGTTATTATAACCGTTAGTATAAATACTAAATTGTTTTTTTTTTACAGTTAATATACAAAATAATACAAAAATTAATAATAGTATGAATTGTCTAAAGCTGATGTTCAAGTCCCAACAACTCAAGCAAGCGTAAAATTTATGTTGAATCTTTAAAGAAGCAATTAAAGTTGAACAAACCATAAATTTAAGCATGAATTTTAAACAAATAAATTTATTTTTCGATGAATTATATCTTTTGTTTTAAAAATAAAAGAAAAAACGAAGTAAGCACCAAAATAGAAATAAATTAAATAATAATTAAAATGAAATACATTTTCTAATTTGTACAATTAGTTTTTTGTGGTTGTAAACATAAACCGGTATCCGATTTGAAACCAATATAAAGCCATTTTGTGAATCGGTACCGAAAACCGAAAGGCGGTAGTATCCGAAATCGATACTGAAACCAATATCATGTTCTGTTTGGGTCTCTATTTTAAACCTATTGTAGATATAATATAAACTTTATGAATAACAATCTTAATAATTAACAAAAATGTATTTTATAAATATGGAAAAACAATAACTATAACGAACCTTATCTTTTAAAAGCAAGATTAAAATACATATAAACTGAACATAGTATAACCTGCCAGTCAAGTACTACATTAGTCAACGATACTCGTAGAGCTGGCTTCTTTCGCGCCTATTTACATATACTATGTATATACAATACTTTCAAAAATGTAAGTGGACTGTGACTCTTTCCTCAATATACAAATAAGATAGATATATGTATGTATAATGTATAAATAATATGTTTTTTTTTTGGCACTTGCGACGAGCAGAAACAGAGACACGCAGCCGCAGACGCCACAGCGCGCAGTTTATCAGGCGTCGCACTTGCAGTCGACGTTGCTGTCGCCGCCGTTATTGTCGTTGCTGTTGCCGTTGCTATTGCTGTTGCTGTTGCCGTTGCCGTTGTCGTCGGCATAGCAAGCTTGGATCTGGCCGATCGTCACTTGCCGCCCGCACAGCGCTGTGGCAGCGACGTCGACAGCGTCAATGTGGACGCTGCCAGCGTTTACCGTGCGCCGAGTCAACGCCACTCATCAAATTCAATACAAATTTTAGTCGCTGAGTTTAGCTCAACGTCGCTGGTTTAGGTATATGGCAAAGCTCGTTAGCTAAGCCTCGTTTAAATATACAACAACAACAATCACGACACTAACAGCAATAACAACAACAAGAACAAGAACTGTTCTGTTTCAACGGTCAGCAATGTTGTTATTGTTGTAGAATCTACTGCAACAACTGTAAAGCGAACTCCTAAACAATAAACTGTGTAACTATATAAAGAACCCAACCTGGCTGGCAAGAGAGTATCAAGGATATCAAAGATACTAACTAATAGATAGCTATCTAAAGTGAGTTAACCGTTAGTTTTAGTGTGTGTATATGTTTGCGAATGTGTATGTATGGGTGTGTGTGTGTGTGTGACTGTGTGTGTGTGCGCTTTACTACTAATTTCATTAAAGACATGTAAATTAAATCAAATTCGCGTTTGTCGTGAAATTTGTTTGCGCTCGTTTGTGCATCTCACTCTCTAACTATGTATAAGTGTATCTAAGTGTGTGTGTGTGTGTGCGTGTGTGTGTTTTTGTTTGACAATACAGAATTTACCATATAGTTATTGTTGCTCGTAATTGTTGTTGCTGTTGTTATTGTTGCGTGCCAGAGGCATCAACCAAATTACTTACTACAAATTGTTCACGTTCATAACATTTATTTATTTTTCTCGTATTCTGTTTTTTTTTTCTTTCGCATTTATTTCTGATGTTTTTACTGTTTTATGTATATTTATTTACATAAACACATAACATTTATTAATGTGTTTTGAATGAATTTTATTTTTTCGTCTTCTATGTTGTGCCACCATGTCGATTAATTAGATACAAAGTTTTTAAAGTTTTACTTTTGTTTTGTTTATTTCATTTTTGTTTTATTTGTTAATGTTCAGAGTTTGAGTAGGTACGTCGGTGTGTGTTAATTCAATTAAAATTTTTAAGCTTTTTTCGGGTTTTTTTTGCGCTGTTTTTCTGTGTTGATTGCCAAATTAGTTGATAGTTTTTCAAAGCGCTCTTTCACTCTGTTTTATGCAAATTGTAAAGTCTACTGAGCTACCGCAAATTGCGACTGCTTAAGCCCCATAAATAAAGCGTTGTCTATTCAACACTCACTTCTAGCTTTGCGTGTAAGTGTGTGTGTGTGTGTGTGTGTGAGTATAACTATTTTTAGCTCTTCATGTTATCATTGAATTGTGCATAAATAAAACGAAACGTAACTTTTCCTTCTTTATTCCAACTAATTGTAATTAATTATATTAAATTTAGACATGAACTAAAGTACAGCTTAATTTTGTATGTTTATCGCAGGCTTCACACGGCGCGGATTTCTTCCGTATCTCTCCGTATAACCCGCCAAGCATGTACGATTATTTAAGTATCGTCACGTTGAATCTTTACCCCTCAGATAGACATGCAATCAATAACTTTGTAGACAGTTCGGTGCACTGTCAACTCTTCCGAGGGAGATTGTGTGTGTGTGTAGGTCTGTGATGAGGGGGTGTGTGAAAAGTTTTGTCAGTAGCCGGAAATGGGTAAATATATGATTAGAGAGAACCCGGCAAATTTTCAACGAATTTCCCGCAAATTGAATTTGTTTTATTAACTGACTACGGTTGTTTTTACAGTAACCCCTACACATCTAGCTGGCAAATCTAGTAAATTAATTGTCATTTGTAATTTTTCTGTATATCAGACAGATGGTTAGTTTGTCAATTATTATTTTGTTAATATCATCACGAATGACTGAGCACATTACTTCCTGAATCACCAACAGTATTCCACATATACAAATAAGCCCTTATAAATTATTGTAATTGTAGCATCTTTCTAA
>JAEIFK010000033.1:1752500-1837500 GCA_018901825.1 Drosophila funebris | reverse complement strand
CGATAATGAACTTTATCATATATGTACTATACAATCGTGTACACAACAAAAAACCACAGCGTATACATACAGTGTGGATGTGTGTTCAAATAGATAGACGGTATAATTAATTCAAGCTTAAACCGAGTTGTCTTTTGGACGCAGAGGTAGTGACAGCGACAGTTGCGTCGTATTCAGCACTGGCGTCAGCGGCGTTGACGGAAGTTGAAGATTAAATCCGCCAGCGATGCACTTTATGGGTCGTTCTATAGGTGTATGAACGTATGCGGGCGTGTGTGCGTGTATGTGACTGTCAAGGTCAATTAGCGTTGCTTAATTTCTGTCACTTTAATGGATGCTATATATAAAATAAAGAGTTTGACGCTAAGTTTGCTAACAGTCATAAATATGTATTTAGTTATACTTAATTTTATAATATGATGAACAAGCACGACTACGAGAGATAAATACTCTACACGTGCACATACACATACCTACAAAATACCCTAAAATACCTCATTTTTTTGCGAATTTTAATGGGCACAGGGTATAAACATTTTTATTTATAATATAATTTTTTCCTTAACATTAGTCCGGTTCAGGTTCGAGAGGTAAATTTTAAAGGTTCGGTACATTTTCCGGTTCAGGTAATCAGTTCTGTAAAGTTCGGTTTTTAGACCCGGTACTCAAAGGGTACAGGGGCTTATGTATTTGTGCTTTGTATGTAACAGGCAGAAGGAAGCACCTCCGACCCTATAAAGTATATATATTCTTGATCATCATCAACAGCCGAGACGATATAGCCATGTCCGTCTGTCTATAAGAGACTATAAGAGCTAGAGTTACCAAATTTGGTGAAAACACTCTTATAGTGTGCAGGCAGATCAAGGTTGCTTTAGATTTTGGCCACGCCCCATTCCGCCCCCGCAAATAAAAAAAACGTATTATAAGACAGACTTGCCACACTTGGCAGTTTTGGTTCACATCGAGTGTGCCCGCGTGCGGACGTTTTCCGAAAATTTCATCACGATCGGACCATAAACAAAGGAGATTTTAAGGAATGAATGACCACCAAGTTCATGACGGCTGAGCAGCATTAGAGCAACAACAACAAGACACGCTACGAGTACGCGGGTTCAAATCTCGCTGCTGACAATTTCAAATTTGAGTTTTATTATACCCTGTACAGAGATATATTAACTTTGTGAAAAAATGTCCGTCTGTCTGTCTGTCTGTCTGTCCGTCTGTGTGAACGCGTCGATCTCAGCATCTATAAGAGCTAGAGAATGAAGGCATGAAGGTTCCTCTATACCGTCCGCAGATCAAGTTTGTTTCAAATTTTGGATACCTCCCCGCCTTCCCCCGCAAATCGATCAAACCTCTTTATACCCTGTTAACAGCATGTATTTCTGAACGTACACAGAAGATCGGTCCAGGAATAAGGAAGACATTCAGAAAAGAAAGTAGAAAGAAAATCTTAGAACATTTTGAAATGAATCGCACTGCTTTGCCAACAATTAGAATTCATAGGACGCTCACAGCTGCTAGCTTTTGCAAGTGAAAGCATTCTCGCCGAAGAGCTGAGTGTTGTGTCACTTCACTGCTTGCCGACAATTATATTGCAAGTCTAAACGTAATGTATGCAGATATTTGTATAAAATAACCTATTAATTGTGATTTATTGTAAAAGTTGCCAGACAAAACTATAGAGTACGTTTATTATAGAGAACTGTACAGGGTATTATACTGTCGGCTGCGGTCGACTGTAGCCTTTCCGACTGGTTTTTCAATTATTAATTAATTATTGTTATTTTATTTAAATATATATTATAAATTCTGCAAAATTTGTCAAAAAGTAGCAAAATCTTTAAGAAATAATTTATAGTTTTATTTATATGAAAATAGTTAAAAACTCGAATTTATGTACCTATTTGTGAAATGCTAAAATTCGTGCCACATAAGTATTGAGATTACTGCATGTCTGCTAGCGAGGGGTCTGGGGTTCGAAACTACACCGTCAGCGTATAAATTTTTTTTTTAAGTTTTGCCACGCCCACGCCACGGTCCTCGCGAAAAGTACAGAGTCTCCCATCTGTTGACTGCGGTCGACTATAACCTTAGCCTCTTTCAGTTGTAAATACTGATTGTTAGAAATTTGATTTCAAATATATGTATGAATGTACTATGCAACAGTGCAAAAAAAGTAACGGCATTGCTCTCAGTTCCCGCCGCTCTCTATTCCCCCTCTCTTCAAAGGGTGAACGATATTCAGAGAGAATCATTGAAACAATAGAAACTTGCAAAACGGACAATGAGAGGAATGTGAGAATATGTTCTGCATTTGTCAGGCCTCGACGTCATTTGCAATGTCGCAGGTGCTAGAACGTTGGCACAGCATTCAGGAGATCCTGAGTTCGAGTCTTGGTCGATTCTCTTGCTTATTACAAAATATTTTTATTTTACATGAAAATATGAATGCTGCTTAGACTATTCTTTTCAAGTGGAAAAGCATTGCCCTCAAATTAACATATCCCGCTTGCCATTAATAATCTTTGTATTACTTATTGTAATAATATGTTGTATATAACGGCTTAGATATGAATACCGGGTCTTATACTGTCGAGCACCTCGACTGTAACTTTTCGACTGGTTTTTTACATGAAAATATGAATGCTGCTTAGACTATTCTTTTCAAGTGGAAAAGCATTGCCCTCAAATTAACATATTAATATTATATTAATACTTATTGTAATAATATGTTGTATATAACGGCTTACATATGAATACCGGGTCTTATACTGTCGAGCACCTCGACTGTAACTTTTCGACTGGTTAACTATCTTGCAGTCTTGGAACTTTCAACCAAGCGCCCTTTGAGTCTTTACTCATTTTTCAAACTTTCATATCCAGCAGATCACGGGCTACGATGAATTTCATCGGCTTTTTATTATATACATTTCAAACAGTTTTTCTCATAGTTGCTGGATGTCAAAGTACACAAAATTATATTGTTCAATTGATGCGAGTACTTATATTTAATTTTTCAACTATTGAAAATTAAAACATATAATTACAAATTGAGTTGTGTTTTATTCATTGGAATAAGTCTTGTTTGCCACAAGCAGCTTTTTGCTCGATATAGCATTTATAATCAAGCTTTAACTACTTATTTATAATGAATTTGCTTTCGGTGCACCTTATATAGATGTTGAAGCTGGGTATTTTCCTGTATAGCACCATTCTCCAATGGACTCTACTTATTAATTGACAACTTACTGAACAAGGTTCAAAGCTACGCTTAATATATAAAAGGTTTATGTATACCCTTACTCACGACATATTACTTAATATCATATTGTTTCAACCACTTCATCAGGTATATAGCACCGTTATGTGTTTGAACTGTTTATCGGCTTAAGTTCAACTAAGACCGTAACAAAAACTCGTTGCGAATAAGTTTTTGACCGCATTTGAATCGTTTTTTAAGTGGTTCAACTCAGGCTCTAAACCGGATTTATGTCGGAAATATCTTAAATCGAAATAATCTCGAAACCAAAATTTTTAACACCTTTCAAACTGTTGGACATGAGATAAACCATTGCTTTTAACATTATTTGGCATTCGCTAATCTGACGTGAGGAATTTAGATCTCTACGCCTCAGTTATTTAAAGAATAATAATATATTTATTTACTTTTATATGAACATACACACTGTTTGTTATACTACAATCACACTGATAATAAAAACTCAGCTGGTATTCTAAAAAGAGTCGTATGCCAAGATAGGAATACTTATTCAGTTTCTATCCAAACACAAATGATCTTCTACTATTCGTATGTTCCAACTCTCGAAATTCCATGAAAATGCTTTGTGTTCTGCAAGCCTTTATCAGGTGACAAATGTAAAGCAAAGTAAACAACATAAACAACGTTCATAAATAATCGCAAAACAACTGGTGTGAAACAGTGGGCCCTTTTAACATTTTTCATTCCAAATATTATAGTTCCTAAAATCCTCAGAAAAATATTGAATATATAAATAAATCTTCTAATAAATTTTCGAAATTTCAAGTCTGACATGCGGATCAGTCGAACGCGGGACAGTAGTGCAGTTTCCTATATTTAGTATTTCCAGCATAATCGAAGTATGTAAATAACAGGTGTTTTACTCTTTTGAAACTCTCATTTAGAATATGAATTCTTTGCGTGCTTATAGCAGCAAGTATTTGCTTATGTAGTATATGTACATACTCGATCAAAAGCTAAGTCACTTCACTTGTATATGCATGTATCGAAGTCGTTCGCTGTCTCGCTTGCACATATGTGCTGCCCGAAAGTCCAACGATTCATTGCAAAAATTACTTTTATTTATTTTCTGATTATCTTTCTTATTTATAGGCCGATCTTGATGAAACTTTCATCATGTCTTCTATATGATATTCTTCAAGCACCTGTTAATTGTGTTTAAACTGTCTACGTTGGAAAAAATAATAAAATGTAAATAAACTTTATTTTGATGTCAAATTTGGTGTCTCTCTAGACAGACAGACATACAGACGGATGGATGGACGGACATGGCTCAGTCGGCTCCGATATTGATACTGTTGATCAAGAATATACATATATACTTTATAGGGTCTTATATTTTATGCACTATTTCCATTGTACAGCTTTAACACATATTTCTCCGATTTTGGTGGGTATTTTTTGGAATGAACATTTTGGGAAAACGGAGAACAAGGTTCTTAAGCTTTGAAGTGATATTAGACTAAAGAATGATACACATATGCATATTATTACTAGTTACTGCTATCTATCTATTATAACCTATATTTTCTGCACCTTTTGTTAATCATTTGAGCTTGAGATCTCACTATGCCTTATAAGATAGATAGAGAGAATGAAGAGATACAACTAAATAATTTCTTAGTATAAAGTAAATGATAATGATTAGTAATGCCCAGCAGCCGCCTAGACGACGTTGACGCTGATGGTGACGTTCACGACAACGTCGCGCTTGATTGACACTCGAGTTCCGTTTATAGAGGAGGAGCAGCTCAAAACAAAAGCGAAACGCGAAACGAGTCAAAACCCCGAAACAGAATACAAGCGAAATACTTTCGCTGACGATTGTCACTAGCAAATAATCCAATCAGAATAAGTGGGAGATGCGCACAAAAATAGAATGACAACAAAATGTGACAGCGACCAGTGCAGGGAGGAAGGGAGGAGGATGGAGGACAAAAAGCGGAAAGTGAAGCTTGAATGGCCATGCCATGATTAATACTTTGAGCTAAGTTGGAATTAGAGATCGCTAATAGTTCACGATTGCGAAATGATTGATGTCAATCTGGCCATGCGATGATAAATGACTATAATTAACATTTCCGATCCTTTCAAGTACTTTCGCTCTTTAGCTCTTTCGACAGGCAACAGCCGAGTCGATTGAACCCATTTTTATCTCACTCACTGATTTCACAGACTATAAGAGCTCAAGACATCTGCAACCATACGGAAATTAAGTTTGTAATCATGGATCACATAGTAACGAAGTCTTGACTTCTTCAGATCTTAAAGTGTAATCATAGGTGAAAATAATGTTTGTATTAAATTAAGCTTGAGTTGCAGGTGGAAAAATCGACTCATAAAGTATACATGTTTATATACATATGTACTATATATGTCTAATAGATACGATGTATCCATTTCTGTCTGCATGAGTATCTAGATCTTAAGAAGTATAACAGATTGAGATACGAAACTTGGTACCCAGGTTCCTCTATATTCTAAGTCGCTCGGCAAAAAATTGATTAAAATTGAAATCTGTCCTGAAAGTTTTTTCCCGATCGTAAAATAAACTTGGACACATGTTTCAACGTTGCACGTTGCTTCATTAATATTATTTGGTTTTTACTAAAAGTTTCAATGTTCAGTTCACTCGAATGTAGCCTTAAACAGTAATTTAAACAAGTAAGGTCGCCATAGTCGAGACACCGACTATAGAATACCCGTCAATCAATTTGTATATTAAGTGTACCTATAGATGTAAAACTCAAATTATTTTGAAATAATTGTAGACATTTAGGCACTCGAAATGCTTAATAACTTAAAACAACCATAACTTCCCTTAAGTGTAACCGATTTTTATGCGATTGAATGAAATGATTGACAATAATAAATGAGCATTTTTCCTATCCAAAAAGCTATGGGTGTCGTGAAGCTATTTTCGGGTTTGACCTCTCACTTTTGATTTTCAGTTAAACGGACTTGAATGTATTAGCCTGGCAACTTTGCTCTTTCCTAAAACAGATACAAATTTAGGGCTTAAAACCAGTCGAAAAGGCTACAGTCGACCGCATTCGACAGTATAATACCCTGTACAGGCTTCTATATTAAGAGTATTTTGATAATAGATACTTTGATTACAATAAAAGTAAGAACATAATAGGTGTTTAAAGAAAACCCTTTTGAAACTCTCATTTTGCATATGAATTCTTTGCTTCCTTATAGCAGCTAACTTTCACATATTTATACATATTCAATCAAAAGCTGAGTGTTACGACACTTAATTTACTTATGCCTGTGTCGCAGTAGTTCCCTATCTCGCTCGCACAAATATGCACACATGGTAAGCAGACGCATGTATCACAGTCGTTCGCTGTCTCGCTCGCACACATGTGCTGCCTGCTGCTCTACGATTCCGTGTAAAAATAATTTTTATTGCTGATTATCTGTCTTATTTACAAACCGATCTTGATGAAACTTTCAGCGTTCCTTCTATATATCATTCTTAACGCACCTGTTAAGTTAGAAGTGTCTACGTTGAAAATTTGTGGCTATTATTCGTTTTTTTTTTTTCAAATTGCGGGGGAAGGGGGGGAGGTATCTAAAATTTAAAATAAACTTGATCTGCGTATGGTATACAGGAACCTTGATGCCAAATTTGGTGTCTCTAGCTCTTATAGTTGCTGAGATCGACGCGTTCATACAGACGGACAGACGGACGGACAGACAGACGGTCATGGCTCAATCGACTTGGCTGTTGATGCTGATCAAGAATATATATACTTTATAGGGTCGGAGATGCCTCCTTCTGCCTGTTACAAAAATGTTTTTCACAAAGTTAATATATCCCTGTACAGGGTATAAAAAATGTTGGTATGAAATGCAGGCTTAAATTTATGGTTTTTCGCAGGTTGATCTAAATGTTTGCAGCAATCCTTATATCGCCAGAGTAGTCGATGCTCTGTTAATCTTCATATATAGATAGTTTACATATATGAGTGACGGGTACCCTAAAGTCGATTAGGCTCGACTGTAGCTTTCCCGCTTATTTTTCAGGGTAGCAAGAAAAGATATAGAATAGTTTTCCTTTATAATAATAGTTTTCCTTATAACTCAGCAGAATTAAAAACGAAATTGGGAATATTAATATATGAATTTCAATAACGGTATTTACAGCAGATATATGTATAAATAAAATATTAATTCGAAATAATTTAAATTTTGTCATTGCTTGTTTAACACAGAACCATCATGTCACCCAAAGACGGCGCCGGCATGGACCTGTCCAAGCATAGCAACAAATACACGCTTAACAATGCCTCTAGCGTGCCTCCAGTGCAGCTAGGACCGGAAAAGTACGATGAGGCTAGTGCGAAGCCAACGACGCCTCCGGCATCGAGGACATGGCGCGAGAAGTTGCGCTTGGTGGCAAATAACATCACGGTCGAGCCCATACTTGCAGCCTACATTATGCCCAGTGTGCTCTCCAATCTGGCCACGCAGAACCTCAACCTGGAGAAGGCGTGTCGTGTGAACATGGCATATGGGGATGAGATCTGCGACGCACTCACTCGACGCCAAACGGCTAACTTCACGCTGTAAGTGACCTTGATATTGTACTCTATCTTTAATTAATTCAGGTTACTTTGTCTATTTACAGCGAGGAGGAGACGGTGCAACAAATGGTCGCTAGGATGGCCGCTTGGAAGACTGTGATTCAGTCCTTATTTCCCTGCCTGCTAATTTTGTTTTGGGGTTCCTGGAGTGATCGCCATCGCCGGCGCAAGCCCTGCATCCTGATACCAGTGGTGGGCGAGTTCCTAGGCGTCGTTGGCCTCATGCTCTGCGTCTATTTTGAGAATGCGCCAATGGAAGTCGCCGCCCTCACGGAAGCAATCTTTCCATCGCTTAGCGGTGGCTGGTTCACCATGCTAATGGGAGTCTTTAGCTATATAGCAGATATCACCACCGAAGAGGAACGCACTCTTCGAATTGGCATTCTGAACGTCTGTTTCTCGGTGGGCGTGCCCATTGGCATGGCATTTAGTGGGGTCCTGCTCAAGTATGTGATCAGTAACTTACATTGTTGTCCCTGTTTAACCAAAATTCTTTCATGATCCATAGGCAAATTGGCTTCTACGGAGTATTCTCCATTTCGGCGGCATTCTATGTGCTGGCATTTGTCTACGGATTTTTCTTTCTTGAAGAGCCCGTAGCGCGACCAGAGAAGTCTGCACAAAAAAAGAGTCTCCTGGCCGACTTCTTCGATAAGGAGCACGTGGTTCAGACGTTCCGCGTGGCATTTAAAAAAGGGAGAGAACCAGCGCCGTCAGCGGGTTATTCTGCTGATGATTGTCGTGATGGTGATCATTGGACCGATGCATGGTGAGATGGCAGTAACCTATCTGTTCACCCGCTTTCGCTTCAACTGGTCCGAGGTAGAGTTCAGCTTTTTCTCCACCTATGCGATGTTCACTGGCCTCATAGGCGTCATATTCTGCGTTGGCATTCTCTCACACAAGCTGGATATCGACGATGCCCTGGTGGGTGTACTCTCCAGCACCTCGAAAATCCTTTCGTCCTTTGTGTACGCCTTTGCTACGCTGCCCTGGCATATGTATCTAGGCGGGCTTGTGGAAATATTTAATGGTACCGCATTCATAGCCATGCGGTCGATAGCTACTAAGCTAGTGTCTAAGGATGAACTGGGCAAGGTGAACTCACTCTTTGGCGTAGCCGAGGCTCTCATGCCCATGGTCTTCGCGCCCATGTACACGACCTTGTATGCTGCAACGCTTAGGGTTTTGCCGGGTGCTTTCTTTCTGCTGGGAGGTGGTCTCACCATGTTTTCCGTGGGAATCTTTCTGTGAGTATTCCGAAGTACATAGAAAATTTCGCATTCTTTTTTAACCTAACATGTGTACCTTCTACAGTTGGATGTACCGCTTCCAAGTTCGGCAGCGTAGCAAGGAGGTACACATCGATACGGAGCACGGATCATTCAGAGAAGGCAATGGCAACATAAATGCCGTGGAGGCTCTGGCTCTGGCCAGTGAAGCCAAGGGTCAGCTGAATGGCATTATTGCTAATGTGATACATGAGTCCTTGGAGCATACGGAGCCAACGACGACATCGACGACGACGACGGTGACGACGACACCGTCAGTTCCATTGACGTCAGCAGCAACGAGACAAAATGGTATTGACAATCGCGGGTTTTTGCAGGACGCGTTTGACAGCAAGGCTAAGGATGCCTAGGACAGTCGCCGGACAGCGCACCGCCCCACCCCCGTCTGTTATATATGTTGTGTATTGATTCTGTACCTACTTATGTTGACCTTCCAACCGAACTGCAAGCTGCTTGTTTCTATCTTTCAAACAGTTTCAAATTGGTTGTCTAGGTCACGTATTAACTGTACCTAAATATCGTACGCTCTGTAAATTGCTTAGTTCTAAGTTCCAAAACTTGTTTTCAATTGAAATTGCTATTTTTTTTGTGCGTACTTCCTTTTTTTTGATTAGCTTTAAGGCTGTAAAAGTATTGAATAAATTTAATAACGTCCAATCATCGGTTGACCTTTGACGGGGCATGGATGTAGAATATGCCGGAACAAGGACTGCCTATTTGACTATTGGAATACTGTAATCAGCTTTTGTGGCCCAAGTGAAGCGATATTCACACACACAAATAACCCAACTTGCTGTCCTGGCAAGCCAAGTTGGGTCTACAGCCTGTCCAAAATGTCCTGGCTGGTCGGCTGGCAGGCTGACTGGCCTATCGCACACTTCCTGCACGCAGGTTTGCTCATGTCGCTGATAATTGTCGTATGCGTTGCACAAAACGGATGCGTGCTGTTTTCCTTCTTACCAGAAAGTTCGGACATATCGGCTATACCATAAGCTTCAATTCGAATTGCATCAGTTTAAAAAGATAAGCATTTATTGAGAAGCTTTACATTCTACATAGTCAATTAAGTGTGCTGCAACATCAAGAAACAAGCAGTGTTGATATATCGAAAGTCGGATGGTTATCGACACTTTGCGTAAGGCTGGTAATCGAAGCTTCAGCTGCCTTGGAAGGGTATCCATGATGCGTACCATTGGTATACTTACTAAGCTGACGTTCGTTGTTGCCATTTGGCGACCGCATGGTGGCACGTACTGCACTTGACAGGTTGGCGACCGGAGGCTTGGAAGGTGTGGGAGTGGTAGGTACTTTCAACATTTTCAGTGCGCCCAAACGCCGAACGCCTCTCGCTGCCTTTAATTACTTTTTCGATATTAACTGCGCGGTTGGGTTCGTACGCCGACCTGGCCACGCCCACACCCGGCGCTGGCTGGCGCCCACTCGATCGGATCAGCATCAGTATTAGCAACGGTAACAGCAACAGCAAGAACAACAGCAGCATCAATGGGAGCACCTCAAGCAGAAACTCACCAAACAGCATCCACACGCATGTTGCCAACAGCAACATGTTGCTATGACATGTTGCTATCAGCCATATACCTACATATGTATGAGTTGCGCTGTGCAGAGCTGAAATTTGATAGCATTTCTCAGATAATTTTTGACCCATAAATAATTGAAGTAAACAATGCAATAAGCGACGCGTCGCGACGAACGACGAACGAACACGGCAAATGAATTGGAATTAGATTTGGAGTTCGAACAAGCAGACCCTAAACAAGGCTTCAACAACTCGGCCATAAATCTACGGAGAACTGCATTTAATCTGGCTTAAACACGCATTTTCTTGACAATTTCACAGTAAAAGTGTTGGTCTAACATGCCGCAAGTCGCCTTGAGTTGCTGCTGCTATATTACAGTTGATGTAATCTGTTGAATCTGTTGTAGAAAATGAATTGAGCCTGCAGCGAAATGACAGGCCGAGAGCGAGTCGAATAATTAATATGCGATTTTCGTCTCGTAACGCTCCAAATCGCCACTGAGCCTCCATAAATTCACAAATGATAACAGTAAATCAAATTCAAATGAAAACACAAACACAAACACAAACGTACGCCAGCAATGCTATTGGTAGTGGTGGTGGTAGTGACCCCGTCAATGGCAGGAGGAAATTGTGGTGTTTTGACAATAGCAGTGTTGTTGGATGTGGATGTGGTGGGGAACGGGAGGTGGGGATAAGTTTATAAATGGAATGCCCAACTCAGCCCAGTGGGGAACTGGGCATCAAACGAGTTAATGAAGCGTAAGTTACCCAAATAGCCAACAGCCAAGAAAAGAAAAGCCTCCATGACCAATTCAAATATAATGTAGAACTGGAGCCTGAGTAGTCTCCGAGTCAGCTTTATTCTTAGCCTCAGTCTCAGTCTCAGCCATAAGTCTCTGTCTCTGTCTCATTCGCGTCACCAAAAGTGGCGGAAAAAGTCAAGCGATTTGACCGTTAAATTCTATGCTTAGGGTTGGGTAGAGCTGGGATCAAGGAGAAAGAAGCCGGAAGCAAGGCAACTCCTATCTAAGTGGGTCTATAGCAAACGTCTATGACTTCGGGACAATTCCGTTCACACGCACGCACACATGCATACAAGCACACATGCTACAGGCAGGAAGCTTATTTTGTCTCTTGACCTCATTCCTGGCTTTCTCTTTCCGTTAACGTTTCCGTGTCGACCCGATGCCAAATGCTAAGTAGTTTCGCTTTTAGTGCAAAATACTCTCATCTATACTAGATTGTTGTTGTTGTCGTTGCTACTTCGCACTTTTTCGTCTTTGATATTTTCTGAGAGGCACAAATGTCACAGAGTTGGGGTGATGTGAATGGGTTGCACTAGAATGTTTGAGTAGACATTGGTGCTAGTTCTATATAAAGAAGAGGGAATAATAAATAACGGCAACTCCTTCCCTTTGAATTATCTATTAAATTGGTCAAACTTAATCACTTCTGGCCATAACCCACATACGTCCCCATTTATTCATTCTTTCAATTAAGATAACGTGTTCACAGACTAAATATAAAACATTAAGTATATAAATTGCCATATGAATTGCAGTATTCGGTAAAAAATAATAAGCAAAACAATGTATTCAATAAAAAGCAAAACTATTCAACTTATCAACCCACAGGTGCAATAGTTTATAGAACGCTACAGTTGAAGGGCTCGACTGTATGATTCCAAAGTATAAAATATAAAATACCGAATAGCGCTAAAGAAAAATACAATGTGCAGTTTCCCAAATTATGTAAATATGTAAGCATACTCGATCAAAAGCTGAGTGTTACGTCACTTCATTTACATATTTACATGGTGCTTCAAGAATATCTTATAGAAGAAATGCTAATAGTTTCATCAAGATCGGTCTATAAATAAGAAATATAATCAGAAAATAAATAAAAGTAATTTTCCCATTGAATCGTTGCGCGTTGAGGGCAGCACATGTGTGCGAGCGAGAAAGCGAATGACTGCGATACATGCATTTGTAAGGTATGTATGAGAAGTGTTTGCGCGCGAATATTCAAAATAATAATATTGTCAGCAAATGTGATACTATTTGACAGTGTTGGTAAATTTCAAAATAAAGTGGCATAACACTCAGTTCGTGATATGAGTGGGTATTATATTATATTATATTATATTATACAGGGTATTATACTGTCTGAAACGGAATAGAAGTAAATTAGCTCGTTGGAGGTTGATCCGATCTGTGCTACGATCAGAAAGTAATCGTGGCAAACTTGTTAATCGAATAATGAATTTAGAATCAGCTAGGTTTCCCACTGTAATTGACTAATTTAAATTGGGAAAGGGAAATGTGAAATGTGAAATAAAACTGTTTGTTTTATACCACAGAGAGTGATTATAAATATTTATTAATGATACACGAGTGACTGTGTAGCTCCGTCATAACTTGTGTTTACGTCTATTTTACGAGTTTATTTCATATTTTCTATTCGGCTTGGTATTTTCTATTTGTTGATGCGGTCAGTTTTTCCGTCCGCCGGAATACCTTCTGGCTTATTTATATGCCGTATTTGCATTTTAGTTTCAATTAATTTCCAGCATTTTTTTTCTCTCATATTTTGGCATTGTTTTCTCGCTTTGCCAGCAAAATTTTCGGTTTTGCTGCTCAACAAAAATTGTTTGGTTTCTATGTTGTGCTTCGAAGTTCGAAGTGTGTGTGCGAGTGTGCGAGACAGTGAGTGTGTGGGTGTTTTTCTGTGTGTGTTTGTGTGTGTATTATGTATTTCTAATGAGCCCTGTGGTTGACACAAGCCCTCCACAAGCCCCACCCTTCCCTCGGACTATACTGTGTGTGTGTGTGTGTGTGTGTGTGTGTGTGTGTGTGTGTGTACATGTGTAATTTATTTAATTTAAATGATTTATTTATTTTGCTCATTGCCTTTTGCAACTGCTCTCGCTGCGTTGGCCGTGACTGCTCGCCATGACTGTTCGTGCTCCTGCTCCTGGCCCAGCTGCTCGTATCCTTAGCATCATTCGCCAGGACTCGTCTCCGGCTTGCTGTTGTTGTTGTTGAATTGCTTCTGGCATTTGATTTGTACATAATTTTTAACGAAGCATAAAGTTTTATACGGCAACAGGACAAGAGCAGCAGCAACATACTTGCTGTCTGTAGTTGTTGTCCTCGTTGTTGTGGCTCTTGTCTTTGGGCTCTGTGGTACTGCTCTGCGTGTGTGTGCGTTTCTCCCTGTGTGTGTGTATATATATATATTGCCTTCTCTTAATGAATAAAAAAAGTGGCATGCAGAAATTTCTCGTTTATTTCATTTGCCGGAGACCCCCGAAAATGATTTTGCTTCTGTGCCTGACAGGATATCAAATAGGCATTTTCAGTTGCAGGAAATTTTAAATCAACAAATTACAAACCACCAGTCATAGAGATGGGTTGATATTCAAATGCATACATACATACATATATGGTCAGAAGGACAGGAGGACAGGAGGACAGACTGAGTTCAAGAATGTACAATAATATAGAGATAGAGATAGGGATAGGGATCATTTAATTGCTATTGAGGGCTTTTTTAAGCCTGGTGCTCCATTCTAAGCCCCCCACTCGCTCTATGCGTCTCTCAGCCTCTCCCTCCACTCATCTTTCTTTCAGTTTGTCTCTGCTTCTCATGTCAAGTGGCTGCGTAGTCACCATCAATATGTTCATCATCGACATTGCATCTCAAGAGTATCATCATCGACGAGGTTATCGGAAAATCACGTAATGGGCACGTACACCAAATATTTACTTAAGACCAGGCGGGCCACACAGCGTAAACGCTGGCAACGGTGCGGGGCGGAGAGATGGCGGGAAATGAAGAAGGAGCATTAATGTTGTGGTGGCAAACCAAATGACTTGACAAGCGAGTGAGTGTGCGACAAGGCAAAGGCAATGGGGCGACAACTTCCTGCATCAATTGTTTGACTTATTTGCCTCGCTGACTGCGGCTGCAACAGCAACGGCAACTGCAACTGCCACTGCCACTGCAACTGCAACTGCAGCAGCAGCAGCAAATGTAACAGCAACAGCGATGACGACTGTAAACAGAAGTCGAGGCGGCAAAGAAGCAAAACTGACTTGACTTTCGGGAGCCTTAAACACACATCCACACATACACACACACATGCACACACACACACACACACACACACACACACATTCACTCTCACGGATTGCAATTGAATGAACAACGATCCGAAGCTATGTACTATGACTTCAGATTGGCCGCCTGTCGATTTTCGATTGGTTGTTGTTGCATGTACCCCGTGGAGCTGGGATTTGTTGTTGCTATTATTGTCATTGTTGTTGTTGTGGAAGTGGAAGTGGAAGTGAGGGAACAGCCATCACACGGAGTCTTACTGCAATTGCAGTTGCAGTAATAATAGACAAACAGTTTAAGCTTAACCGAGGTACCAAAATCCCAAATCCCATGACAAATCACGCATTGTTTGCTTACACTACGCTACACTGTACAAAAATGTGAGAAAAAGTTGAAGAAAATAATTTGAGAAAAGAGACAGTCAACTGATTATGTAACAATTCTAAAGCAGGAGGTGAGCAAGAGAGACGTTGTGATCATAATCCCGACAAGCAGTCAAATATCATTTAACAAATACCGAAAAGTGCACTCCCTTGGTGGCAAATGGAGAATTCAATCTATAGGCGATCGATCAAATATTCAAATCAAATTATTCTCTTTCCGATTTTGACAAATTTCAAAACAGGGAGGGAATAGAAAAACGGAGCTCTGAAACTGGAAGTGGTGCAAATTTGGAGTCTGGACTTTCTGGACTTGAATTAATGAGAAGGAATGCAATTTTACTGAGTTAACCAGCTTGAATGGTGCGTCCGACTTTTGAGGCGAATTGATTAGTGTTGTAAAAGGCTAGATCCTTTTGCTATTGTATAGCACTAAAAGAGTGGGACGACAGCATATGTTGTCGTCAGTGTGGCTCAGAATTAGGTTGACTGAAAGAGACAACAATAGGAAACCTTGCGGCTGTTGCAGAATAGAGATCCGATGAGTCTCTCTGTTCGATTGTGAAATTGTTTTACTTAACCCGAAAGCTGAGACTCGCTCCGCTTTTCTTAGTCCACCACGAGCTTCCAGCTAATGAGGTCTATCCCACATATACATATATATAATATATATTATATATAATAATAAAAAAAGAAAAAAATAAGCTTAAAGCAGAGGCACTCAATCTACACAGTATAAAAAGCAGATTGTTAAGTAGTTTTGATACTTCTTATAAATATATTATGAAATTCTCAGTATTAATATCTTGTATATAAAATGATATAAATTTCGATTTCTTTTCGATTTTGTAAGCAATATAATTAAGATGCAATAACGAGTAAGTAAGAAATTATAATTTATGTGACTGGTTCAATTTCAGATTCTTGAAAATTAACTTTTATTGCTTCTTCTTGCTGTTCCATATGTTGATCATATTAATAAATATCAAAGCGTGGTATAAAAAATCTCATAAATCCAATGTTTGATTCCTCGAAACGAATGTGTAAGTTATGACAGTCTAGTGACATGACATGACAAACAATAATACTAAATTTGTTAAGTAACATTTGGTCAAATTTTTTTGTGGCTTTTCATATCAGGTAACTCACTTGATAGTGTAATCTTCCAGACGATTTAAAAAAATAGTTATAGATATGTATATATATACATATATGTATAGAAGTGTTTATATATTATGGGCGGTTGTTCATTAAAATGTCTCTTCGTTTTGAATTGCTGTTGTAAAAGCGATTCCATTTGCGCTCACGTTGGAGTAGTCTCTCCTTATGGAGCTGCTCTTGAAGGATCTTCCTCTGAGCTGGATCGATATTTGCACTTGGAACTAAGTGCGTTTTTCGAATGTGATTCTTATGTGCTTTCCGTTTCTTTTGAACCGGAATTTTGAGCTGTTTATCCTGCTGTTTATCGATCCGCTTATCGATCCATTTATCGATCTGTTTATCGAGCCGTTTATCGACCTGTTTACCGAGCAGTTTGTCAAGCTGTTTATGGAGCTTACCTACATCTTCACCAATCTTTTGGGATATCTCCTCAGCAAAATTATCCTTTATAGATTTCTTTTTGCTGATCTTATCTCGAGCTTCTAGCGTCCTCAACCTGAGCGGAGATTCCTTAACCTTGGTAGCCAGTCCGCTTTTCCGTTTCCGCCGCGTTCCCTTTTTGGTATCACTTATTACCTCCCCTCCTGACTGCCGCTGAGGATTCAGATATAAGGTGCTCTCTACAGTTTTTGATTCAGGACTTTCGCCACTGATGACTGATGATGGGGTAAATTGCCCGCTGGCCAAAGCCTCGAGCTTAGGACTGCAGCTACTTATTATGATTTTCCTTGGTTTGGGATTGCAGCAGCGATAATGAAGGATGATCCTACAGTCACCATTCCAGGCACAAATGGCCTTTGATGGCTTTTGCCGAAGCACATGAAAGATTTGATCTCTAATTGGCGTTTTTATGAAGACATCCTCTAGCTCGACGTAGCCCGAGCAGAATATTAGGGAATAGCTGTTGGGACTGTGCTCGCTTTCAATCAGTTCTTTTTCCGTGGCGGTCAAAACGGTTACCCCAAGATGCAGCTGGGTTTCAATCTCAAATCCATGTAGAATGTGCTCCTTAGACTGTCTTCTTGCTGTGGCTGTGGACGTGATCAGTAGCAAGATGTTACTCAAATCTAGGACACCGAACAGCTTTTTCAATATAAGTTCCAGATTAGGTCGGAAGTAGCCATCACTGGTAAACTGTGGCTTTATAAAGCGCTTTGTCACTTTGAGAGGGAATACGCGATCGACCATGATTACATAGCGGCCACCAAAGAGCAGCGAATGGTCCTTATTGAAATCGAGTTCACCAGTGTTGAACAACACAGGCAACTCGAAATTGTGACTAGACTCATGGCTCCTTCTGGTACTGTAGCCAGACGTGGGAGATGTTTTGTGGATCATGTTCAGCAACTCAAATGCCCTCTCCTGCTTCCGGTTCTGGTCTGCGCCGTACGATGGCCGTACAAGGTTACCTTGGTCATTCATTGAAATTACCGATTTCGTTTTATTTTAGGCCAAAAAAGAAGCTCAAGTTTTAATTTTGCGACCGAAAATTTCGTTAAATATAAAATTAAAAAGATCAATTCAGGAGAATGCTGAAAATGATATGATTCTGCTCGAATATTACAGAAAAATCGTAGCCTGGGACAACTCAATCAGGTTAAAGTTTCTTGAGGTTTCAAACACGAACAATCTGGACAAAGTGGACAAAGTGGAATCCTAGAAGTCTACAGTCGAATAAGCATGACTACGAGATACCCTGAGCTCAGGTATTTGCCCACATATACATACATATTTCAACACAACAACGGAACACATTGCACCGTCAGTGTTCTCTTCTTCTTCTTCTTCTTCTTTCCGATTTCACTATCCAATCGACTCGGTCGTCGATGCTGATCCAGGTCGACAAACATTAATTGACAAAAAGGCAAATGAGTGCTCGGTTATCTATAAAATCGAATGTCCACTTAAGATACATTTTTAGAAAGACTTCATCTACAACGATTAGTTTCATTCTGGTTTAAAAAATAATGCCCCGATTTTTATGAATTGCGCAAAGTTCGTCTTGTCCTTTTCAGGGGTAAAATTTGTAATAAATCCCTAGAGAAGAAAGTTACCCAATCAAACATAAAATTTAATAAAACATAATATAATAATCGAATAATATTCTTCTCCTTTTGCTTGACTGTTAAGCGCTGGTTTAACTACACTTAACTACACAACAATTAATTTCAAATATTTGACATTATCTATTATTTGCGAAACCAAAATATGCAAATATTTTGTGAAATCGATATTCTTTGTCCAATCTTTGTCCTGTCCTCAATCACCATAGGAAAGACAATTTGATAATTAATTTATTGCCAAATTTGTTGGTTTCCTGCATGAGGATTGCATAGAAAGTCGATTGTCATATTGTTGGTAACTGACGGCATAAAAATAATGCGCAGTTAACAGTAGTTTTGATTTGACCAACTGCTTAAAACTCTGGCCAATTGGCCAACTGCTACGCCCTAAGTTTGAGGTGAAATTCACGTGATTTTTGCCAGCCGTTAGCCCCAGCTGCGGATGCAGACATGGTCATGACAACGAGTATCATAAGCATAATCATCAGTCAAGTGCAGCACTCCATTTGGCAGTCGACGTACGCCAGCCACGCCCGCTTCAGTGAGTTGGTGAGGCCATTCCGGGCCCCGTTGCAGTTGCATCCATCTAGCGGCACCATCTGAGCTGGAGCACAGTCCACTATAGCGGAGCTAGCGTCATAATTAGATGTTGCAGTTGCTGCTCCCGTTGCACTTTTTATTTTTTTTTTTTAACTTTTTCACTGGCCCGCAGCTGTCCAAGACGCGAGCTGCCAATTTTGCCAGCTCGTAAATGAGGCCACAATCTGCTGATGGCTGATGGCTGATGGCTGATGGAGTTGCCGCTCAGTTGCTCCTGGCTTCAGTGAAACTGAAACTGAAAGTTTTTAGCTTTTGCGACAGTTTAAGTCGGTGTTCAACTCGAAGTCGGGATGACTTTGACTCTGTCTCTAAACTATGCCCATTGTAAGCAAATGAAATTAAAATTCCATTGCGAGACCGAAATTCGAACCCAACTCAAAAGTCACAGGCTCACAGGTCAAATATGCTTGATATCGGGGTAGAAGAAGCGCTGATGGGACTGACAGGAACGGGAGCGAGTTCGCCGCTACCTTCATCTGTCTCTCCTCCTCCCACTCTTGTTGCTAAAGAGTTTCTCTGTCGCACACACATGGATGGCCGACATAAATATTTATAAACAAAAAGCCACGACAAAGCGAAGGCAGCTACAAATCCGTTATAAATAAAACATAACGAGTCGAATTGTTGGGAACCACTTGAAATGCAACTGAAACCGAGAAATGAGCGCAGACAACGCACAAAACGTCAAAAACAATAAATCAAAAGGCCCCCAAAATGGCCAGAAGCAGAGCAAGTGGTATAGGTTGCGGTGTTGGGTGCGGGGTTGGGTGCCATTGGGGAGGAATTGGAGGAGCGGTGTGGCTTCGGAAGAGGGAGAACTGTTGGTTACTCAAACGGAAGCTTCTCAATTGGTCCCGGAGTTTGGGCACGTTCCCAGCCTTCGGGTCAGTCTTCAAAGGTAACAAGCTATAAATTAATGCGTGCGGGAAGGCAAGGAGGTGAGATAAAGGTGAATATAGGGTCCAGGGGCATGGGGCATGGGGCTTGGGGCTTCAGTTAGCGTAATGCGGCCTTACAAATTGCAGATGACACTACAGACACAAAGATCAAGAAAGAGAGTGAGTAAGGCGGAGGAAACGTTAAACGGAGAAGTGGTATCCATTGCCTTAGTGGGGCATGCCGATGAGTAGACGGGAGGCATTAGCAGGAAACAAGAACTGCGCAGGCGTCGCTGCGTCTGAGTCAATGTCTGACTGGGCATATCTGTCAGCGTTTTGCATTGTGAATGAAATGAATTGAAATCATGACAGCGGAAGTTTTGATTTCGTATCGCGAATTGAGGTTATGGCGAAGTCTCGCGCATAAATGGAGTGTCATTGTCTTCATTTCTGTACATAGTTGCATATCCACACATACATACGAACACAAAGTATATAAATATATATATATTATATATATATATATATTTTAGCAATGGATTGCTAAAAACGACTTTGTATTTCCTGTACCTTTGCACAGTCACAGTCAACTAATTACAATTTGTTGCTGTCAAGTTTAGACAGTTGCTAAAAACATTATAAAATCTTTGCAACATTGCATAGCATTGGCAACATGTTCCAAGCAGCAATGTATTCAACAAATGTTGCCAAGCAGCAGCATCCACAAACCTACATCCACTTCGTCACAGTGGGCGACGGGCACCAAATCACAAATTGTATTATTTTTTTTTTTAATATATTCTCAAGAAATAAATGTATTCAATTTGTAAATTATATACTAATAAAAATATTCTATGGTAAATTGATTTATCATTTCTGTTTTATCTATTTCTACGAATTGAATGTGGTAAAAGAAAATCAATTTGTCTATTTTCATAATAAAAATAATTTGATTAATTAAATGACAATATAAGTCAAAGTATAAATCGTTTTAGAAATATCAATCTAAAGATTCAATTATTCGCTGTCTAGGATTTAAGTAATTGGAAATTTCTAATTTTGGTTTGCACACATCTGTTGTCGATGTGCAATTGGATTCAATACAAATTGCTCTCTTCTGCACAAGTTTTTTATTTATATGTGCAAATCATTAACATTATCGAAAGTTGTTTCCGTTAAGTTGAACGACTATACAAATATTTTTCTTTTTGAATTGCTAAGGCGGTGGCGAAGTATTCAAAATAAATAATAAAATGATCATCCACCCACACTTCTACGAATTATATAGATTTCCTCAGACTACAGCGTATAAAAACATTTGAGAAAAAATGTTGTATAAATAAACCCAAAAACGTACATAAATTTTTCAATGTATTTACATATTACATTGCCCACGGTGCAATTCATTGAAGCGATAAGCAATAACAACGTACAGTGTACAAAACTAAGCCAGTTAGAGCGAGAGGGCGACAAAGAGAGCGCGAGTCACGGCCCACAAGCAATGGACGACAGCAACAAAAGCAGCGCCAGCACAGCAACATCAGCCGGCAAGCGACCGGCCCGAGATGCTGCGTCTGTTTAGTAACGGACAAACGTTTGCCAGGTGAACAACGAAGCCGACGCAAAGCGAGCAACGAATAAACGACTCGGGTGTGTGTGTGTATTTCTTATTGGTTCTCGTACCGTTCGTGTTCGACTCTCAGCCCACGCGCGTGTGTGTAGAATATATTTTATTGGCTTTTTTTTTCGGTGTTTTGGTGTAGCAACATTTGTGGCCAGCAGCGGCTGCAGCCTCCGCAACATGCCGTGGTGAATTGTTTGAGGTTGTAACGAAACGAAGCGCAAAGAAACTCAACACAAGGAACACATCATTTAGCTTGTTGTCGTCTGTTGTCGCCTCGCCTGCAGGATACGCGACGAGGACGTGAACAAAACAGAACAACGCTGGCCGTTGACCGAGTTGCATCGCAATCGCATCGGGCTGCTTCCCCAATATAATTTAAAACAAGTGAACAAAAGAGAAGAATAAGCTGAAGAGAGTGATAGAGAAGAGCGAGAGAGATTGAGACAGAGAAGGAAAGAACAAGAATCAACAGCAGTCATCGAAACGGAAACCGAAATTGAAATCGGAAATCAGAGCGGCAGCTGTTGCATGTGGCCGCCGTGCCAGACTCAGTGACGCCGCCGCTCAGCGTCAGCGTTGCGCGAGTCGCGTGTTGCGTGTTTTTTGTTGTTTTTGTTTTGTGGTTTGATCCGTTCGTCAATTGATCCTCGTGTGTGACAGAGACACATAAAAATAGTGCTAAATTGAAAGTGTGAGAGAGAACAGGAAAGAGACATAGCGAAAATCGCAGAGGCGTCGTTCGCCGCTTGCATTGTGGAACACGCTTAAGCACGTGGATTTTTAAATCGAATCGGAATATTAAATTTGATTTCAACATGAGGCTACAGCTGCTTTTGCAACTGCCCACGCTGCTTACATCTTTCGCATTTGTCGCAGCTGCCGTCAACATCAACGCCAATGATCCCTGCTATTTTGAGGGCAAGCCACGCAAGTGCCTTCCCAGCTTTGTAAACGCCGCCTATGGTAATCCCGTGCTGGCTTCTAGCGTATGCGGCTCTCAGCAGCCGGAGCGTTTCTGTGAGTTGCAGCGTGATGGAAGTGCCGGTGAGTGTCGAGTCTGTGACAAGATGGAACATCGATACGGTGCCGCCGCTTTAACGGATCTCAACAATCCTAGCAATGTGACCTGCTGGCGCTCGGGGAGCGTTAATGTGCCACATGATCCGGACACTGCACCGCCAGATAACGTCACCCTGACCCTTTCGCTTGGCAAAAAGTATGAACTGACCTACATTTCACTTTCGTTCTGCCCCAAGTCGCCTAGACCCGACTCACTTGCCATCTACAAGAGCTCCGACTTTGGACAGACCTGGCAACCGTTCCAATTCTACAGCTCTCAGTGTCAGAAGTTTTACGGGCGTGCGGACCGCGCGAAGATCAGCAAGTTTAATGAGCAGGAGGCACGCTGCATGAACTCACAGCACGATGGAACAGCAGGTGGCGCTGCCCAAAGGTTCGCCTTTAATACGCTGGAGGGTCGGCCATCAGCCAATGATTTAGATGCTTCGCTCGTGCTACAAGATTGGGTGACAGCAACGGACATAAGAGTGGTCTTCCATCGCCTAGAACTGCCGCCGCAATTACTATTGAGTCGCGAGAGGGCCAAGACCAAGAGCAATGCCAACAGCTTCAGCGATGAGATGACTGGCAGCCAGGAAGAGGAGGAGCTCGGCGGACACGAGTTGGAAGAACAAGATGAGTACGACTATAATTTGCAGGACAACGACAGCGCTGGCTACGACCAGGAGGAATACGAGGAGCCTAAAAAAGACCTGGAGCTCGATGATGAGCTGCATCTGGACTATGCCAATGATGGCGAGAGCAAGCGTCAGTCCAAGCACAAGAGTGTCGCTTATGAGAAGCACTTCCAGAGTAAGCTTGCTGTCACCACTCCAACGCCACCACCACCGCCTCCAACCATACAGCCAAAGACACCGCCTGCCAGCAAAACATCCACATCTTCACTGATAGCCTCGGACCTTACCTCAGCCGCCGCTATGCAGAAGCTACTCTCAATATCGCAACACTACGCCGTCTCCGACTTTGCAGTCGGCGGCCGCTGCAAGTGCAATGGCCATGCGTCTGAGTGCATTGCAACCACATCCAGTGTCAGCAGTACCTCAGTTCATGGAGATGCGGATGATGGCCAAGATGATGATATGGCTACTTCGCTACATAACCACTTTGGACGCACTACGTCGGCCTTGCAGCTCAATGCCAAACTGGCCATGACTTGCGCCTGCAAACACAACACAGCCGGACCTGAATGCGAAAGATGTAAGCCCTTCTTCTTCGATCGGCCCTGGGGGCGTGCCACCGACAACGATGCCAACGAATGCAAAAGTGAGTACGATATTCTCTATATATCTCAATTAAAAAGCCTAAACAAACTGCGAGTACTTCTTAGGAATCATTTGAAAAAGGTAATCTGTTCTGGATTGACCTTTACTTAATTCCATTTATTCATTAAATTAAAAAAAATTAATTCCATTTATTCATTAAATTAAATACATTACTCTAGAAGTAGGTCATGTGCAAGTTAAATTAATAAGTTTTATTTACGATTTCCTACTTTTATGTAAACTATACTATACTATGACAAATTTGGTGTCCCTAACTCTTATAGCCGCTGAGATTAACGCTTTCTTACAGACCTACGAACAGACTCGGCGACATCAACTCGGCTATTGATGCTGATCAAGAATGCAGCTGTTTTAGCCTGTACCTTTGCACAAGTTATTAAGTGTCTGGTAAAGCGCTTAAAAATTTAATTGGAAAGTTACCTAACTATCAGAGAGAGGAAAAGAAAAAGAGAGTTTGTACAGACAAAACAATGGCTGTCGCTGCTCGAACTCCTTGAAAATATTACGCAAAGTGTGCGAATTATTGAATCGACCCTCGTGGAGGAAGAGCACTATACTTGGCTGGCATAAACGGCATTTTGTCGGACAGTCTTGTGCACTGTTGGCCCCATCGAATAACGTTTTCAATTGCGCCCATTGTGTTGCACACTCCTCGATAGTTGCTCCACACTCCAGGAGCGCAATGAACTCGGTTCAATGAATTGGCATCGAGCATCGAATTGCCATTGCCATTGCCATTGCTATTGCCAATGCCATCGACGACGTCATCGACATTCTTCTCTTTGCATTTTTGGTGTTTTATTCAACACTTGGACGGCACATTTCAATGCGTCGAATGACTCGTGACTACAGATAGAAGGACCAGGCCAGACCAGACCAGGCCAGGCCAGACCATACCATGCCAGAATAGCACAAGCCAATCCAATCGATTTCAATCCAGCAATCGAAGCAAAGTGAATCGATCTCCCTCAATCCATCCCTCTGGCATATTTGTTGTGAAAGTCAGCGGGTCATTTATGCAATCATCATCATCGTCGTGTCTCCACACTGGACTCGGTCCAAAGGCAAACAAACCAATTATTTGTGTTCTTTGCTGTTAACTCAGCATTGTCCACACCTTGCAGATACCACATGCCAAACCCGCCAACCAACCGTACAGCATCCCATTTTACTTCACTCCGCGTCTCAATTGCTGTCTCGCCTCCACAGAGACTCATAAATTACTAACGATTAACTTTTTGTGGGCCGTCACCCGTCGCCCGCCTAGAATTAATCAAAGAAACAAATGCGCAGCGGGAGATGTCAAGTTCTTCTTCATTTCCATCTCCATGTACGCCCCCACCCGCTTCTCAGCGCTGTGACAAGATCTGCGCCTGTTTACGGGTCAATCCCATAATGGTAACAGACCCAGCACAAGCACTGTCGAAGGTTAACGCCGTCGCCTCTGTCCAAACGATGCGACGCCGCAGTCTCGGCTAATTAATGGCTTATGGATAAATCTCCTGGGCAATTGGCAAAGAGAATGACCTACATGGTTCCAGGGTGGCTTGCATGTACACAAATCCTCAACAAATGCGACTAGCTGCAGTCGAAGTTAAGTGCGAGAAAAAAGGACACCGAATCTCTTGAGAAATGATTTACCGAAAAGCACGGCCATTATTTCGACAAGTTTCATCTTTGCGGATTGAATTCAATTTATTTCAATTTGAAATATACTTGTCAACGTTTATTGCCTCAAAACACAAATCCAGACTGTGGCGATCCGTGTAAAAATCCATCGTTCACTTTCCAGGCCAATCGCTTCTATCCAAAATTAATTTAAGACGTAAGCCGTTACGAATTCGTGATCAGCTTAAGGGCTTTCATTTGAATTAGTTTTAGCCCAAATCGCGCCTAAAGGAGGTGGCCACTTGCCCTGTGAATCCACATCCGCATCCGTGCCCGCATCCGCTTCCGTTCTTTCATTTTAAATGCATGGCAAGAACACGACACAACTCGAACGCTACAAAAAATGAATACACCAAAATATGAATACCAGTCGGAAAGGCTAAAGTCGACCGCAAGCAACAGTATAATACCCTGTACCACCGACTATATTTTGATAGTAAATAATAATGTATATGTGAGTGTCAGCAAATAATGTCCGTCTGTATGAACGCGTTGATCTCAGGAACTATAAGAGCTACAGACACCAAATTTGGCATAAAGGTTCCTGTATACCAAAAGCAGATCAAGTTTATCTCAAATTTTGGATACTTCCCCGCCATCCCCTGCAAATCGAACAAAACGATTTGGAAACTTTCTATAGCCTGTAATTCTGAACGTACACATTTCTGAAATTTTGAATAAACATCGGTCGAGGAATAAGGAAGACATTCAGAAAAGAAAGTAGAAATAAAAGACTATAACTATAACTAGAAGCATATGCTTAGAAATTAAAATTCATTGCACGCTCATAGCTTCTAGCTTTTGCAAGTGTACACATTCTCGCCGTAAAACTGAGTGTTCTGTCACTTCAAATGTCATACGACTTGCCGACAATTATGTTGCAAGCCTAATCGTAATTATTAAGATACTTGTAATATTAGAAAGAGATTGTCCTTCAAGATTTAAGATTATTCTAATAATCATTTGCATTTTGAATATTGCATTTAAATTAATGGAAAAACTGAGATGAACTGAAAGAGTTGCCAGACTAGATTAAAGAGTACTTTAATTATAGAGAACGGTACAGGGTGCGCTCGACTGATCCGCTCGTTTTTCATCGTTCTATGCAAATTTTGTTTCCTATTAGGCTTGAAACACCTATTTGGTATTTCAAGCTCTAATAGATGCTGAATCTGCATTTGATATTGATGGGTCTGCAACACATCCTTTTGCCTGTTGTATTCTTTTCCACCGAGCTAACATATTCCTGGAACAGGGCATACAAATCTCAACAAAAACAAACAAACTCAAAGCACCGGGCAAAGGCAAGTGATAAAAATATTTATGTTGGGCAAAATTCCAAGCGACGTGTCCGACGTCTGCCCACTGGTCGCAGTCATCCATTAAACGAAACTCGTTGCGAAACCCACCCGCTTCGTATATCGACGGACCGACAAACCGACTGACCAAATGACTGCCGGTGGAAGGTTTGGAAAGATTTACACAAGGCAAAAAGAGTAAATATTGAAAAAGGAATTGGGAATCCTCGGTATAACACTGAACTTACCTTTTACCTGGAATCGGTTGGCTTATCTTAAGGCCTGCCGCAAAATATCCAAGTCCGAACCCAAAGCCAAGCCCCTAAACACGACGCGGCAGGATGGGATGCAAACCGCTTCCAACTTTTAGATTTGCTTTATTCGCCAACACTTTGTTTCGATTTGGGTTATGGAAATGGGACCCACTCACTTGGACAAGAAATATAAATTGTAATATAAATAGAGGGTTAATTAGGACTCATGTATCTGTTATATTCGCTTTAATATTGTATTACCTTGTTCACAATGCACGAGAATATCCATTGTTGAATCGAAACTCACCTTGATTTGGTCATCGACGTGGACGGGGGTGCAATTCGTTTGTCGCCCTGGCGATTCACTCGCGGGCGGGCTTCTTGGTCTCTGGGGGCGAGTGAAGCGCATCTAATTTGCGCCATCTGTTAAATTTTCTGTTCCAAGTTTTTGGCAGCGGCTGCAATCGAAATGGATGTGGAAATGGAAATGGAAATGGAAACGGAGTTGGAGTTGGAGTTGGAGATGGAGATAGAAAGCGAGCAAACAGGCTAAAGGCTTTTGTTTGTATTTTATTTCTTTATTACATTTATTTGTGTGTGATTTTCCATGAAAGTATGTTCATGTGTGGTTGGCTTTTGAAGGGTGCGGATATGAAATTCGGGGTTTTCCTCTGGATTGAACTAATTCGCTGCGTTTACATTGCAGTCCCGTGCCGTCGGTTAATCCCGACAGCTGTGCGCATTTTGCATGCCCGAATCCCGAATCCCGCATCCCGCATTCCTCAGCAGCGCCGATGGACAATGCGAAGGACAACAAGGTTTTGCCTTCGGCTGACTTGCAACAAATTGGGCGAGTTAACGGCGGTCATTGCTCAGTAACATTTACAACAGCTACAGGAACAGCAACAGAAACAGCTATCAACTAGCAACTGGCAGTTAAGTTGTTGCACATATGCAACAAGAATCATTGCGGCTCATATGTCTGGCTAAAACACACACCGAAAGCAGCAACGACAAGAGGATGAGAGACCAGAGGAGCTGGTGCAATCGAGTTGCGAGCGAATCACTTGGAACACAAAACAAAATGCAACACTTTATTCCACAACCACAACAATGTGGTTTTGGGGCCAGGCATGAGGGTAACAGCCGGCGTGGCAGGCGATAGCGATGGCAATGGCGATGGCGATGGCGATGGCGATGGCGATGGCGATGGCTTTGGCTTGTTGGGGGAGGTGAAGAGGTTGTGTTTGTTTGTGTGGCAGCGCTCCTGAAAGTATGCAAAAATTGCAAACAAAAAACTGCTCAGCAAGTAAAAAATAAATAGTGGAAGAGAGAGATAGAAAAAGAGAGCATGAGGAAGAGAGAGAGAGAGAGAGAGAGAGAGAGAGAGAGAAAAAAGAAAAAGAGATATAGGGATTGAGTTTGGAAATGCATAATGAGTATCCTTTGTGCAGAGTGCACGCCTCGACTTAATTCAACTCCAGTCAACTCGACTGGAGACTGTACTTAATTTGTGTTGTGTGTGTTTGAGAATGTTGTGGGAATTGCGAGGGTTAAGATTATGGATGTGATTTGTTTTCGTTATATGGTTAAGAATGTAAGGAATTCAAGTCAAAAGCACAGCTATGCCATAACAGACTAACTATGCCAACTATCTACAAAAGAAATTTTAATTAAAGAGCTTACGCTATGCTTTGGTGTGGCAAACTGTGCGCGATTAAACAGGAAAGGGTTTAGGTCGTTTGGGCTATGATAAGTAACATATGTATGTATATAGCAAAAATAATCAATGGACCTCGATACACAAGCAAAGAGAGCAAGTCATTATTATTCGATTTGTCTGATTGAATCTTAAAATATTCCTTTATTTCCCAAAAATGAACTTTTTGCAATTCACTTAGTTTGGATAGAGGAACCTCTCTAACTCAAACTTAGCTCTATATATTTTCTATACAATTATTCTTGCCCAACTTGAACTTCTATAACTTCAATATCTCTATAACGTGAAGTTCAAAGCTCTTTTCAAATTAGAACAATGAACATTGAAATGTTTGGCTGTATCTAGAAAACTTGATGCAAAGTAAAGTAAAATATTTGTGATTCAATAAAAGAGATGTCTTCTAGAACTCGAACTTTTTGGTGATGCAAGTTAAGAAAGTGGAACTTTATACAAGTATATAATTATACATACATACATACATACATACATACATACATACACGTATTTGTATTTGTATTTGTCTGTCTTTTTGATCTCTGTGGCTTGTACTTTCTGAGGTTCCCACGTTGCCTTTTGCGGATGTTATTTGATGCAGTGCAGTGGCATAAAAACCACGCAATTTGCTACACTTTTAACACTTGCATGGCTCAGTGAAGTGGAACGACACCTAACACCCAACACCCAACACCCAACACCCAGCGCCCAATACTCAACATTGAACACCCAAGCCCACATATTCCGGCTGAATGCGATCTGCCCCGCACTATCCCGTACTCTCTGAATTTCCCTTTCTCTCTCTCTCTCTCTCTCTCTCTCTCTATCGCAAAAACCCCAAAGGGCAAAATATACAAAAAGTAAAAAAATCAAACGGAAGCGGAATCTGCAAAAGCTTTGCGTGCTGGTTAAGTTGTTGGTGTTGCTGTTAGTGGTGGTGCATTCAAACTAACAGAACCGCATGATTTTGTGGTTTCGCCTCCTTTCAGCCCGCTCGACTCTCGGCTCAATACCTGCTCTTAAGCACTAACTACTCTGCATGCTCTCAGTGTAATCGAATCTGTGCTTTCATTGCCTGCCCTGCCTGCCCCGTTTGCCACTCTGACCTCTGGCTCCTAGTGGCCCACCGCTTTAGCCCTTTTTGGCCGGCTTTATTTGCCTGGCTTTTCATTCACAGTCATCGCTACGCTTTCGCGCGTCCATTGCCATTGGCTACGTGCCGCAGTTTTTAACTGCCTTTTAGCTTGGCAATCTAACAACCTGCCACCGCGCTCTTGTCCTGCTCCATTTCCTCACTCTCCCAGTCGCCCACTCTCGCACTCTCTCGCTCATGCCGCTTTGCTCTGGCACTCTGCTGACCCAGCTGACCACACGCAATTCAAATGGCTTCAAATTGCAGAGCTCGCTATAGAATCGCTGTACAACTGAGTGGCGCCCCCAATCGCATTTGCCGCTCCCTTTCCGACACCAACACCTTAGTCCCCGCGCCAGTTCCGGGCTGCAGCAACTGTGGCATAAAGTGTTTTGTTAAAAGAGGCCATCAATTTGTCGCCCATTAAAAATGGGCATGACAAATTATAAACTAACCAAAATTCCAATTGGAAGTAATTAACACTTTTTTTTTACAAATGTGAGCGTGTGTGAGTGTGTGTGTGTGTGTGTGTGTGTGTGTGTGTGTGTGTGTGTGTGAGTACATCTTGGGGTCGAGCTGCAACTTATTAACAAGCAACCACAACACACATTGGCCATCACACACACAAACAAACTCACAAACTAAAGGTAACCAGAAAAGGCCATCAAAGCGAACTGCCAGCGCCCCCCAAATAAACTTGTTGGAGTCGGCACCCTGCTGTTTAGAGCGGAAGATGAAGTGGCAGGCAGGAGAGCTGCTAACAGTTGCACACACATACACTCAGACACACACACACGCACACACACACACTAACGCCCTTACACATTTACGCACACTTCCTAAAGCAAAAGAGACATAAAGTGTTTTAGGCAAATTTCGGCTGCTGTTGCTCTGTCGCCGCACACCTCAAACACTCGTCTATTTTTCTTCATTAACCAACACACACACACAAACACACATTAACTCAGGGCAACTTTGTACGGCAAGCGCTTTAATAGTTTTTCCGTGCATATAATTTATGTGAATTTGAAAACATTTTGTGGCCAGGCGATGAGAGAAGTGTTGGGCAACCTGGAGTGAGAAACAAGCTGAAAAGACAGGAAGGGAGAGTTAAATGGGGTCTGGCGGGAAGGGGGTGGGGTGGTGCAGTGCAGGTTATGTTAGGGAAGTTGAGCATTGTAAACGAGATTTCGATTTGTAGTTCCCCCCTCCCCCCTCCCCACCTTCCCGTATTTCCCATCACAACACACACACACACACACACACACACAACAGCCAACGCCTCGGAAAGCAATGAAAATTGCTTTTAAATGAGGTTTTTGCGGCAACTACACGAAATATGCCCAAGCCAAATGAACTGGCCAACTAAGCGAACTAACTAACTAAGTAACTAACGAACATATTATTTCATCGTAATCACAGTTGTCGTTGCTGTTGTTGTTGTCGTTGTTTGGTCATCGGCATAGAACAAAGAAACAATTAAAATGCCGCTGGATGAGGTTTTTTTTTTTGTTATTTTTCGAGAGGTTTCTTTTGGCCAGCTTAAAGATTGAAGATTGAGATTCGGAGTGAGTTGGTTTTAGATCTCTTCTTACAATTGGCAGACAATTGCCAAAGCTGTCTCCTTTGTTCCGTTTCACTCTATCGCTCTCTCTATCGCTCTCTCTCTCTCTCTTCCCCTTTCTCTCTCTAACTCAGTCTCTGTCTTTTTCTTGTGTGGATGACCAAGTGCCTTGGAGTTAGTTAAATGCACTTGGTTGCAACCTCAAAATGCCTTTTTATAGACCCATTGCATCGATGGCGTCGAAAAGCAACAACAGCAACAACAGGAGCGACAACAACAACAATGAGAAGTACAGCAATTATAAGCGTATGGGAGCAATGTTGGAATTGAGAGGGGGAGGGATAATGGAAGAAAAAACGACATTGGGAGAGGGATGAACTGAAACTGGTGCACGATGACTTCAACATAAGTCAACACTAATTGCAATTTGCAGCTAAGCATACACACATTCTCTCTGTCTCTCTCTCTCTCTCTCTTACACACACACACACACACACAGTCAGAGCACATACGTATCAAGGGTATAAGGCATAAGTAAAAGGATAGCGCACAATAAAACAAACCCAGCAAACACAACTGCAATCTGTGTATGTGCGCGAGTGAGTGTAATTGTGAGTGTGTGTGTGTGTGTGTGTATAGTTATTGCATTTGTCGGTTGTTGGTTCTTGGTTGTTGCTGTGGCAGCACCAGCAGCAACAGCAGCGCCGTTTGCATAGATTTTAGATGCTATGAATGAAAAGAGTGGGTACAAGTGAGTGAGTATACGGTGTGTGTGAGTATGCGTAAGGGTGTGAGTGTGAGTGCGAGTGCGAGTATGAGTATGGGTGTGAGTGTGAGTGCGAGTGCGAGTTTGTATGAGCGAGACACATTTGCAATTTAATTTGCACAGCTCAATGCAAACCGACAAAAAAAAAAGGAAAACACGAAAAAAATATAGGAGAGAAAAAAACAACATGATGCGAGTACAAGAAGAAAAATGTTAAGTGAAGGAAAAAAGAACGAATTTGCAATACACTAGAAGATGAACTGATTTGTTAATGAATACGATCGCATACAAATGTAAAGAGTTTGTCAATATGAATACATAATTACATTGACAAGTGAATACACAGAATAACTATGAATATGTTAGGCTAGTAGTGATTGAGCACTTAATCAACAAAATGTTTAAATAAACACATAATTGTGTACATATATTGTACTCATCATAGCTGCATTAAGACAAATAACTTCAATATCAACAATTTGTGTAAATATGAGTGCGAGTTTGGGTAATTCTGAGTGTATTCATGAATAAAATTAATACACTTCCAATTATTTACATATGTAAGTGCATTTCTAAGGGGAAATGTAAATATGTGAGTGTGAATATACACTCACAAATTAATTAAACTCATTCGATCTTGATAGTTACTCAAATGACAATGAATAAGGTCACGAATGTGAATACACTTGTAAGAAAAAAACATATGAATACTGGAGTAAGAGCATTGCAAAGTCGGTCACACTGCAAGTCACCGTAGACGCATTCCCAGCTGCCGCGGGCTGCTTCGCATCGCTCCTTTGAGGCGCCCCAGCAAAGACACGCAAAACAACGTAAACAACAAAACAATTACAACAAAAAATTACAACGAAAATGAAAGCGAAAACGAAGAACGAAAAAAATGGAAAAGGAAAACGATGCAACATGAAGAAAACAAAACAAAATGTTTGGTCAGCAACAAAGACAAAAATATGAAAACGAAATGCTCGAAAACCAAACAAAACTAAAAAAGAAGACTTTTTTATACAAAACAAAACAAAAAGAGTTTAATTTGAATATACACTTACACACACACAAACACAAACACACAACTACATCGGCCACAACATCAACGGGGGGAGGGGAGGGCGAGTTGTGATATATTTATAAAAATTCTTAAGGGTGCCCCAAGCAATATGTAAAGCGTACCAATTCGAATATGTTAAATCTCATTTTGGCCGTGAAGCAAAACTAATAAATTAGGCAGAAGTAAAAGAAGCCATCAACAGACGATTAAGTGTGTTGCCTTTGCTGTGGTAACAGCAACAGCAACAGCAACAACAACAGCAACAACAACATTTAGACAGAATCATAAAATTAAAAGAAAACATTTGGCAACTAATTGGAGCAACCTCAATGACGACAACATCGACAACAAACAGAAAAAACCCAAAAAAGGCGAAATGCTTTGAAGATTTTTGGCTTGCCTATAACTGAAAACTGGATCAGGGGCTAACACAGCGAATGTGCACTGAGCCAGGGAGGGGAGCGAGAGGCAGAGAGGGTCTGTGCCGCAGCTGTTGTCGGACAAATTATAAAGCCAAAAGAGCCATAAAACATGCCTAAGTAGACGACTGCGGTGAATTCCCCATATAACACGAATGCCGCATGAATGTCCAGCTACAAAATCGCGTGGGGGTCACCTTCAGGCAGGCTTACTGTTGTTGTTGTCGTTGTTGTTGTAGTTGTTAAGCGGCTTGTGGCCAGCAAGCGTAGACAAGATCGAAAATGCCAAAAAAAAGACTCCAACAAAGAACGAACTGAACAACAACTGCACAAAAGTCAAAGGAGGGAAAAGAGGCGAAAGGGCAAAGCATAACGAACATTTGCTGGGCGTAAGACGAGTAGCTAAATGGAGGGCGTGGCAAATGATGCTACCACTGCCACTGCTGTCGTGATGCGCCGCAGTTGGTACAAAACGCTTGCGCAAATTAAATAGTAATTGCTTGAGAAAGTCAGAAACAGAATGATGCAGCAGCAACATGGTTGTTGCAACAGAAGAGAGAGAGAGAGAGAGAGAGAGAGAGAGTGAGAAAGGTGGTACGGGGTTTTGAAAGTTGTTGGCTAAAAGGCAAAAAGTCATCAGTGCATTGTGTATTTGGCAATCGCCAAGTCCACGATGAAGAGTTGAACAGTTTGAGTTGGTCAAATGGGAGTTGTACGAGCGGAGAGTTCTTGTTAAGATACTAGACATGTAATGCAAAGTACTTGCAACAGTTGCTTGTGGCTTAAACAACAATTAAAGCTGAGTTCAACCAATAGTGAACAATATTTATAATACAATTTAACAATAATTATATGTAAGTCATTGCCTCAGACAATGGCAACACTAATTGACGAGTTCATTAACTTCCAAATGAATACGTTAACAAGAGAAAAGGCACAGGCACACAGGCACACACGCACACACGCACACGCACACACACACATACACATTGGAATAATAACAAAAGGCCAACAATTTAATTTTAAACTGTCGCTAATAACTTTTACCAGAGGTCTGGCCGATAAACTAATGAAGGCTTAAATGATGTATTGTTGTGGCCATTTATTGAGTGCATGACAACTAATGAGTTCCGCCCAATGGCAGCAGCAGCAGCAGCAGCAGAAGCAGCAGAAGCAGGGGGTGTGGTCATGGCAATAAAATGCAGCTAATTAAAATGTGTAAAAAATACTCACACACACGCATACACTCACCCACACACCCACACACACACACACACACACACGACAGCGAAGAGTTAAGTGTTAAATATTTAATACAAAATGTAAATGCAATTTGCAAGCGATTCAGCTTTGTTCATACTCGTAAATTTGGAGCACGAGGGTCTAACAAAAAAGAAAAAAAAATTGAATAAATAATAAGGAAATAATAAAATTAAAAAAAAACATAAACAATAAAACTTACTAATAAAAGCTTACGCATTTTTGACTTCATTAATATGTTTTACAGCTATTTTACTGGTTGTTGTTGGTTGTTGTTCGTTTGATTTTGTTGTTGTAACTGCAACAAATTACACAGCATTTAAAGCTGACACACACGCACACACACACACACACACACACACACACACACACACACACACACACACACACACACACACACACACACACACACACACACACACACACACACACACACACACACACACACACACACACACAGACACACACAAGGGGAAAATGGAAAATCGATGTATGAAAACATTTATAGAAATACTTAAATGAAATGCAAATTTTGCATGCTGCTCCTAATTGTTGGTTTTGTTGTTTCTCCCCCTATTGTATTATTGTTTTTATTATTATTGAACTATTTTTGTTTCGATGTGAAACCATTTTGAATGCACTTTGTGCATTTGTTGCTAAATTGTTGGTTTGCATTTTATAATACATTTTGCTTTTATTTCTATTGCAATAAATTGCAAGCAAATTGGCTGACAAAGTGAGAAAAGTTGGCAGAAAACCGAAAGTCACAATGCCAAAACGTGACCGGGTTTCAATTGAACTTTGTGTGACTGACAGTTGATTTGAAATAGATATGCATGATATACACAAGTCGATTTTAAAAGTCGATGCCTTTCATATTAAGTGCTGAAATCAATTTTGAAACATACGTCGCGACGTGCTGACTTTAAATTTAAGGACTGTTTCATAAAATGAGATCAAATTCAAAACAATTATTTAGCCGGTCATAAAGCTATAAAATATTGCTGAAACATTCTGCATATTTAAAAATAAATTAATCATTTCCACCTTACGAAATACTTAACGAAATAAAACAAAGCTACTTTAGCTTAGCATCCGCTTGATATGAAATAGTTTTCCTTGTTCAAATAATAACAAGGAAAGTAAATCAATTGACAAATGAACTGATGAATAATAAATAAATTGCACACGAGCTACTTAACAAACTTTGGTGATTGTTTTGTGACTAAAAGAACTAAGTTTATCTAAATACTTGAATAAATAATTGATAACATGTCTTTTAGTTGATTGAAGCTCCTTGCTTTTGCAATGGGAATTTGCAAATTATTGTCACATTGTCCGTTTTGTCAAATTGTAGATAAGTTCACGTCAATTATCATCAAAATGTTGATCGACCTACAGATTAACTTTTCAGAATTGATAAGCAATAAATAGTTATAAGTGGAGAATCTAAATCAAATCAAATCGAGATAGAAATTTTAATTCTGGAATTATTAAGATGGATGGAAAAGTGCAAGTGATTGAAATGAAATATTTGACATTGACGTTTATGACACGTTACTGCGAGTTCAATGGTGCATATAAAGAGTTAATTGCCAACTATTCATCTGTTGAATTGGCAGACGTAACTTTTGTCGTTATTTGCGAAATTCTATCAAATGTTCAATGATGCCATCAATATTAAAACGCTTAACAATTGCAAAACACAAACACATTACCATTGCTGAGCACATTTGAGACTCATTTTGTGGCAATGCCACACAGTTAACTGCAGCAGCAACTCGAATCAACGGGTATGTTGTTGTTGTTGCCCTTGATGTTGTTATTGCTGCTGATTGGCAGCTTGGGCTTGTGGCACGACTGAAATTTATACGCGATAATTAAATCGAATTCACTTTTAAGCTGCGCGCAAATTTGTGTGCAATCAATTTGAGCGTCAAATTAATTATGTGCATTTTTCAAACAACGTGAGCGGGAGCGGGAGTATTATTTGTGTGCTGTTCACACTGCGTATACGCGATTTTTATCACAGTGTGTGTATTGCAATATATATAGTAAATGGCTTAATAAAGCATATCCTAGTCGAGACAGCTTTTAATCACCTACTCAAACTCTATAGCATCATCTCCTCTCGACTCCGCTTCCGTCTCCATCTCCGTCTCCATCTCCATCTCCATCTCCGTCTCCATCTCGAATCACCAATTTTCCATCTGCCATTTCCATCCATGTAGGAGAATGCTCGTTATCATTCTCAGTGCCCACAATTGAAATTCATATTGTAAAGGCGAGTGCGTCCGATGAATTGATGCAGAAATTCATTTACATTTGAGAAGCCAGCCAGCAGATGACATCAATAGCCGCGCTTTGATTACAGTTCATTTCAATTTCCACCCGCCGGCAAAAGCAAAACAAATGAAATTGCACTTGGGCACAAATATGAAAAAAAAGAGAATTCAAAGAAAAAGAAAAAATTATCAACAGGGCGAAGCGTGATGCTGTCCGAATTTGAGCTTGTATTTCGAGTCCAGAGTCAGCCGGAAATGAATAAATTATTTTTTCAAAATTAAATATTTGAAATGGCAAAGCTAACATTAAAAGCGAATTGTGCGAGTGGTCCGCTAACAGCAACGACCCAGGCGCCCAGCGGCGGAAGTGGCGACCGTTAAAACACTCGCAATGAACTGTCGGAAACATAAAGAAGATGAGCAGGCCGTCCGAAGTGGGACAGAGCAGAGGGGGACCTGGCAGGGCTGGGCAGGCAGTAGTCAGTGGCTTGATATTAATTTTATGCAAAGTGTGCAGCATTCGGAAGATGTCCCGAAGTGGAAGTGAAGACGAAGCCAGCCAGCCAGCCAGCCAGCCAGTCAGGCAGCCAGCGAATTGGACATAATGTGAGTCCCAGGCCAGAGTTCGGGTCAAGCTGAAGTTTTTTTTTTGAGAGAGCAGACGTGGAGCTGTAAATAGAATTGAGAATTGACATAGGCCCAGGCCCAGGTAGAGGCTTAGGTGGACGTAGAGGTTGGGATAAGGGTAGCGCAAGAAGGGCCGAATGCGCAACGGCAATGTCAACAGCCAAGTTGCAACATCCAGCAACTTTAGGCCGAGTGGCAAGTACGTGCAAATGATACTACAGCGTACGATGTACTTGACTTTGCTGGCAATGCTGCTCTGGCTGTTGATGTTGCAGTTGCGGTGCGACGCGTTGCGTTGTTGTGTATTTATTACACGTGCACCAATATTACACGGCAGAAACAGCGGACAGAGCGGCAACTGCGGCAGTAGCAGCAGCAGACGTTGAGGATGCTGCATTGGATTGGCGGATTTGCCTTCACCTTAAAGCTGTTTTACCTTTAGCTAGGTTTTTGGGGCCAAAGGCCAAGGCAAGCCGTAACAAACAACCAACAACAGACAATGTTTCCATCGTTCTCGGGCACGCGCTTGTTGTATTTGCCTGTGCATTTCCGGCTGTGGTTGTGACTGAAACTGAGTCTGAGTCGGAGACTGAGTCGGAGAGTGAGGACTGAGGCTGGAGCAAGAGCTATTGCTGGGGTTGTAGATGAAGCTGCTGTCGCAGTCTCCCTCTTTTCTTTTTTTGTATCTCTGTATCGGCATGCAGACAACAACAACAATGACATCAACAAGAATAAGGGGCGCACATTTTTATGCGCTTTAATGAAAATCCTCTTATGTTGCTTCTGGTGGCCATGCAAAATGCGGAGATGATGGAGATTTGCACGAGAGTCACGAGCGAAGACGGGATGTTGCCGCGACATGTGAATGCGATACTTTTATACCAACTTTGTTATTCTGTTGCAATCATAATACTTCAAGTTAAAAGACTTTCATCGAGCTCTCGAATTATTAAGTATGTTGTGACTGTGAGAGAGGCTCACAGTCACATGTTAAAGTCACAGTCACTGTTTAGCTATGTGGCATGCTCATCTCTGGTAAACGAGACGGCAGCAGCAGCTTTGTACCAAGTTTTGTTTAAAGTTTACTTGGGTTTGTATGCGGCAACAACAGCAACATCAAAATCAACAAAAACAACAAGGGCAAGCGTCACGGCTTCAGCAACAGACAGCAGCTACCACAACAACAACAACAACAATACACAGACAACTGAAGAGTTGTCGACGCTTGACGACGTCGTTGCGGCTGTTACTCAGATGATGGTGACGACGACGTTGTCTATTTACCTTTGAGTTAGTTAAACTCAGCGGAGAGCGTCTCTGCCCTGCCTGCGTGTATATTTTACTAATTTAGATTAACCTGCAGTAAAAAAAAAAGAGAAAAAAAGAAAACAAAAAATAGAAAAAGGAAAATTCTATCGCATTGTACACATGAGCACGTACGTGGCAAGCATCCAACCAGGCAACCAGTTGGCTCTGTCTGGCTAGCATTTTAAGATTATGAACCACACGCAGACAACGGCACTGTGGACTGTGGACGAGAGAGGGACAGTGAGAAAGGGAGAGTGAGGTGGGGGATCAGCATTGTGGGGTGTGAGCTGTGCAAGCCTAGAGTATAGATTCAAGTCTAGGCCTGGCCATATGCTCACTGCCGATTGCCGACTGTCGACTGTCGACTGCCGGCAGTTGTCGGGTTTTTGGTTACCTTAGCTCGCTCTGGCAGTTGGCCAGCTGTGATGGAATCTGAGCCAGTCTACAACCCATTGACTTCGCAGACCATGGACTACTGCAGGTGCAGGTGCTTTTACCATTTACCTGGGAGGTCTGCTCTGCCCTGGCCGGGTTGGTCTGGCCAGGTCTGGCTGGTCTAGTCTGGACGGGCTCTTGATTGCTTGCCAGCAAATTGTAATTGTGGGAATTAGCAGTCCATGGCAGTCGCCTCGCCTCGCCTCGCCTCGCCTCGCCTCGCCTCCCCTCGCCACGCCTCGACTCGCCTCTTCTTCTCAGTTGCTGCACCTCTTCCCTGACGCCCTTCGACCGCTGGGACTTGTCGCTGAGCAACTTCATTGCATATTGTAATTGAAAAGTTTAATCAAATTATAAGCTTAAATTTTATGTAATTGCAATTGAGTTGAGAGCGCGTTTCTTCATCGTTCACTGGCAACACCCACCGAGCGGGGAACATACTCTTACGGTTTACGGTGAATTCTCAAAGATACTGTCTGGGTCACAGCGGCGGCAGAGGTGGCAGCGGTGCTAGCTGTGGGCGTGGCCATGTCGCTTCAGTGTGTGCGGTCAATAAATATGCATGAGCATTTGCTCGAGGGGATGGGCTGGTCAGAAGCCATTAGGACTGGGTGTGGTAAGCTTCAAAGTTCATTAACTATTTGCCTAGATAGATACTTGAATTATCTAGCTTGTGATGATTACAATACTAATTTATATTGACATTAATGTAGAGCCGTATATCGTTATTAATATCTCGATAGTACATATATCGACTTCTTTTATCGATTAATGTTTTCCATCATTTGGCTATACATTCTGTTGCATTACAAGGGCCACTCAAGTTGCAAGTTGCAGCCAATGTTAACAATACCACACACGCACGCACACACACGCACACACACACACACACACACACACACACACACACACACACACACACACACACACACACACACTATAACTCTTCCCCCCTCCCTTGGCCACCAGAAGTACCCCTGCCTGAGCCCACTGTACATTGACAATTTATACGCTCCACGTATGCAACTTCTGCCTGTCTGCCTAGCTGACTGACTGACAACTGAAAGTGAGATTGCAATGCCAAGCGCCAGTTGTACACCTGCCCTTGTTCCCCCGTACCCCACAGATGGCCACATCTTCCCAGCCTACACATTGCACTTCGCCTCCGACTCTGGCTCCACTTGCAACTAGTGTACCCTGGGGCAGTTCAACAACGTCAGTAGCTGCAAGTTGACTTTGTGCGCCTTGCCTTGTTGTGTGTGTTCTGATCTGTTCCGAGCTGCTCAGCTGAGTTCTCCCAGTGCTCGGCTGGCTGTGTTCAGTTATGAAACATTAAACACTTTGCATGCTTTTGCTCTGTGCTGTATGCTGGGCGGGGTAAAGGGGAGTCATGTGTTACAGGGGCGTGGCAGGCGAGAGCAACATGCTGGCACAAATCATTAGCAGACATTAATTTTGCTACTCGCATTTGTCGATCCGAGTGGGGGACAGGAGACGAGAGACGATACCCAGTTGCCGTCTCGTAGTTTTTGCCTCTAGGGCGCACTGTTATCGCTGGCACACATCAGACTTGGCTCTTCCGACTCCTGCTGCTATTGTTGTTGCTATTTCTGGTGGTGCTGTTGCTGCTGTTGCTGCTATTGCTGCTGTTGTGGCGGCATCGTCAACACGCACACAAAATGTTTGCCGACATCTTAGATTGCCAAAACGTAGCCAGCGGGTTACACATTCGCAACACAGAAGGATACCAGATCGGGCGGATAGGGGCGGTTGGAGGCGGAAGGGAAGGGAAACGTTGTTAATTGTTATCTATGTTACAGCTGCGTTGTCCTTCGTTGTGTGTGCACATTGTTTTAACGCCTACACAACAGAAGTAGCAGCAAAAGAAACAACAACAACACCTACAGCTAACGGCTAACGGCTTCTGGAGGCAAGCGACGGCTCATAAGCACAGCAGTTGGCGCACAGTGGTGCGAAAATTGACAGTCCATGAGTATAATAATTTTCAATTAATGCAGAACAAATGCTTTTTACAGCTAGATTTATTTTATGTATAGATTTAAATCGGCATTTTATTGGAGTTTTTGGTGTTTATTATTTTCAATTTAAATAATTACCGATTACAATCGATAGTCCAACAAGATAGACAGTTCTTTATTCATACAAATTTTAGTTGATTTAATATTCTTGTTTTGATATTTATTTTCTTATATTTTAATTATCATATCAATGCAAGCATAATATATTTATCGATAACTATCTAGCAACTAGAAGTATTGTTTATAATTATTTTGATGATCATTTATTTGTATTTATATATATTAATCAGTGGGATTATGAACTAGGAAAATTATAATTGCTTTCATTCAACATTTAAATTAATCGATAATAATTAATGGCATCTTATTTCATGTTACTTTAGTTGTAGTAATTTTAATTTTATTTATCTATCAGTGTTTGAAATATTGAACATAGAAAGAGTTGCATTATTCTTTAGATATATCGATAGTTGATATCGATATCAATCATTGATATTTCGATCATTTACTTACCGAACTGGTTCCATGGTTCTGTCTAACATTTTTGCGGTTCTGTTGTGCTTTTTATCACTATGTTGTCTTGTTGTGGGGAAAAATCACAGTACAGATGCGAACGCTGCGTATACGTAACGCAATGCTTGTGGGAGTCTGCCCACGGACAGGGCAGGCGTTCTGACAGTCTGCCAGTCTGCCCGTCTGCCCGTCTGCCAGTCTGCCAGTCTGCCCGTCTGCCAGTGGCAACGTCGCCGTCTGCTGCTCTGTGCGCTTTTTGAGTTAATTGCGTTTTGCTCAATTTAATATTGAATTTAATTAGGGGCGCATTTTTGCTCGGTAAGCAAGCTTGCTAGGTAGCACCACATCAGGGTGCCAATCGTCCTCCTCCCCCGAGCGCCTGTCCTAATGCCATCTTCTTCAGCTATTTCGACTATGCGACCAGCGTCGCAACTTTGGACCGTGTGGGGGGGGGGGGAGGTTTGCTGAACTTGGAGGAGCGATGCCATAGCCATCGAAGACACATTAAAAGCTTTTAGGGTAAATGAGCAAATTTAATTTGATATGCGATGCGGCATGCCCCATACCTTCTGCATCCCTTCTTTCCATGCCCCATTCCTTCTACTTACTTGGCGTCCTATAGGCGCGCCCTAGCGCTTAATCCCATAAAATTAATGCGTTTAATTGAAAGTGTTAAGCATTTTTGCCCTTGGCTACAACAACAACAGCAAGAACAGCAACAAGAGGAAGACAAAAAGCAGAGCAAAGCATTTGTTTAATTGCGGGTTCATTGAGAAGTTCCCATTCGCGTTGGATGAAGTCAACTTGCTGATGATTTGGTTCATTTCGAGAATGAAAAGTGTTGCAAACAATTGACAAACTAATTGACAAATTGATGCTGTAAAGTAGGCAATGCGAGATGTGAGAGAAATCTAAGACAGAGAGAGCTAGCGAGAGCCAGAGGGGGAGGGAGCGAGTGATAGAGCGAGTGTTGCATTGCAATCAATTGCTCATTAAAATGCTGTAACGCAAATTGCAGAATAGCAGAGACTGCGGCAGTGTAGCAATGTGGCATTGGCATTGGCATTGGCATTGGCATTGGCAGGGCGCTGGCAGCGAGTGGCAACTGGGTACAGCAGGATGAATGGGCAAGTGAGTGCGTTGGAGTGGCAGGACTCGTTCGCTATGTTGCATGCCACAAAATCATCAACACGTTAATTGAATTGTTGACTGACACACACAGAGCATAGGAGGTAGCAAGCAGCAACGGGCATGTAATGGGCTGTGCAACATCGAGAGACACCAGGAGGCCAACGTGCGAATGTGGTGCACCGCTCCAAAGGATCAGCTGGATGAAGGGGAGTGGGGAAAGCTGCTCGCTTAGTTGATGGGAATGCGTTTGCTTTCATGCATCGCTTGGCTGTCGGCATGCAATGGCCAGCAGTAGCAGCAGCAGCAGCAACAACTACAACAACAACATAGGAGGAGGAAAAAGGGGAAACGGTGCGCCACGTCAGCGCCATTTGCAAAAGCCTGCATGGCAAAATGGCTGCAAGTGGCAACAGCAATATCTGACCATGTATGTGTGTGTCGGTCTGGTAATTAATGAAATTGCAACGCATTTGAATTTTAATTAAAACAAAGCGCACAAATTACGCACCCATAGAGAAAGAACGAGTCGGAGACAGAGTCAGGACTGGACAGAGCTGACCAGGCTTAAAGCAATACGTTTATCGATCAAAATAACAGTAGATCAATGTAGACTCAGCTATGTTTGTCTCATTAACAACTATTAACGATTGTCATTCAATTTGATAATTGTCATTTGTCATTTGATTGAGGCATTTTGATTTAGTAATCGATTTATTGCATTTCCCTTAAATGTTGATTTGAAGATTTCCCTGTGCCAATGGGTTTTTAATCGCTGTCTGGCCGGCTAAGCCATCTGGGAGCTCGTCGGTGAGCCTTTTTAGCAACTAAATTGCCCGCTTCCGTTAAGTTGCCCAGCGGGATCTGAACACAGCATCATCAACAACAGCAACAACAGCAACAACAGCATGGAAAAAACTTTTGCTACCTCTGAAGTACCTGCCTATTGTTAGTTAGTCTCTCTGTGAATGTGTGTGCACTTATCTGAGTGTGTGTGTGTGTGTGTGTGTGTGTGTGTGTGTGATATGTGTGTGCCTGTGTTTATATATTGAATGTGCCACAATGACCATGCCCCATGGGGCTGCTGACTGAACTGAACTGTAGCAGTTTGGGCTGCCGTCTGGTCCAGCTCATGGTTGTGCTACTCGTCCTGCTTCGAGCCCGGCTCAATGGGCAATTGCTTTTGTTTCGCTAAAACAAAAACCACATTTTTGCCTGGGAGTCGCCAGTCTGGTTGATGGCTGACCGGAGTGGGCCCAGTGATGTCCGACTGCCCAACCGATTGCTCGCCGTGTAATTGCATTTGTGATATTAGCCTGAAGTACTCTTGATGATTTCTTTTGTTTTTTGTTTTCGTTTTTTTTTTTTTTTTTGTTGTATTTTTGTTTTATTTCATTTGTTGTTTGGGCCCGTTGAAGCTTTTGCCTCTGTTGCAGTTTTCAAGCACATGGCCAGATGGGCAAGTTGGTTGGTCCGCACTTACCACAGCTACACTGACATCCATTTGTTCCTTTCCCTCCCTCCCCCATCACCTTCCCCTTGTGCTCATCCACTCCTCCCAGGCCATGTTTAATTTGAATTGTTTTCATTTACAGTTGCCATTTATTCATTCATTGACTGAACGAGCAGCAGTTGATTGGCAAAAAGACGAGCAACATTTGATGCGATTGCCCATGATGATTGAGATGAATGCCGAATAAGAGAGAGGGAGAGAGTGACAGAGAGAGAGAGAGGCGAGAAGATGCTGTGGGATTTAAATATGATTTTTGGACTGCCTTTTGATATAACATACATAAATTGATTTCCATACGTAAAATGTGTGTGCAGAGTGCTGAGTGCTGAAATTCAAAGGATAAATCGGCGTACCGCAATTGAACATTTTGTCGCACTGGCTGTGTGCATGTTCATGAATAACTCGACGATAGAATGAATCAATGATGTTAGTGTTGTTGTTGTTATTGGTGTTGGTGTTGTTGTTGGTGCTCGTGTGTGAGGAACGTGAAGCATGCGAGAATCTTTGCTGCATAAAGCATTCAATACTCAAAGGGATTCCAGCTTGACTTCCAAGCTACTCCTAAAGCAATCCGTGAGTTTTGAGTTGAGTTGAGTTCAGTGAGTCTTATTCACTATTAGCATCTCATTTTTGTCCATATTATTCATATTAATCACATCACAGAGGTCAATTTAAGCTTTATTGTTCTCACACTTGATCCACAGACTCGTCTTATACCTTTTCTTAATTGCAGAGACAAATATTCAAGTCAACATTTAAATTAATTAAACGCCTTCTTCTCCTTCTTCCTTTTTATTTATTTATTTATCATAAATTTCTGCTTCAGTGCAATCAGTGAATCACGCGTGGCACAACGCCCAGCGGGTCTCAAAAGCACAATTTAAACACTTTCGGTCGACGTCGCAGCTGCGTCGACGTCGTCGTCGTCGTCGGCGTCGGCGCCCCCGTCAACGTCAACGTCAGCGACAACAACAATGACAAAATGTCATCTACAACAACTGACAAATAACAACAACAGCAACCAGCTGCAGCATAAATCATAATTTGTCAGCGTCAAATTTTGGTTGACGGTGTTGCCACTGCTTTATTGTTGTTGTTATTGTTGTTGTTGTTGTTGTGGTTGTTGTTGTATTCGTTGTAGTCGTTGCTGTTGCGGTTGCTTTTATATAAAAAATAATAATATAAAATATGAAGAATATACCTAAAAATTGCTGCTGCTGTTGTACATCCCATCCAGTCCCCATCTGCCTCTCCAATCCTCTCACTTTGTCTCTTGCTTCGTCGATTTCTTTTTAGCTGCTTTTCTCATTAAAGTGTTTTGTGTTTGTTTCTGTTTTCTGTAGTCTTCAATTTAGCCGCGCTTGTTTACACTTCTTCTCCCGCTGCTCCTTTCACGCTTGTAAGTCTCCCTCACCTCCTCATTCCCTCCGATTCCCCTGCACTTTTGTTTTATTGCCCGCATGGCGTGGCGCATTTTTCTTCATTTAATTTGCATTCTTAAACTTCTTTCAGTTATCTGTCTCTCTATCTGCGCCTTCCATAACATTCATTTGCTTTCCTTTCCTTTGCGCTGTTGTCACTTTTTTTTTTAATTAGCCGAAAATGCGCTCAACAACAAATGACAACAGCAACAAAGAGAATTTATAATTTATATGCTAACCCCGAAGTGGGTCAACGTGTCGTATGCGCAATACGGGTATGCAATGCCCCCCCCCCCCCATCGTCACTCTCGTAGCCTCACCCAACGAATGTGGCCATAATTAGCCGCCAAATACGCATGGCTTGACACATACACACACACACTCACACACAGATACACACAACAACACGCGTCAGTCACGCGTAACATTCCCGGGGCGATGTGTGAAATGCCCCCAAGATTAGAGTAACAATTCGCGTTTCCCTCAGCATCATCTACATTTACCAGTGCGCTCAGTTGCACTAAAGAATCGCATACTCCCAATACGACTTTCACGCATCTCACGTGTTTATCAACCTCGTTTTGCTCACTCCATAAAAATCGTAATGAAATGAAGGCCAATGCATTTACCATCCGAACAACAAATCTGCCCGCTGGCATATGGTACAATGGTAAAAGGCTTGACGCTTCAATTATTTGCTTGCTTAAACTCAAAGAATCACGGGAGAGAGAGGGAGGGTGTGAGAGAGAGAGAGAGAGAGAAGAGAGAGAGGAGAGACTCTCAGACACACATGCATAGAGAAACAGAGACATTGCCAGTGGCGATCGTTAAACTCAACAAGCGCTGCCAATTGTTAGCTATAGCCACAGCCACAGCCACAGCCAGAGTCAGAGTCAAAGTCGCAGTCAGAGCCACAGCCAGACCCCGTCTGAATCCCAATTCTCAGTCCAAACTCAACAACATTCAGTTGGCTGGACATTGCAGACGGGCTGTCCTCTTGTCTCATTGTCCTACTGTTCTCCTGTCTGTTGTCTGTTGTCTGTTGTCTCTGTTGTCAGCCTGACTGGGGCTAACAGTTGACAACTGTGTACTTTCATGGCCTACGGCAGAACAGCATCAAATATCTTCCATTCTAGGAGTAAGACAACTGCTTCTGCTGCAGATTGTCATGTGAAATCGGTAGAAAACGCCCCCTGGTGTTAAGGGGGGGGAGGAGGAGGGGGTTTGAATGGACAAGAAGGTGGACCGGGAGGGGGAGGGGTTCTCGCATGCGATTTGGTCAATCGTTTGCGGGACGACAGCATTTGCATCTGCATTTCGATGTGAATACGATTGTGAATGTGAATACGTGCATGCTGTTTCCGAACCATTTTTCATGCTCATCAGCAGCAGTAGCAACAACAACAACAACAACAACAGCAACAACAACAGCCACAACAACTAGAAGTGTCATTGCCCCATTGCCTGGCTTAAGCTGCTCTCCCCTCACCTGACACTTAACTCAGAATTCAAACACGCTTCTGGGGCTATCGCTGATTGGGGAATCTTGTTTGTATGTCATTTTCGCAATGCCCACTGCCACGCCCAGACACCTACACGCCCACACACTCAAATGATTGACCTGACCCCACTGACTTTCCACTCGTTTCCTGATTGTCTCCCTCCCTCTCCACGACGCAATACTCAACTCCAGAGTGTCCAGCTCATTCGCATTATGCTCGTCCTCGAATTTCTGCATAAGTTCATTAGAAGATTTGTCAGGACACCGATACAAATTGCTTTGCGGATATCCAAGACTACAAGATTCAATCAACTGGCGTGATAGCTACGGGACGGTAGCTGTTCCTCTGCGGCGCGATGCGACACGACGCGATACACGCGATACACGCGATCGGGTGTGATCGCGTGTCGAGGAAACGCCTCCAAGACACGGAACTTCCAACTTCCAACTTCCAACTTGAACATGAACGTGCGTCGAATGGAAACCAACTTTGGGCGCGTCAAAACTTATTAAATAACCCGTTCGTCGGTTGATCTCGCCGGGCCCAGTTTGTCTTGGCCAGATCTGGTCTGGTCTTGTCTGGTCTGTCTGTTCGGTTGCGCTGGCAGCCAGCTGTGATTCGGACAGGGCATACGACTTTGCTTTGTGCGCTCCCCTGGTCATGTTCAGCTGTCCAAAGCAATTAATTTTCAATTATCTTTCAAAAATTATACATAAAATTCAGATTAAAAGCCGAGCTGCAGAGATGCAGGAAAACAGTGGGACGAAAGAGATGGAGAGAGCGTGAGAGTGCCCTTCAAATTGTAATCAAATTAAATATTCCTACCTCTACCCCTGTGCATAGCTGTGAACGGTGGCGGTGTCAAAGTAACCAAATAAAAAATAAAAAGAAACAACAAAACTGACCCAAAGAAATACGCGCCACGTCAAATTGGCCAATTAAAGTGTTGTTCCAAACGTCAGACCACAAAGGGATACATCCGTACTTGAAATAAACATGAATACAATGTCTATATATGTGCAAAGGGAAACACAGATAGATGGAGAGATACAGCGATAGAGCCATGATGTCTGGGCCAGAGCGGACCAGACCAGACCAGACCACATCAAAGTCAAGATAGTCTAATGAGTAATTATTACTATTTTCGAAATCTATTTACTTGCCTCGCCTTTCTCATTCGTGTCTGGGAGCCGCGTCAATATAAAATATGAGAATCAAAAAAGTAACAACAATGAGAATGAAATAAATATGATTAAATGATTTTTGTTGCATTTTTAAAACTATCTTAAGGTCTGTTGATAATATGGATTCCATTGCTACTATCGTTACAAACTTTTAGTTTCATTTAAATAATATAATAAATAGATTATGCTTCCCATTCGGTTAAGCTTTTAATTAATTAAAATCATGAAAATTCAAAGCAGCATTTGCTTGGGCTAATATAGAAATATAAATTTAGAAAATTTATATAAAATTACATTTGCAAATACTTAGAGGTTGTGTAATGGAATATACACTTTCCTTCACAGAATAAGCCATTTTAGGGAATAAGCAGATTTGAACATTATTACATTTTACCCAAAGTTGTATGTTCAATACAACTTCGTGAATTTAAATTAAACATCTCATTATATCTAAAAGTGAAATCAATAAAAATTGAATTTGCTTATCAATATGCTTTTCACATTGAGGCGTCAGAAGCATTAACTAGCTGAGCTACCCTTTTATGGCAGAGTGCAATATTGAAATCTCCGCTGGGCCAAACGCAAAAATTGATTTGTCTGTATTCCGCTGCTTTTGGCAGACAAATGACGTCAACTTTCCGACATCTTGGAACAATGCAATTCAATTAAATTCAAATGCAAATACAATTTCAATTGAGGTGAAGCCGACGTCGACGGCGACGGCGACGGCGACGCCACTCAGCCTGTTCCTCGGTTCGCATTGGTTTACCAAAGGTCGACGGCAACAGCTTGGCATCTCCATTCCCATCTCCATTCCCATCTCCATTCCCATCTCCATTCCCATCTCCATTCCCATTCCCATCTCCATCTCCATCGGCATCTGCATCTTTAGCTCTTGTGCTGTTCGCTGCTCCTTCTTTTTATCCATTTGCTTCTTCGTGGTCTGCGCCGTTTTGTCTGCCTCGATGTCATTTAAAAATAGTTTTGCGTATGATACTTAGATGTGGGGCCTTTGAAGGGATGCGCGCGGTATTAAGGGGCTCTATGGGGTTCTAAAAATATGATAGAAGCGACTGCTAACCGGTTCACAGTTTAACTCAAGTGTTGACCGCTCTCTGCTGTTGCTGCTGCTGTTGTTAGTGCATTGCTAAAGCGATTAACTTATTTGACTAGCAGCCTCCCCAGCAACAGCAGCAACAGTAACAAGAACAACAAGTGTAAGAACGACATCATCATAATCATCATCATCATCTTCATCATCATTGAGAACGGGAGCATCTCTTTCTTTGGGTTTGCTGCTGTTTGCGTTGAGTCTTTTGCGCAAAGTGTAAATATTATTTCAAGATACTTAACCAATGTTGTCGTTGGCAATGTTGCCAGGCTCTCGCTGCTGAAATTCTGTTGGGGATTAGCTTGTTCCTGCCTCTGTCTGTCCATTGTTGGTGAGATGGTGCTGCCATCATTGACGTTGTTGCTATTGTGACGGGGCGACAGCAACGTCCTTGTCCTTGTCGTCATGTTTGACTTGTCAGCGCGTGAATGACTTACTGATAAAATGACTGACTGACTGTTTGCTTGTTTATATTGTCCAAGCAAACAGCAAACAGCAACAGCAGCAATAGCAACAGCAGAAACAACAACAACAGCAACTGAAAAACTTGTACAACTGACAACAGGCAAACGGATATAAAAGTCTGGCTGGCCAATTAATGAGGCCGCTAATAACATTGAATGATGACGGATATGATGCAAATGCAGATGTCGAAACTGATGCTGATGCTGATGCAGTTGCTGATGCAGTTGCTGTTGTAGTGACTTTAGCAGCCGCTAATGTTTAACGGCCTCGGCAAAAAGGCAAAACGCATTCGCTGCCTTCATCACCGACTTTTGCTGCTCTATCGCTGGCTATTAAGCGACGTCATCAGCAGCATCAGAATCAGGAACAACTACAACAGCTACTAGGCAGACGGAAACTCATTAGCGAAACAGTGTCTTGGCTGCCCCCGATCTCCTCCAGCAGCATGCGATTTACACCCTTCCGCAGCGCAACCTCCCCGCTGTGGCACCTGCCAGCTTCGTTATATGGCGGTTGAAATTTGTGTGTGTTCACACAGCCTGAAGTTACCCTTACCTTTGGAGTGCCGCTTAGCTGTGCCTACAGCTTTGACGGTAATTCCAATTCTACATTTCTGGAAGCATTTGTAGCCCCAGTAGCCGGATCTCTCTAGCCACGCTCATCCTGTTCCGTATAAATAGATCTCAGAGACTATACGGGCAAAGAGCTACCAAACTTGTTGTTAATATTTCTGCACTCAGAAGTTCTGAAAATCTGATTAAGATAAACATAGATGATAAATGAGATAAATATATTAATCATTTAATTGAGCTGCTTCAGCTGTACGCTTTGTAGCCGGGATACAATTTATAAAGGTGGTTCCAGACTCGATACTTACTCTCGTCAATTGTACATTTTGGATTGTTCTTTTTTCATTATTTATTATTTAATTATTTATTACCATGCATACATATATACAGATATCTTATTAATAGTTTGCATAAACAAAATGTGGTTCGAGTTACGATCATTAAGTTTTTTTACGGGCATCTCGACTTACTCTTACTATTTGACTCTCTAAACTTCGAACTTATCGAATAGTGTATTTAGTCGTCGTTATGTTTGTTTCGCTTCTATCGGTTGTGCAATGCAACGCCCTCAACGTTAGCGGCGTCGAATTGTTCCCGCTTCTTTCTCTGCTTCTTCTACTGCAACTTCTTTCTCTCACCCGCGTCGTCCTTTTTTTCCTATCGCAGTGTGCTGCTAGGTCTGGGTGGCTGTTGTTTGTTTTTTATGTATAAGAATTTTTATGACGACAGGTTGGCTGGCTGACGGGCTGCCTGGCTGCCTGGTTGCCTGGCTGATTCTGTGCTGGGCTGGCAAAGCGATTTCACGCTTGACGTCGTCACCATGCGGGCTCTGTGGCGCCACCTAGTGCCTCATCCTGCTACGTCTGTGGGTGCAACTGCTGGCGTTGCTGATGCTGATGGTGTTGCTTTTGCTGTTGCTTTTGCTGTTGCTGTTGCTGTTGCTGTTGCTGCTGTTGATGACGTGCCGGGCACGACTGAATGAATGAATGGCTGGAAAACGAGCAGCCAGTAACCGAAGCAGCTCCCTGCAGCTGGAGCTGAGTTGAAGCCAGAGCCAGAGCCAGATCCGGAGCTGGAGCTGGAGCCTGAGATGAGTGGTTGACATGTACCCGCCATTAGCGGTAAGATGACAAGCGTTGAAAGCGCGCCCCGGGAATTAAAACGCAAAAAGGAGGCAAAAAAGGCAGCAAGTAAACCGACCAAAGAATGGAATGCGATAGTTATTTTTTTCCCTCTTTCTCTCTCTGTCTCTTTTTCATGATGACAGCAATAGAGCAGAAAAAACCACAGCGCAAAAAGAGGTGCAAAAATCATCAGCGTGCTGACAGCGATCCGTTGTGACTTCCCCAACCCCCACTTCCCCACTTCCCCACTCGCCCGCACTCACTGGGGCTCTTCGAGCCTTACACAAAGGTCCGCCTGTCACATTAAAGTATCATTTGCAGTCACTCAGCTTGGCTTTTCAATCCGGTCGAGCTTTGTGGGCGCCCATCGTGTTACGCCCACTTTGACACAACCCTCTTGCCGCCCACCTGCGATTGAAGTCAACGGCCGCCCTCAACCTTTCCACACTACTTCCCTTTTCCCTTCGACCGTCATTTGCTGTATTGATTTCACAAATCGTGGAAAACAAAATTTATGAACGCGCGCGATTTGCGTGCGATTTGCCGGCGTTTTTAGTAGCTCTATTTTATGGCTGGTGGACAGTTAGGCTAAAATAGAGTCACTGCCAATGATTAGCGTTAATTTATTTTCAACGCTCTCTCGCTTTGTTTTTCAATTGTGTGGTCTTGCCTTGTGGGGCAAAAAACGACCGGAAAAACACGAGAATGAATTGTAATGAAGATATTAACATTAATAATTGCCCAAGTGGTAACTTTATGGGCTAGTTCGCTATGTAACAGGGCCCGGAGTCTCATCCAGTTGGCCGGAAGTGGCATGCAGAGCAGCGGCCATGAAGTGGAGACCTCAGTAACCACGACAAATTAGGGCAATACAAGGGCAGAGGGGTAAAGTCGCAAGTGAAGCATGGTTTTAGTCAACAGGAGATTATCAGAGAACAACGCATATTACATTTATTAATAAATTATTGGATATGTATGGATTAAGAATTAGTAAAATCGATTTTATTTAAATTAAATTTGAATATGTTTAAAAAAACGAAAACGACAAAAGCGAATGCGTAAGCTGTGCGTTAAGGTTTCATTTTCATAAATAAATACTGTGATTCGATCTTAGCTAGATTTTACCAAGACATATAATATCATACCGCCTGGGCATCATGTGAAATTGGATGGGATATCTCGGGAAACATCAGGGTTTTTCTTATTCAAGGTTGATATTCGTCTGATGACCATTCCGACATGTATATTACCTGTAGCAAAGAAACGGACTTGTTGAAGACCCCTTGGCTTTGTTGTGACAGGAAATGAGAGGCTGGATTGGCAGAGTTGGAGAACAGTTGCATATGGGTAGAGCAAGTTTATTGGCGATGATTGGGCTGGGGGGGGTGAGCAGAAGCAAGTAAATCTTGTGGCAGGATGAGAGCGGAAGTGCTGACGTGGGTAGGAACACTTTCATGTCAATCGGATATACCTTTGAGTGAGTCTAGCTCAAATTATTGTTGCATACCTTGGCTGACATTTCAAATGTTGCAGGGAGTCGAAAAGATCCACTAAACAAATGCAGGTCAATTCAATTGAGTGTCAGTAAGACAAGCAATGGAAAATCGTCGAAAAAATTCCAATCGTTTTACGACAAAACCTGTCGAGAGTCATTCCAAATGCCAGAGACAAAAAGAGCCATAGTGAAGGAGAGTGGATTGGACTGGACAAGGCGATGATGTTGGCGAAAATGTCAAGGAAATTCCAGCGCATTTTTTGTGAGCATCTTCGATTGAGCGATGTGCCACTCCATTTTAAAAACGACTTGTCTGGAAGTGTGTAAAAGCTAAATAAACTCAATACAGAAAGGCTTTCAGAGGCTCTTATATACATTATGTCAGAGGGGTTAACCCAGAGGTGCTCAAAGGGGGAGGAACAGCTCTGACGACAGCAATAAAAATCGCAAACGACAGCGCAACTCTGTCGCTTGCGTTGGTGTCAGAAGGAAATGTCGTCATTACTGTGCAACTCAATGAGAGCCTAGCATTGACACCGACACCAATACCAATACCAATACCAATACCAATGCCAACACCAGCAACAACAACAACATCAAAAGATAGACAAAATAAAAAAACAAACGTAAAAAACAATATTGAGAAGGAGTCCAAGTTGAAGTCGTCGAGGAATTTCAGCATTTCTACACTTGACATCAGCGGCAAGCGTGCAATATAAATATAGAGACAGTACCAGGAATACGATTGGGTTTGGGATATACGAGTTCGTCTGGAGGATGGGGCAGCTGTTGGGATTCCTCTCGCTTACGCAATATGCAAATGTGTTAAGAATCTTACAAATTTGTTAAGCAAATCGAAGACGAAGCCAAGCGAAGCACGAAAAACCCAAGCACATTTATCATCAGGCAGTTGAATGTCTGTGAATATGGAAAGGGGCAGAGCAGGAAAAAGTGTGTGGGGTCTCAGTGTAGAGGGGATGCGGTGTGAAGGCTTTGATTTATTCATATGCCAGGTAACACGTTGAGGTTAATAGGCGGCTCAATGGGGCTTCGGTTTGTGCTTGAGGTTTATGAGCTGCCAAACGCGCCCAATAAAACATTTCTTCTTCGTCGGCCGGCAATTCGAAACAAGGCCGCAGTTTGCATACATGTCCATAAACGGGTCATAAATCAGGCAACGGAAGTGGCGCCATCTAGCGCACATATTGACAGAGATCTGCTCTATATACGACTACGATATTTAATCAGTTGGCACTAAATGTTGTATATTTATAATTATTACTCTCACGATTTTAACTCCTCTGAGTGTTAATTGATAACATTTGAATCTGCTCCGCCTTGATCAATCCCAAGTTGGTATCCATTGAATCTTTTCAACATATATTTATATATATTTAAGGTTTCATTATCATGGATGTCAAGGGAAGTACTTGAAGTATCATGCTCTATCTATACTTAAGGCATATCGATGCTCCTCAGGGATGTATTGTGTATTATCAGAAATTCCATTCGGCGTTTGTCTTGAAGTAGAGCAATTTCTTGGCCTTTGATCAAAACCGGAATGTCATACATGTCCATTAACGATTGCCGTGCGCATTTGTTGTTCTTGTCCTTTCTTGGCAATTGCAACACAAGGCCCGCACCCTGGCCCAAATGTCGACAATAAATCTTAGCAGTAGTGCCATCTAGCGAACGCTAATTTCACATTTTTTGTTAAACGCACGAATAAATAAAAATAATTTGGCATCATCTCCGCCTTCGCCGCCGTCTCCCCTCCCGTCAACCCCCTGAGAAATGCCAGCCAAAAACACTTCAAACAGTTTTTTGGGTCTGCCACCTGAGCGGCGGTGGTTGCGTTTACCCAGAAGGTAAGCAGAGAGGGTGGCGACTTGGCAACTTGGTTGGGTGAGTTTGTTGGATTCTTCTTTGCTGGGCGCTCGTCCATGTAATGCGGCAAGCAGCGGATTTAAATTTGATTTCACTGGCGATGCCTCTGCCTCTGCCTCTGCCACTTCCACAGTCGCTGCCACTGGCACTGATGCCGTTAAGTAAACAAAAGTTGCCTGCATGCAAATTCAATTTGAATGCTCTTCAATGAACTTGCGAAGATGACTGGGGGTTCAGAATGTTTAGGATGCCGCAATGCTGAGATAGGGGCAGGACTGGTTATCAATGGCGGCTGGCGCGTTATGCGCGCGACTGCACTAAGCAGCGATTATCCTGGCACGAGTCGCCCCTCCTTCCTAATCTTCTGGCCAACTCCCGCTCTGAACCCGACCCAACTCGCAAAACTTGTGCCAAGTTTTGGTAGCCGGTACACATAAATAACCGGCAGCCAGCATAATTTATTCATATGCGCGTATAAGCTGCACCAAATTTATGCTAATGCTGCTGCCACACGCACCCAGCGTCGCGTCGGCGTCGGTGTCGGCGTTGGTGTCGGCGTTGGTGTCGGCGTCGACAACCGCGATGGCTCATAATCAAACAGTCAGCCAGTTTAGCAACTACTCGTTGCAAATCTTTGGTTTTAACTGCGTGTGGCAATGGAAGTGGGCTAACATTAACTGTAAATTCGTTTTGGGCCGAAAAAGCCAACTAAACACTGTTGTGTCTGATGCTGTCTGACGGAGTTGTCTGACGCGTCGGCAGCGACGCAGGTGATAAATGTCAGCGCATCCTGTTGCCACATAATTCTTGCTTTCTTTTCGCATTCATTCATTTTGTTGCACGTCGCGCCACCTGCCAGCGACAGCTGGCAATGAATGCAACACAGTAACCTTCCCAGTCACAGTCACAGTCACAGTCACAGTCACAGTTGCAGTCACAGTCCGAGTCACTGAGGTCAAATGGAAATACTGCTGGGTTAGGTTAGTGGTGCTGTGTCGTTTGGTGGGTGATGGGTGATGGGTGGTGGGTGGTGTTTGGTGGGTAACTGGTGGGCGAGTTGGTTCATGACTGCATCCAGTTATTTAATGCACCGCATGCAAATGCACGCCACTCATTTATTCACATCACAGTCGTTGCTTTTGCCACAAACACTTTGCAACCACTTTGAATCACATCACACGACTCCTGATGCTTCCGTGAGTTGCTGAAGGGACAAACGATCATATTTTAGATATGTAAAAGGTGAAGAACAAGCCAATTTAATAAACGTGAGGTAGATTGTATGAGTGGAGTTAAATAATTCTGTACTTTTCTTTCTACTATTATAGCTAATATGTCCAAGGTTTCCAAAGGGTTTGAACATGTATTTATTTTCTGAAAACATTTTGAAAGTAAAGTATGTAAGAGCTCATTGCCTTCAATGTATGTTTGGCCCTATTCGTAGATTGCGGACAGTTTATACTTGTGCTAGTCCAACAATTTGATTATTGCACAACTTATTGTGTATCTGTTGTTTTTGGTCTTCTTCTGTCGTTTATCAATAAACATAATGTACTGTTCAGCAGAGTCACCCGGAGCATCATTTGTAATGCCATTAGACTTCTGGGCAACCAATTTGATTAGCAGGCTGGCAAATCATTAACGAACATAAGTAAGCTGGCTCAGAAGCAAGCAAAGTAATACATGGAAAGGGACTCTCTGGGCCCAGGAGAATCAGTGGAAGCATGTTAAACATATGCAAACAAGTGCGCGTGTGTTTGTGATGTGTTTGAGCTGTTGCTGCTGAGCAAATAAGCAACAAATTAAATAAGTAACAAAGTCGAAAGCAGGGCAGACAGACAAACAGACAGAGAGACATTTAGACAGAGAGAGAATCCGAAACAGACAGATAAATATGCAAACAGATGCGTCAAGAGATGTGGCAGGGCAAACAGATAAGACAGCTTAGCAGATAACATGAGACAGTCATTTGAGTTCACGAGGATGCCAAAGAGGCAACACTAGTAGCAGCAGTGGTAGCTGTGGTAGCAGTGGCAGTGGCAGTGGCAGTAGATGATGATGATGATGATGATGATGATGATGATGATGATGATGATGTTGTTGTGCTGAAACTACCAAGTAAATCCCTATGGTCTCAGCCGGTCGGCTGCTCCTTTCCTCTGCTGCTCCTTCTGCTCCTGCTGATATGTAAGCGAAACTTGGCTAGCTTGAAATTATGCGCATAAGCATGAGCCTGGTAAAGATTGAAGGATGAAGGGTCTGGGCTCTGGAGTCTGGAGTCTTGGGCCTGAGGCCTGGGGTCCGTAGTCTTGGCGCGCTCTTTTGGCTTTTTAATAAATGATGCCCCCGGCTCCGTGCAACGCGGCGTATGCGTGTCGTGTAATTAATGCGCACCAAATGAATGAGCATGCCAAGCAAACAAGCAAACAAACAAACAAACAAACAGACAAATTATTTCACCCGGTTAGAGATCGTGAGTGGGGCGTAAGCATATGTGACTCTGAATCTGCTGCTCTGGCACAAGGCGCCACCGCTTATAGAAATAAAATTAAGTAAAATAAAAAGACACAGCCATACAATCTCCAGCAGCAACAGCAACAGCAGCAGGAGCAGAAGCAGAAGCAGCAGCAACGTTCCTCCTACTCCGCGGCTCAGTTTCTTGTATGAGTCTGGGTGTTGCTACCTCGTTGTCCCATCGTCTAGTTGCAGCCACCCACTCGTCCTGGGGCACGCAAAATTTCTGCGCGTGCTACGCAACCGGCGATAAATTTTAATACCCCAGCGGCGACTGAGCTGCCAGCGGCGACTGAGCTGCCAGAGGCGACTGTTCAGCCAGCGGCGGCAGCGCTGCTATGCGCTAAACTCTGCTTGGCAGGCACATTTTAAAATTTATTGTTATTATGTGAATTTTATAAACGATGTTGCTGCTATCGTTGCGTTGCTGGTGCTACTACTATTTTCGCATTGGTTGCTGTTGTTGTTGCACTTAATTAAATTTTATGTACGCGCCTTGAAGTTTGCTGCAGCAGCAACATCAGCCCCAGAGACCCAACCAAGTTTCGACCCAGCCTAGGCTGCCACTAACTGACAGGCAAAGGAAACGAAGAAACGAGAAAAAAAGGATTTCCCTAGCTGTAAGCCTAGCCAAAATGCGTCGTCCGCGCGAAGAATTATAAACAGCAGACCAGACAACTTCGAGAGCTAAGCGCAAATGAGCAGAGAGCCACGAGCCACGAGCCATGAGCCAAGAGCCAAAAGATAAGTAACTTTACCAGCAAAGTAACAAAATTTAAGCAGCCCAAAGAGAGTCGCAATTTACCAAGGAAAAACAAACACAAAAAGAACCCAAATCTTATTTTTCCCTTAATTTTCTTACATGTTCTTCTTTACTTTTTCATTTACTGTTTACGCGCTGTCCTGGGACTTGACTTCATTGTCTGTCTATTCGGTTGGTCCAATTTTTGGGGGTCCGCCAGATTAAATCTAAATAAATAAGCTTGAAATTGGAGTAGAGATTGAAAAGCATACGCTAGTTTTACACGGACTAAGGAAGGTTTTACAGATAGAGAGTTAAAATATACCCATGGAAACGGAGGAAGTTCCAGCTTTGTATGGATTATACAAATCTAATACATCGCTTAAACGACATAACTGGATAATCTGAATGAATTATAATTTAACAGTTTCAAGATTCAGCTCGTTACTTCTATCTTTGTTGCTTGCTCTGACAGCTGCTGAAGCGTTGTCTTTGTATATTTGAGCAGAGACATCATTTGCGGTTCCCTGTCCTGTGGCTTCAGATGACTTCGCTGCCCCGATTGATACTTGTAAATATTCCCAGGCTATTTGCACTTTCAAGCTCCATTGAATGCCCCTCCCTTCTCCACACTGCAGCAGCATTCTGAGCTGTCGCATTGCCCCCTTCATGTTCCTGCCAGTTACTGACCCACTTGCTGGCAGACTGGGCCTTGGTCCAGGGTCTCTGGTTTCTTATTGCCTTGTCGCATTTTTCGATTAAAATTTATTTGCGCAACTTATGAAAACTTAAATGCCCATAACGAACAGCGGCGGCCCAGCAAGAGTAGCAACAGCAGTAGCAGTTAAAGCGAAGGAACAGTCAATACTCCTCCCTGGCCAACAGAGTGTGAGTGGAAGGGTGGGTGGGGGGAGGGGAGAAGGAGGTTTCTCTAGGCAAATGGCGTAGAGCTTGCCGTGCTGGCATCCTGCCCTAAAGTTTCAAATATTTCATAATTTGCAACATATTTTATGGGCCATATTGCAGTTGCTGCTCGTCTAATACCCTGCCCCAGAACAGACTGTCACGCCCAGCGACTTGGCCATAAAAAGAAAATAACTTTTACACTGATTTACGAGAAAGTTCGTCGGCCAATTTGCAAAAGAAGCAGTTAGAGGAACAAATTCAATAGCTTCAATTGGCTAACAACAAATCATTTCTTACCATTTGAATTCTATAGTCTTTCACTTAACATGAATATATGTATGTGTATATGTATGTGTGAATTTGTTAACATTGCTCATACGCCGCATTGCCAAGGGGAAATGTTCATCTCAGTTTGTGAGGTCGCACCAGCAACTGTCTGCCATCATTTGTGCTAAATAATTTAAATGACTTCCGACTTTGACTTTGACTTTGACGCGGGCTTCCAATTCACGATTCGCAACTTGGAAGCTCACAGCAGCTAACGGGCAAATGAAGCGCATCTTACATCTCCACGTCTCTTTCGTCTGTTGAGTTGATAGAGCTGATTTTCTCAGTGCCTGCTGCAGGTACGCAACGCACTTAAAAAGTAATTTTATTACACAGCTACTTACAGTGGCTGTCAGCGACAAGAAGTGAGAAAAGGAGCGCGGCCAGGTCAATTGGAGCAGGAGCAGGAGCAGGAGCAGGAGTAGGAGCTGAAGCAACTGAAGGAACTGAAGGAAGGTGAAGACGACACACTTTTTAAAGACGTTGTTCAAAACGGAAACGGAAAAGCAGAGCGCAAAATTGTTGCTTGTCGCTTGCTATTGTCGTCGTCGTTGTCATCATCATCTTCCACGCAAACTGCTCAAGCAAACGCCCACTGTCACACTACTATTGAGAAGTTATAGCCCTTCGTTTGCTTTTCTTCTTTCTCAAATACTCTCTCCCTCTCATTTCTCAGTAAGTCTCTCGTTTGGTTGTTTATTGTTTTTAGTTGCCGTCGTCGTTGTCCTCGTCGTCGCCCCCGTTTACAGCTTTTCCTGCTGCTTCAAAAATTTTTCTCATTACACTTCTTCCAGCTCCGTTGACTTGTTCTTTGGCTGGCTGTTATACGGCTGCCTTCAATGCCAGACAAAAGCTGGCAAACTTTCAACTTTCGTCTACTCTTTGCCCTCTTGCGATTGCCTTTACGTTTCGCGTTTCGCGTTTCGCGTTTTCGTTTGCTTAGTGCCCGCTGTGTCTCTTTTAGCAAGGTAATTAAATGACTCGACTTTTGACTTTAAACTTGTTCAAGGGAAATATTATAGAGTTGATGGATTGTTAACTATTTTCCCGTTCGAAACTACGAATCAAGTGATGTAACCCTTTTTAGATATTAATAGTTTGAACTCAATGCAAATGCAATCTACTTATTCTTGGTATATTATAGCTCGATCTATTAATTGTGGATCTATTTTGTACACACTATATTAGTAAGAGTTTACTAAGTCTATACAACTTTGTTTTAACATTTTCAACTATTCTTCTTTACTGAAGCCAACGCCATTTCGTTTTTCTATTTTCTTTTTCATTTGACGCTTTTCCTTTTTTTGGTGTGGGAAATTCACAAAGTTTTTATTTCTGTTGTTGTTGCTGTTGTTACTGCCGCTGACGCTGGCATTTCGTTTAATTACTTTTGACATCAGGTAAATTGTCAAAATTTTTGGCTGGCCTGTTCTGTTGTTTTGATGTTGACTGAAAAGTGGTAAGTGGTAAGTGGTAAGAGGAAAGGAAAGGAGGGCAGATGATGATGGATTTAAGTGGGAGTCTTGGCAAAAGTGTATCAAATATTTGTTTAGGCCCATAGCCCATATTTGCCAATGGCCAATGGTACACTCGCATATACACATATTCGCACTTCCGTACATCCGAACATCCGTTCATCTGCATCCGCATCAGCATCCGCATCAGCATCCGCATCAGCATCCGCATCCGCATCCGCGTCCGTCACATGCTTCATATTTGCATTTGACTTCGTTTCACTTTTGGCTCGCATTTATTTTGATGTATTTTCATTGGGTAAACAAATAACTTTGAAACCCTTTGAGGGCCACAGGCCGAAGGGGGAGATGTCAGAGAGGGTGGCATAGAGATGAGTTTTTGCGTTGCGTGAGAGCGTGTGTTTGCAACATCCTTTCTTGTTTTTCATTAGCAGATAGTTTAGCCAAGGGAAACAAATATTCGACTACTTACCAGTACCCCTTTACCACTACTCCACTTCGGGCCTGCCTCAAATTGTCAGTCTTAACATATCATTCATCCCCTTTACTGTTTGTTTGATCCTTGCGGCTTGGCTGTCTCCCTCCCTTCCTTCATTAGTTAGCTACTTTTGATAGCTCGAATCACATATGGAAGTAGAGCATCTCTATTCCATCCCTATCAGTCTCTCAGTCTTTTTTCTCTTCTTTCCTGATTGCCAAACTCTTTTGTAGCATTTGGTGTGTTGTGTTTTCAATGCTTGTTTGTTGCTTAAACTTTGGATTGTTGTTCTTGCTGTTGTTGTTGTTGTTGTTGTTGTTGGTCTCTTCTGCTAAGCGAGAGCAGCATAAAGTGAAGGAACAGTGCGAACACTCCAGTTCAAGGGCCCGCTTAGGCAAATGGAAATGTTAAAATCTACAAACAACAATGTTCCAGAAAATGTACAGAAAAAACTTTTGTACAACAACTAAGGCAGATTGGAGTGTGTTTATTATACTTTTAATCATATAATCTACATATGTGCTTATTAATGAATTTCGTTCAACACAACCACGCCCCTTTAGCTCCCTTGCCGCCCATCCACCATCTTCCACTTCCCATCCAGGCATTTCCCTGGTTATCCCAAGCTTAAGGGCAGTGTGGAGCCTCTGTATGTATGTATGTGTGTATGTGCATGTTTCTGTGTGTGTGTATGTGTGTTTGTGTGTGTGCTTGATGGAATTGGCTGAATGAAAGTTTTGCTTTTCATTCGGGCACGCAGTTTCCTCTTTTGTGCTTTCTGTTTTTTTAAGCTTTTCTGTTTGCTGTTTGTATTTGCGTTCTGCTTCTATTGTGTTTTTTTTTGTGTTGTCGTTGTGTTGTTACTTTTAAAAGCTTTTTTAAGTAACTTAACTAAATTAAGTTAAATACATTTCATGTTCTCGTGCGTGTCCGGTCGTCGAGGTATGTCACACTTGTCGTATACGCAACGTTGCAACTCTTGATCTATGAGTATCAGCTGAGTTTGATCACAACTTGTATTGCGCCACTTGCAACTGATCCTTCGCCTCATTTTATTTTATACACATACACATAGTGCAACTGGAACTGCAACATGGGGCCTCAGCTTAAGTTGGCGGCAGAAAGCTTATAGTAAATGATGCAGTCGCAGCTCAGCTCCATTATGCGCTGCCCGGCAGCTACAACGCGTCGTTTCACGACATTGCCACATATGCTTGTGGATGGCCGGGTGTGTGTGGCAGTTTGCTTTGCATTTTGTTGCATGCTCCCTGCCCGCCTGGCTTTAGCAATAAATTGCAATATTTATGTTTCTGGGTTAAAACTGCAGTCGCGCGACAATTTAAAGCAGCTCCGTATGCTCGGTCGCACGGATATACAGAAGATCCCCTTTCTGCCGCGAACCGAAACTAAACTGTACTATTTAGGTTCATATCGTATAAGTAGTAACAACTCGTAGGACACCCACGAATGTAGTCCACAACAATTCTCTGTTCCTTTGTGCCTTTGTCTGTATTGCAGTTATGCAGATTCGCACTTTTCAGATCTGAACCAATTGCCAAGTGGCATATGTATCTGTAGGTTTGTGTATTTGTATCTGTATCTGTATGTATACGTGTCCTTTGCTCTACACTTTGTTTTCCAAAGGGATTTTCTATGTTTTTCAGCAGCTTTTGTTTACCGCACACACACACCGAAACACCCACTCAGCCGAAGAACGGGAACTTTTAGTTATGCATTTGAAGCACTTGGCTCTGCATTTTTCGCAACACGCAAAATCATTCGACAAAATATACAAATCCCTTCGTTATTTACTGTTAGCTGAGTCTGCTGTATGCATGTATCTGCGACCCTCTTTGTGTGCGAGTGTGTGCTCCTCTATCTGTGTGTGTGAAAAAATGTCAGAATAAGACAAAGGCATCACTATACCATTAGGAAACACACATCTTCGAGCTGGAGAACACTATCAATAGTATTTATTTATTGAAAATATTTCTTAAATTCTCATCCGGTTTCCGCCTCAGCTTCTTAAAGTTGGGAAATTTATAATTTATATATGTATTTGTATATGTATATGTATATGTATATGTATATGTATATGTATATGTATATGTATATGTATATGTATATGTATATGTATATGTATATGTATATGTATATGTATATGTATATGTATATGTATATGTATATGTATATGTATATGTATATGTATATGTATATGTATATGTATATGTATATGTATATGTATATGTATATGTATATGTATATGTATATGTATATGTATATGTATATGTATATGTATATGTATATGTATATGTATATGTATATGTATATGTATATGTATATGTATATGTATATGTATATGTATATGTATATGTATATGTATATGTATATGTATATGTATATGTATATGTATATGTATATGTATATGTATATGTATATGTATATGTATATGTATATGTATATGTATATGTATATGTATATGTATATGTATATGTATATGTATATGTATATGTATATGTATATGTATATGTATATGTATATGTATATGTATATGTATATGTATATGTATATGTATATGTATATGTATATGTATATGTATATGTATATGTATATGTATATGTATATGTATATGTATATGTATATGTATATGTATATGTATATGTATATGTATATGTATATGTATATGTATATGTATATGTATATGTATATGTATATGTATATGTATATGTATATGTATATGTATATGTATATGTATATGAATATGTATATGTATATGTATATTTGTTTTGTTTATTTGCTTTTTATAAGCACATGCAACATTTGTTGCTGAAATTATAAATAAATCTTTCAGTATTTTGCCTATTGGACTTTGAGTACAAATTAAACTTGAAGTAGATTTAATGACAGTTGAAATTCACAAAAATGCTGAATAAAACAATACATGCAGTTAGTCTTACGATTAATGATCTATTCAATAGCTTGGATATGTCAGAGCTTGTATGCTTCTATGGTCGTTAAGTACCTTCGACTGATTGCGGTAGCGTTTTCTATGGTTAAAAATCGATTCTATGCCTGTGCTCAATTTGGCTTACTATACTAGCTCTGGCAACTGTCTGTGATGGTTGTGCATCTGCTTTTAATTGCATTGCGATATAAGCCAACAAATCGAATCTTGGCTACGAACCGGTTACCCCTCTCTGACGGCCTTCGCCTTCTCTCTTGATGCAGTTGCAGTTGCTGCAGCTCATAAATCGTTCAATCATCAGTGGCACATTGACAACGCCATTGGCCGTTGGCTGCCACTTGGTCGTATGTCATACGAGATGCAATTTCTTCTCAACCCACAGCTTACTGTTGTAACCCCCCACTACCCATTTTCCACTAACTATTTCCCCGTCGCACGACTCCTTTTCTCTGTATTAGTTTTTGGTTCGCTTTTTTCTCACTTTTGGGAAGCGTGCGCGCCTTAGACGTAAAATTAATGCAATTTACTTACAAAATGTGCCATTAAAAGCGCATAACCAGGCTGTAAAAACGAAAAGAGAGAGCGAGAAACGAGGAGAAAGAGTATTGCCTTGTGTATGGGGTAATACAACGACGAACATAAAGCAATATGAGCTTGTCGCACTCGGAGCGTCGCCTTGTCTGGGCCTTTTCCAGCCTTCGCTTCGCTGTCTTGAATTGCCCTTCTGAAGCCACTATGTGAGAGTGTAATTTAATGCCAATGCAGTTTTTGCATGCTCATTCGCCTCATACGACCCTCTGCTTCCCGCTCCACGCTCCAGGCTCCCCGCTGCCCACAGTCCGCTTCACTTCTTGCTGGCATGCCACAAATTACCCAGCCAAGTCCACAGAGCGCATTTAGCTAAATCGCAGAATTTATGTCTTATGAAACTGCTCCAACAACTCTCGCATTGGCAGAGACGTAGACGCAGCCTAGAGCTGCATCCAAGTGACATTGGTAAAAAGGCAATGCTAATGTATGAGACTATAATAAAATTCAACTTAACACAAACGATGTATGCCCTCTCATAGAAATGAGGTGAACATAATTATAAATATAAAAATATATAAATATATAAATATATAAATATATAAATATATAAATATATAAATATATAAATATATAAATATATAAATATATAAATGTAAGGTGGCAACCCTCAAGAGTGTTGCACCGCCCCTGGTAGAGAATGGCAGACGGCGTTGAGAAGAAGAAGAGTCGCAAGAGTAATTCGCTGAAGTGTGGTCGTCGTGAAAAAGTCGCCAAAAGCAGCCGTTAAAGTCGCTTACTTAAGTTGTAATGTCTAATTTGTTAAATCACCAATCGGAATACTTTAATAATAAACACTAATATTTTATAATCTTACATTTGGGGGCTCGTCCTATTCTGAATGCGTGGATTTAAGTAAATGAAAGACAAAGCTCAGTTGTAAAACAGTTGTTGGTGCATTCTGTGAAAAGTCGAAAAGTTGAACAGTTGCGAGTTTACAGCGGTTTGCCCAAAAAACAGTAGTAAAGAAGTGAGCGTCTCGAAAGTTCTTGGCGTCTGTTGCAATATTTGCGCGTTGTGACGAAATTCGAAGATCACTTGCAAATTCTCGTCACTACGAAACTGTTGTTGCTGTGTATGCATATCGGCGTGTCGATTCAAGTATACACACACGTAGAACAATATGACGCGAACAAAGCGTACACCAGCGAAAGAAAGAAAGGAGACCGAAAAGAAGGAAGGGAGTGAAAACGAAGACTTAATGGAAATGTCAGAAGGAAATGTTGAAATGGCCTTAAATGCCACAGATATGAACAACCAAATGCAGCAAATTATACAGTTGTTAACGCTGAAAGTGGAAGTAGACGAACGTAGAGAAAGTCAGGTCAAAATATCAGCAGACCATTTTGGAAAGATTGTCAATGACTTTGATGGTAATTCTATACCGGTAAGAAAATGGTTTGAGATCTTTGAGCTTAACGCTGAAGCATATGAATTATCGGAAAAGCAAAAATATGCACAAGCTAGAGGCAAAATTTGTGGAGCTGCCAGACTGTTTTTAGAATCCGAACTTGTGTCTAATTTTGCTGAGTTGAAAGAAAAATTGATAGACGAATTTGAGGACAGAGTCAACAGTGCAGATATTCACCAGAAGTTACGGGACAGGAAAATGAAGAAATCAGAAACATTTCATGAGTACATGCTGAACATGAAAAAGTTGGCCAGTATTGGAAATGTGGAAGAAGCAGCTGTGCTACGTTACATAGTAAACGGATTGCCAATCAAAAGCGAATTTAAAGTTGCTATGTTTCGGTGCCGCTCATATAAGGCCCTTAGAGAAGAGTATGACATTTATGAGCTGGTGCAGGAACCAAATAAAAGCAGTGACAAAAGTGAAGTTACAACAAAGAGTAAGCCGCCTGTTGTGGATAAAAAGAAAGAATATTGTTTCAATTGCGGTTCGGCAGATCACAAAAGAAGGTCGTGCACAGTCGATACTAAATGCTTCAATTGCAACGAAAGCGGACATATCTCGCGTGACTGTCCAAAGAAAACTGATAAAGTGCGGATGATACTAGATTGCAGACGAGTTAAGACAATTATTATCAACGGTGTCAAAGTAGACTTCCTAGTCGATACAGGATCAGATGTCACTATTGTAAATGAAGACGTGATGGAAAAACTGGAAAATGTCGAAATGTTGAAAAGCGAAACGATTCTACGGGGTCTAGGAAAGAGAAACACGAAACCTATTGGTTGCTTTTATGCCAGTGTAGAAGTCGATCAGTTGCACACAACGCATAAATTCTTAGTTGTTCCCAATTGCAAAATTGACTGTGAAGCACTGTTGGGTCATGATTTTATAAAGAAATTCAAATTCTTGGCCGATTCAGCTGGATATTCATTTCTGAGCCTGGAGCAGCAAGAAAAGTCGTCGGATGAGTATAGCATGGTGTATAATGTGACCGAAGCTCAGAATGTAATTTCAGCACCGCCACAATATCAGAAGAGTATCGAACAGCTGATTGAAAGTAGCTATAAGCCGCCAGCAGCACACCTGGAGTGTCCAATAACATTGAAGATAATGCCGGATGGAATCATAAAGCCGTTTCGCCAATCACCAAGCCGTTTGTCAGCAGATGAGGCGGAAGCAGTGAAGAACCAGATTGACCAATGGCTCGACGAAGGTATTGTTCGGAAGTCCTCGTCACATGTTGCCAGCAGAATCGTCGTTGTAAAGAAGAAAGATCAGTCACTTAGAGTTTGCGTCGACTTTCGGAAACTAAACAGCATGGTGCTAAAGGACCGTTTTCCGGTACCAATGATGGAAGATGTCCTCGAAAAACTCAAAGCAGCAAAGTTCTTCACTATCATGGATTTAGAAAATGGTTTTTTTCATGTGCCCGTTGAAGAAGAAAGCAAAGCTTATACAGCGTTTGTTACTCGTGAGGGATTGTTCGAATTTAACAAGGCGCCGTTTGGATTTACAAACTCTCCAGCAGCATTTATACGTTTTGTAAATCATATCTTTCAGCCGCTTATCAACAAGGATATCATGCAGCTGTATATGGATGACATCATTATATATGCCAACGACGCCGATGAATGTATGCTCAAAACGAAGGAAGTTCTACAGACTGCAGCTTTATATAACCTGAAAATTAAGTGGAAGAAATGTAGCTTTCTGCAGCAGCGTATACATTTCTTGGGTCATGTCATCGAAAGCGGAAAAATTTGGCCAGGAGTGGAGAAAAGTTCAGCAGTCAGTCGCTTCGCTACTCCTAAGAACGTAAAAGCCATCCAAGCGTTTCTGGGTCTTACGGGATTTTTCCGTAAATTCGTGCCACAATATGCGCAGGTTGCACGCCCATTAACGAATCTGCTGAAGAAGAATGTCGAGTTTAAGATAGGCCAAGCGGAATTGCAGTCGATAAATGAGTTGAAGAAATTGTTGATAACAGAGCCGGTACTTCACATCTACATAAGAGGAGCTCCTACCGAGCTACACACCGACGCGTCCAACATGGAACATCGAGCTGGCGAAAAAATGAAGCATGTGGATTACCTTAGCCGTTATCCTCAAGACGTCTACATGATTACAACCGAGATGTCGTCACGATTGAAGAAAGCGCAGCAGAGCGATGAGCATATCAAAGCAGTCGTTAAAATTTTGCAAGAAGGCCCATACGACAACTACAAGCTGAAGGGTGGATTGCTGTACAAAGAGGTTGTGGGAAACGAGTTGTTGGTGGTCCCAAAGCAGATGGAACGAGAAGTGATCCAAAATGCCCACGATTCTGGCCACTTCGCGAGTCGAAAGACGATGCATAATATTCAGCAGCAATATTACATACCGCACCTTGAGGTGAAGGTAACGAAATTGATTAATAACTGTATTGCTTGCATAATTCACAGCAAAAAGTTGGGCAAGCAGGAAGGGCACTTACATTGCATTGAGAAGGGAGATGTACCACTTCATACATTGCATATTGATCACTTGGGTCCGATGGATGCAACAGCGAAACAGTACAAATTCATCCTCGCAGTTGTAGATGCGTTTTCAAAGTTTGTCTGGTTGTTCCCAACGAAGTCCACAGGCTGTGAGGAGGTGATCAAGAAGCTAAACGATTGGGCGAATGTGTTTGGATTTCCAAAACGTTTAATAAGTGACAGAGGTGTCGCTTTCACGGCAAACGCTTTTGCAGAATTCGTAAGCAGTAACATGGTGGAGCATGTCTGGTCTACAACGGGTGTCGCCAGAGGAAATGGACAGATCGAGAGAGTGAACCGCTCAATCCTGTCTATTATCGCCAAACTGTCAGCAGAAGATCCATCCAAATGGTTTAAACAGGTGCCGCAAGTACAGAAAGCCATAAACTCACACGTACACATGTCAACGCAGTCATCGCCGTTTGAGATAATGTTTGGGACAAAAATGAACGCCAGATCAGAAGATCGAATACTAGAATTGCTTAATCAGGAGCTAATAGAGCAATTTGACGATGAGCGGAATGCATTGCGTGCTGAAGCTAAGCGCAATATTCACCAGGCGCAGAAGATCTACAAAATCAATTATGACAAGAAGCGCAAGGCAGAACCTGACTATAAGTTGGGTAATCTCGTTGCCATAAAACGAACACAATTCGTAGCAGGTCAGAAGCTAGCTAGCTCTTACCTTGGCCCGTACGAAATAATCAAGGTCAAGCGTTGTGGCAGATACGATGTGCGGAAGGCAGCCATGGACGTCGAAGGACCGAATGTTACAGCAACCAGCTGTGATAATATCAAACTTTGGAAATTTGTTACAGAGAACGAGGAACTGTTGTCATCCGGGTCGGATGAAGAGGATCAGGAGGGCCGAATGTAAGGTGGCAACCCTCAAGAGTGTTGCACCGCCCCTGGTAGAGAATGGCAGACGGCGTTGAGAAGAAGAAGAGTCGCAAGAGTAATTCGCTGAAGTGTGGTCGTCGTGAAAAAAGTCGCCAAAAGCAGCCGTTAAAGTCGCTTACTTAAGTTGTAATGTCTAATTTGTTAAATCACCAATCGGAATACTTTAATAATAAACACTAATATTTTATAATCTTACATAAATATATAAATATATAAATATATAAATATATAAATATATAAATATATAAATATATAAATATATAAATATATATATATATAAATATATAAATATATAAATATATAAATATATAAATATATAAATATATAAATATATAAATATATAAATATATAAATATATATATATATATAAATATATAAATTTAAAATAATAAACGGAGTGTATGATGAAACTGTGATGACCTCGACTAGGTGATATCGTCTATGGATAATACGAATTTGCGGGGGTTAACTTGTGGATTTAAAAATGATTTATTTCTTTTATTATTATGCTCACAATGTGTGTATTTCTTTTCGTTTGAACGATTATTTTCTTTGTGTAGTCTTTGCCAGCGCGTTTTCGAATTTCCATTTCTCAGTTACCAGTTATCTCCGCCTCTTTCTTTCTCTGTTCCTCTTCCTCTTTCTTTATCTGCCTTTCTCTCGTCTAGTTGTTGCACAATCCACAAATTATGCCGCATTAACTGTTGGCTCGCTTAGTTGTCGCTGTCCCATCAATTGGCATGCCAAAAGTGCGGCGAAAAACTTTTCAATTCAATTATCAACGCCCAGGCATGTCGACTGCTATCTATGCAGCTCTGCAGCTCGCCATCTGCTATAGACCACATGTACTCATTTGAAATCAACCCAATCCAGATCGGTTCAGTACCGACTTGGCTTCAATTTGCCTGCAATTTGGCTCAATGCATTTTCGGTAATTTGTTTGCCAAATTCGCGTGTTGGCGTCGAAGTCGTCATCACATTTTGCGGGGGGTGTCGATTGTGGCAACAGCATTAACCACACCAACATCAACAACACCACGCCAATTATATATGTATGTCTGTTCAAAACGAGAACAACAACAACAATAAAATCAACTGCGTCTACTACACCCACTATTATGAATGCCAATATTGAGACGAGAGTTTCAAAACGAAAGAAATTAATGCTAAGCAAGTGAGAATGGTGTATTGAAACCCCGACTATAAGACACCCATTACTTCATTTTAGAATACATATGGACATATGTAAGCTCGAATGGAGCCAAAGAAGTCGATGTGTTTAAATTCATTACTCTCGGTTTTTGTAGTCTCTGAGATCCAAGTGCTTATACAGACATTACTATATCGACTCGCCTATTGATGCTGATCACGAATATATATTGTATTATTTTACCTCCTTCTCAGTGTTATATACATTGCAACAAATACAATATACAGATGTAGATGTATGTGTAGATCTATGCCAAGAATTTGGAACAGTTAAATTGGTAACTCATTAAGAGTGTCTGGTGCGTTGTGTTAGATGAGTGTTTACTTTAGTCTCTTCATGTGTATAGATATTTAGTTGTGAAAGTTGCTCTGGGAGCTAAATATAAAAGTATTGGATGCCTGTCGACCGACAAATATTTTGGCAAGCCAAAAATTGAAGCGGCCACCAAAAATATGCAGCCAAAAAGTGGAAGAGGAAGCCAAAACGAGGAGGTAGAGGGGACAACAAATTGTCAACACATTTTAGTATGTGTCTACGTGTGCCTGCGTGAAGGGGGGTGGGCTGAGGTGAGTTGAGGTGAACTAAAGTGGAGGAACTATCATAACAGACTTAGCTTATAAGCAAGAAAAGTGCTTAAGGACGTAGACAGCCCATGAGGGGCCCATAGCCAGTGCCAAAAATGGGCAGCAAAATTGAAAAATAAATAAAATTATGCGACGCAACACATTCGAAATCATTGGCCAAATACATATCGATGGTGTATCTGTGTGTGTGTGTGTGTGTGTGTGTGTGTGTGTGTGTGTGTGTGTGTGTGTGTGTGTGTGGGAGGGTGTGTGCGTGTCGACGTACGCCTCTGGCTGACTCTAGAGGCATCGCCAATCGTCGACGTTGTCATCGTCAACTGTTGAGTTGAACATTTTTCAGCGAATATGATGGGATGAAATGGTATGGGATGGGACGCAATAAGATGGGATTGTATGGGATGACGGCGCGCTTCACGCATCACTTAATTTTTTCCATTTTGGGTCGTACAAAAATTTACTTGATTTAGCTTCTCTCTCAATCTGGCCCCCCGCCCTCAAATCGGGCATCATTGAAAATTCAAATCACATCAAACTCTAAAATACACAAACCACGCAAATCGTTCTTCGAGAAAATAAGAATTTGAGTACATAAAAATAATAATAATAAAAATAGACAGTCAGACAGTCAGGCAGTCAGGCAGTGTAAGAAGGAGCAGCCCAAAGGCAACTTTGGCAATGAAGAGCGACTGTAAGGGGAATTTTCGGAGCAGGAATCTCTACCAGGATGCCAGTACGCGAGAGGCCTGGCAAAGCAAATTGTTTTTATGCCCTGTGCCTATTGAAAATGGACTAGAAAAAGTATTATAGCTTTGTGCATGTATACTATATGTAACAGGCAGAAACATATAGCCTATAAAGTACATATGTATATGCTTCATCGTTATCGATAGCCGAGTCGATTAATAATTAACTCGGAAGTAATTCGAGACACAAAATCACCTAGAATTTGTCTAAAGTAGCAAGAAGAGATATATAGCTTCAACAGAGGGTATATCGTAGTCGTGCACTCTCATCTACAAAAGGAAAACTTGGCGATATGGCAATTTTATTTCGAAGAAATGTGTGTGAAAATTACGACATGAGGAGGCAAAGGGAACGAGTGAAAATGTTGTTGCTGACACGCCCAAATGAGAAACTTCTTTGCCCCTGTCTTACAGATATGTTTAGAGGTTTCCGTATTAGGATTCCTTATCTTATCTTTGTGTTACATCTGAATAGCTTCAATTCTACATAAGTTGACGGCTTTTTTTACCATTTGAAGCTTGGCGCCTCTTTCGGCCCATTCGCAATTTGAACATACACATGTACATATCTTGTTAAATTCGCGGCTCTTCCATATCCCTTGGCCCCGTACCCCTCTTTTTAACTGTCGTTGTAGCACGCCAGTAATTCCAGCATTGGACTGAGTCTGTGCCGCCTTCTTTTCTCTTTCTGCATATAAAAAAAAATAAATAAATAAAGAAAAATGTAGAAATTTTCTAGCCAGGCTATAGAGAAGAGATGGTGACCAGCCTCTTCCGAGGCCTGTTTGGTTTTTTCGCCCATAATTTTTGTGCCGTTTACAACAAACGGCCGCATAACTCGTGAATGGCCCCGGTCCCGATTCCGGTGCCTGTCCCGGCTTATCTGCCGATGCTGTCGATGCTATGGATGCTGTGGATGCTGTGGATGCTGTCCCACGGTCTATGGGTCTATGGCACTCGCACTCGCACTCACACTCGCACTCGCACTCACACTCACACTTGCACTCACACTTCCATTCGCACTCGCATTGGCATTCGCACTCGCACTCTTTTGCATGGTGCCAAATGATTTTCACAAGTTTTTCCTGTTGTTTTCTTTCATAAATTTGTTTGCATGTGTTTTTCACTCGCACTTTGCTTTGTCTGCTTTGGCATTTAATTAAAAAGACTGCAAAATTATGAACTTTTCTTTCTCGCCCGCTTGTAAATTTGTTTGTTTTCGCCACGAAAGTCATATATCAAAAATTGCCTGCCAGATGCGAGATGCGAGATGCGAGACAATACACTGGGAAGTAGGGGAGGGGACAAGTATTGGGGGAAATGGCAGTGGGAAATTCGAAATGTTAAATCTTTTGCCAATGATCTGGCGAACTCTTCGCTCGACTCTCAGCCAGCTCGCAATAACTTTTAGCCGCCATAAGTACAAGCAAGCAAGTCGATGCATAGATGGCTAAATGAGTAATGGGGCAATGTGTTGAGAGGCATTCGGATCTGTTCCAAAATTGTTCTTCTCTCGTTGTTGGTGGTGTTTTTGTTGGGAGCCGGCGCGTTGAAAATCAAATGAGCTGTAAAGAAAATTTCGCGTTAAAATGCGTTTTATTGTTTCCAATTAAGCTGATTGAGTGCGTCGCTTTGAATCAAAAAAAAAAAAAAAAAACCTCATTCTACAGGCCTCTCAGACTGTATATTGACTGTAAACTGTAAAGTGTAGATTGTTGTCTGTAGTATGTCGACTGTATAGACCGACATGCCTCAGTTAATCCCACACATCAACAGAGCTGTGACCCAACCCCAAAAGCAATTTATGTGCTACTTTAGCTAATCGTCGAGAGCGTCACATTTTTTTGTTTCTATTTGGATTTTGACTGTTTCAGTTTTCCAATTGTCTGCCAATGGAATTTATGTGGGCTCCCCTCAGGAATTTGATAGGGACTACTAGCTGCATCGACTGCTGCATCGATCCAATCATCTGTTCAACTCATCAGTTGGTCAAGTCTATTTATGGGACAGCAGCAGCAGCAGCAACAGAGAGAGACAGCAGCTCAATTGGGGCTTAACAAGACAGCAAAATCAGCTCATTTACAATGCGTGTCAATGGCAATAACCAAGGGGACCACGTACTGAAAAGTTCAGCAATTTTATTATCATTATTGCTAGCATTAAGTCTATAACTTGCAGATCTCAAAACCGAGTGACTCTGTAATCCTACCAAGAAGAATCTTCTTAAGTCTTCAATAAATTGTGACTGAGTTTATTTATCGGCTTTCGGTGCAACTTTCTCCAGCGCGAGCTCTCAGTGATATAACCAAGTGATCTCTTCATGCGATTTATATACTCGTTTGCCAGCCCCATCATATGTATATAGTATGTAGCTGCTACAACATGTTTGCTCCACTGTACAACCAAGACGCTCAGAGTGTCAAGTAGATATAAAAATCGTTTTAATTTGTGCAACGACCACAGCGAGTAACGATGACGATGACGATGACGATGACGATGACGATGACATCTACAACGACAACAATGATGTGAAAGGCAGACACAGAGGGCGGGACCACCAAGCATCGCTGACGGATGACTGCTGCAAAAGAGTTGGCCACATGCTCTGCGCATTGCTGCAAGGATAATATTCGTCGATAAGTATTCCGGGCATCGTGTTGCGTCGTTGGCAGCGTCTTCTCTGCCCTGCTACATTTGGCCATCGTCGTTGGCCATTGTTGTTATTTGCCAAATAAGCAAACGGCCGCCCGCGTTGTACTCCCTTCCAGACTGACCCCCGCCAATCGCAGCTCTTCCTCTCATACCGGACGCGTCTCCATTGTTGTCAGGCTCGTCGTCGTCGTCGTCGTCGTCGTCGATGATGCAGACATAAGATATGAAAAATATGAAGCAACAACCATCAACCAACAATAGTCGCACCAGCCGGAGCCGGGTAGAGAGCCAGACCCTGGGCCACAGCCAGAGACACAGCCATTCAAGAGACACTTTGGGACACCCAACAGTCCTCGTTTGTGTCTCAGCTCCCACAACTTATTTCACTGTTCTCCTCACAAAGCAGGCGCTCATGCGTGTGTAAGTCGAAGTCGCTCGCTCTGCGTGGGTATCGAGCCTCATACGTAACAAGCTATAGATACGAGTAAGTCCAACCGCTTGGTTGTCTCACAGTCTCACAGTCTCACTGTCCTCCGTCTCTCTGTCCGACCTTTGTCTGTCTGCATATGAGTTGCGATGTATAAATCACGCTTAATGTCTTGCCACCGGGGGCAACTAGCAACTTCAGAGAATACGCTCTTAACATATATAAATTGCAGTCAAGTGCTGCCAATTAGTTTCTTAAATTATTTTATGATATTGGCCAACTAATTAAACTGACGTTAAGGGTGCCAACAGTCAGACCCGGACACAATATCCGTACCAAAGCCCGTACTCACAACTGAAACTTGGTCATGGACCTTGGTAATCTGGTCAAGAATCGATAAAAGTCAAAGGAAATGGCAAGAGCCAGGTGCCCGAGAGTTACCCATTGTAGGTAGCTGGAAGTTTCATCAATCAACCGCAGAAGCCAACAATCAATCATCGCCAGGCGGGGCACTATTAGCCCTCATCCTGTCCAAAAAAAAGGCACACGTAAAAATATCCTTGATTATTAATTATTTATGAAATGTGCAAGAGTTGAAGCGGGTGCCATTAAATGATTAGATTTCAATGCTATTTTTAACAACACGGCCGGGGATGCTGAAGTGCGGAATCCCAATGAGTTCTAGCAAACTTCAGCTAGCGATAATATACCTCTTATTTAAAAAGTGTTAGTTAAGTTAAGTTTTGCTATGGCGTAAGATCATAATCATACCCTCCTTATTCTTTACTCATTGCGAACTTCTCTGTTCTTTTGTCATTCTAGTGTGCCAATGTAATGGACATGCTCGTCGCTGCCGCTTCAATCTGGAATTGTACAAGCTGTCGGGCCGTGTGTCCGGTGGGGTTTGCTATAACTGTCAACATGATACGACCGGACGCTATTGTCACTATTGCCGGGAGGGCTACTATCGAGATGCCACCAAGCCGCCCAATCATCGCAAAGTGTGCAAACGTAAGTGAAGACCCCACTGCCTGGATGCCTCCTAGGCGGATGTCAGGGTACCGGGCAGTTATCAATCAGCGACCTAGTTAACTGTCAACTAGACAGATGTCTCTAATGAGTACTCTTTTTATCTCATTCCTCTTTCTGTGTGTACATATTGTGGCGAACAGGCTGCGATTGTCATCCCGTAGGCTCCACAGGCAAGACGTGCAATCATATAAGTGGTCAGTGTCCCTGTAAGGAGGGCGTCACCGGCTTGACCTGTAATCGCTGTACACGCGGCTATCAACAGACCCGCTCACATGTAGCACCCTGTATAAGTAAGTTCCCTGTACCCTCTTTATTTATCCTTCCCTCAGGGGTCTCACACATCCATTCCCTTGCAATTAACAGAAGTACCAACAAACGCAAACATGATTCAAGCAGAAAGCGCAGGTGGTGGAGGAGGTGCTGGCGACTACAAGGATGGCGGTGGCTCACAGGCTGAGGAAATGAAAAAGTGTAAGTAAGAATATGCAAGTAACCTAATGCTTAACATTGAACGAGTTGCGAATTAAAATTAGCATGCAATGCAAATCAGCTTGCGACTAACGAGTAACATGCAACGAGTAACGAGTTGCAGCTGTCAAGTAAATTTGCCGCGTTTAGCGTATTCCAACTAATTAGTGGCAAACAATAAGAAGCAAATTAAAATAAACGAGTAGCACGAAACCAGTTGCGATTTGCCACTAATCAGTAGCATTAACAAATAGCGAGTTGCGACTCATGAAAATGTTGAGAACTCATTGTCTGTTTGCTTTTCTCATCTGCACAGATTGCGGCAAATGCAAGGCCAGTCCCAAGAAGCTAAATTTGAATAAGTTCTGCATGGAGGACTATGGTGCGTATGCTTACTTAATTTTGCTCATGCATATCATGCCTAAACTCCTCTTTTACGTTAACGTCATAACAGCTCTGCTCGCCAAGGTAATTGGCCATGATCGTGCCTCTCAGGATATTAGCACCGAAAAGTTTTCGATTGAGCGACAGAACGAGATCTACAAATATGAGATCAACATCCAAACTATATTCAAGCGCAATCCCATGTCGGGCACAACCAGCTCGCTGCTTGGGCGTGGCAATATGATGCTGCTGGTGCCACGCAAGAGCATTGAGTGTCAGTGCCCTAAGATCAAGCTGAACAAGTAAGGATACTCGATCACGCCAATCACATTTAACTCGTTGCTAAATCCCATTTGGAATGTTCTTGTTCTCTTCTCACATTCATTCACAGATCGTATCTTATACTTGGACGAGACTCGGAGGCAGCGCCGGGGTATCTGGCCATTGGACCCAGTTCCGTTGTATTGGAGTGGAAGGATGAGTGGTCGCTGCGCATGAAACGCTTCCAGCGGCGCGCCCGCAAATGCAGTTGAATCGAACCGGAAACGGAATATGTCAGAGCGGATTTCAATTTCATACACTTGGCTAGGTATCGGTTTTTGTATAAATTGTACAGTTTACTCAAGTTTCTGACCTTTTTCGGCATCATGCTATAATTAATCAAACGTACACACACACACACACACACACACACACACACACACACACACACACACACACACACACACACACACACATCCAGTTACACATGTACACTAATATAGCGGAGTCCAACCAGACCACACCACACCACCCCCCACCCCATATCCATAATATACTAATATAACATTTTCAAGATCTGTTAGTTAAGCACTCTAGTCTACACTACACTATCTAAACTTAAACTCTAACTCTAACTCAAATTCGAACTCAAACTCAAACTCAACAACACGCCAAATGCTAATTACACTTCACCATGCGCGTGAATGAGTTTAAGTGTGAGTGTGATGTGCGGGCCATAAAAAACAGTTATAAATGTGAAACAAGAACGAAAAGAGTTGAATGTTTAATGTTGAATGTTGAATGTTTGCTGTTGTCGACAACAACATCGCGTGTCGCGTGCGGAACAAGGGGATATGGTTATGGGTTATGGGTAGACAAACAGGCATAGTCAACACATAAGTGCAGCCATAAACCAACAGGCAGCAAGGCTTTCACATTGCATAAACTGCGTTAGGGGTATTCACGAAGTACACAACATTTCAAAAAAAAAAAAAGACAACATTTATTTCTTTTATTATTAAACTTACAGCCGTATAATCTATCTTATATTCTCCTATCTCATAACTTAAAATTTTTGCCAAGTTTACCACTGACTACCCCTAATGCCAGTTGCATGCAACTCTTCAGTTTCAACAAATCTCTTTTTCTTTGGTTTTTGTATTCCATTAATTTTTTGGGACTTGAGGTTTGCTTTGCATATCACATCCAACACATTCATCACATTCTTTTTGTCTCGATTTGCTATTCGGGAAAAATTGTATTTTCAATATATATGCCGTTTGCTTTTTGTGCTCTTACGGTTTTATTGTTGCTTTTAACAGCAGTTTAATATGCAATTTATTTATTTATTTATTTTTTGGCTCGATCTCTGTATTTTTAAAATGTATGCAAACAGTTTTGCTGTTAATTATGCAGATGTTTATTCCCGTTTGTTAGTTGATTTTCACGCGCTTTTGCATAACAATTTGTTTGAGAAAAGAGAATCCAACAACAGCAGCAGCAACAACATTTGCCGGCAGCAGTAAATTTAATTTTAATTACATTTATTTGAATTTAATTTTCAATTTGAATTATGCATGTAAATCAGCCCATAATTATAAAAAAAGAGCGTCGCGTCGAACTGGAGATGATCGGCCGAGGGAGGTCGAAGCGCAGACGGAAGAGTGCTCCATGAAACTTGTTTATTCACAATCTCCAAATCTCAGGGACGGTGAAAACTTGACGAACTGTACCACTGTCACGCCAGCCAGTGCTTACTGTAGACGTGCTCTCATTCAAAAACTTGACATGCATCGCAGTGCACAGACAAACAACATGAAACACGTTACCCAAATTAAACAACAAAACAAACAGCAACAAAAAAGATGGAAAAATATTTCGTGGGCTGACCAGAGAGTGATATGTTAACCCTGCCCCTTGCCGCCTCCCTTGCCACCGTTGCCTCCCTTTGTATGCATTTACATTGTTGTTGTTTATTTATACAGTTTTATACACTTTTATTTGAGTGGGGGCCGCGGATTAAACATGTTTGGAACTCAAAATGTGTGTAACATGATATATGACAGGCAAGTGTCGAACTTGATAAATGCTTTAATGAATTTATTTTCGTGTTCTGCGCAACATACTCATTCATTTTAGCCCCGCCTCTGCCCGCTGTCTCCCTCTCCCTCTCCCTCGTCTACCCTCCGCCATCCCCCATCCACCATCCACCATCACCCATCCCCTCCACTATCCTCTCCCTTGTCGAGCCCTTCTGCATGCCCCTCCCTACGGTCTTTTATCATTGCGGCTCCAGTGCGATGTCATTCACAGTTGGCGACCGTGACCGTGATACATATTATAAATCAAAATGGGGCAATAGCAACAAATGCAACAGCCGGACAGCTGATCAACCCAACAGTTGGACAGCTGGGCAGTCAGACAAGTAGACAGTTAACATGCTGCGGCTCTTAAGCCGAGATTTGTGTGTGCCTCGTTCGTATAATTAGCCGCTGATGTTGCTGCTGCACATTGGCATTGCGACACACACACCCAAACATACACACACACACACACAAACGCACACTTGCACACGCTCTGTCAAGTGTCCTGCAGCAAGTTAAATGCAAAACAACAGCAACAAAAATTTGAAAATAAAACATCAGGAAAAAAAAAGCAAAAAATACAGAGAAATTCAATTGCGGCTTCGTCTGGCGGATGGCTTCATGCATATTTAAATGAGATTTTGCGTTAAATGAATTTTGTCAACATGACGAGCACTGAATGGGCCAACAAAAGCAGCCGTGACGGGTGGGACAGAGGGCGGGGCCAGCCGAAGTAGGCGGTCTGCGGCAATGAAAACCATATTAATTTATCTACATATATATACGTGTGTTTGTGTGTGTGAGTATAAAACATTTATATATATTTAAATAAATTGTTTTTTTCCCTGTTATTATTATTATTTTTTCTCCACTTTACTGGCTGCTGGATAGAGAGGCTGGGGCAGGGGGCGTGGCATATGTATTTTAAATAACTTGCAGGCGCCATTAGCATATAAATTGATGTGCGCCAGTTGAGCGCGAAAAGTCGGGCCCAGTCATTCATACACCCACACATCCACACACTCATACAAACACACACACACACACACATGTGTGAACTTTGAAGTAACTACATTTGGCACAATCACACACACGCACACACACACACCCACACACACACATACAGCTAAGATTTCTATACCCCAAGCTGACAAATTGACTTCCGTTTCCGCGTCAAACATCAAACAACAAAAACAAAACAAGAAAAAAAAACATAAAAGTACTTAAACTGATAGACAAAAAACATAACCAAATTAGTCATTAGTTTATATGTCCAGCCGCTTATTTATTTTCAACAATATATACATATATTTTTTTTTTTTGATTCATCTTAATCTTAACAATAAATTATTAATTGAAACGAGAAGGCAGAAATTAATTTTTGCACGTAGCAAGCGACAAAAGAAATCCACATTTTGTTGTCCAATAATTGTATTTAAATCTCTATATATATATTAATATCAATATATAGTATATATATATATATATAAATTATTATTGTATTTTTTTGTTATTTGAGAGAAATGGCAACCGTAAGCAAAAGCAAAAGTAACTTACAGAACTTCAACAAAATTGCTTTAATAAAACACGAACATAAATGAGACGGAGAGAAGGCAACACTAGTAAATGAAATGCTTAAAGCAGTTATGAGCTTTGGAATTTTGGACAGTTATGTGTATATTGGCAATATTTTGTTGGATTTTTGTGGGTTTGCTTTAAGATGAGGGCCTTGCGCATAGTGTACTTAAAACTATTAACGTAGTTAAGTGCATCAACAATAATAATCACATATCCTACACACACACACACACACACATACACACACACACACATACAAATATGTATACACCCTTGCCAAGTTTAATAGTATATTTTTTTTGTATTTAAAAAAAAAAAACATTTTATCACTAATACTTACGATGATTATCTTTGTGTGTGTCGCGAAACGCAAGTTAATAAATAATATAATAAATAAAATGAGAAGCAAACCCATTTAATAAAATAACGTAAACACTATTTAAATACATATATATGAGTACATAATGATATATACACACTATATATATATATATATATATATATATATATATATATAAATATAATCGAGAACAGAATACAAGAAAACAAAAAATAAAACGAAATATAAAATAAAACGATATGAAAATAAAACGGCAGCAATTTTTTTCTTAGATTATTTGTAAATACTCAGAAAGCAAAAGCCATAAAAAACAATATTTATTGCTAATTATGATATTCGTTATGAGATTCACAGATCCAAAAGGATCAAAAAGCAGAAGCAGACCGCTCTCACGCAAGAAAGAAATGAAAAAACATTGTCTGATATTAAAGTATTGTAGTTGGTATTTTCATTAAACAAATACATATATACACAAACAATTATGTATTATTATATATAAATTATAATAAACACACACAAACACACACATGCATACGCATACACATACACTTATATATATACAAATATGCAATTTTTGTGGCAAACAAGAACTAAGTAAATTTGCATACATATATCAAAGACAAGCCGAACAAGAATAGCAAGTTATATATAATAAAAAAATAAAAACATATATGTATACATATATATCATCTATGTGTACTTGAAAGAGTAAAAAACAAAATGCAGAGAAAAGAATAGCAAATAAAACACAAACTTTAATCGAATTAAGTGGATAAATTGCTAATACATAACGAAATTAAATGGTGTCCAAGTGCTTTGATTTTTGTTTGGTTCCTTTTTTTTTGTTTCTTGGGAATTTACAGATTACGAGGTAAGTATATTGAAGTGGAACACTTTGGCTAGCAATCACCAGAATAAAGTAGACTAATAGAGACTTAGAGTTATAGGATATTCTATCCTTAACTACTAAGTACTAAGTACTACTGCGTATAGCTTTAGGTTCGGTTGTTGTTATTGTTATTTTTTTATACCTGTATTGCTAAGATAGTAATTTTGCTTTTTATTAATCTATATTTATTTTACAAGAAAAACTATTGCTTCAATGAAGTTTCTCATTGTTCCCCTCCATAAAATCAGCATAAGCAGGATTCGAAGTTTTTGTAGGATTCCATTCTTCGAAATCGACTTCCATCCAGTTATTTCCTTAATAAAAATCGAATACATTCCAATAAAAAATAAGCCCCTGTACCCTTTGGGTACCGGGTCTAATTATATAGAAATTCTAGAAATGCGAATTACATAAGCTGCAACTGCATAGTTCAGTCTAAAACATGATGTTGCATAGATTTGGGCAGCGGACACTGAACCAATTTTCAATCACACACAGTAGATAAAATAAAAGGAAAATTAATTTAAAGCGCAATTTAAATAACATTGCCGACATCCCCTTGGGGAGCCGCTTAGTTTTTGATGTTGCTGATGGCCTGCTCTGTTCCGTTCCTGTTCCTGTCCTCTTCCTGCCCATCAGCCGGCAACTGAAACTAATACGCATATTTATCAAATTTCAACGCCTCAAGGGTTGCAAAACGAGCTTCTGCTGATGCTGTTGCTGTTGCTGTTGCTGCCTCTGCTGTTGTTGGTGCATTCAGTTTCTTCGACTGCCCGCCCCAGGCACACGCCCAAATGTACATTCATTGTAGTCGCCGAAAATGCCTTGCAGCGTTCCAGAGTTGGTCAAGAGTGGGGGAGAAGGCAGCAAAGGAAGACGCAGCCGGCAGACCGCAATGCAAAGCGGCGGACAAAGTTTTGGCCCTCAGCGAAACTTAACAAAAAGCGATGTTTGGCTGGGTAACCACTTGGCTGGGTGGTTGCTGCTCGATAGGCTGAATCAGACTGCCTGAATGCCTGACTGCCGCACTGGTTGCCTGGTAATCCTGCATAAATAAGGACAAAGCAGTGTTGCTGCCGCTAGCAGAAGCAGCAGGACAACAAAAACATGCCGCCCACGCCCCAAATCTGGCAGTTCCATTTGCACGCTTCATAAGCGCGACGAATGAATTTTAATTTGATTAAAGTGAAAAATTGAAAAACGCTGGATACCTTTTTGGCATAAACCCCCATCCCACTATATTCCCCCATATCCCACTAAGCTTTTAGTGTATTAAACGCTGCAGCAAAGTTGCGGCAAAATGTGTCGAATTTTAATTCGCAACGCGCTGCCATCTAATATGTTAGTGCAGGAGGACGAAAATAGAGAAGCACGTGGCAGTAGCACGGGTGAGATATGCACAGGATTAGCTGGCCAATCAGACGAAGGCCAGGCATCCAGGATTTGTGGCAGCTTGAAAATATGCTGCATCATGGACCCAGCTTAGGTTGGGTTTGCGTTTCTGCTTGCTTTACTTCAGATTTCAGTGGGTTTTTCATTGGGGTTCGGATGGTTGCCATGGCTAGAAATGCTGCTGCCACTGCCACTGGCTTGGCCAATACCAATGCCAGCGCAAATACCAACCGATTGGCGTTTCCGTTGCCAGGGTAGGATCTTAGGCCGCATTAAACCTTTTTGCTTCAATAATGTTGTTTTTATTATGCTCAGTCTGCGACCGCAACCCGCGTGTCCCAACCAGTTGGCAGACCCTTCTCCGTTCTAGCTGCTCTCAAAGGCTTCTTTTTTTTCATTTGAGCCAACTGCGTTTTTCTGCCCCTGGAGATGCTTAGCTTGGTTAAGAAGCATCCTCGTCATCGTTCACGTCATCCGCATTGC